>OY829327.1:25993213-26593213 GCA_963691655.1 Toxonevra muliebris | reverse complement strand
GGCATAGATATCTGAAAATCTTTTATATGCAAGTCAAATGCTTTTTTTAGGCACCCTATTTTCATATTCTGCTGTCACAATGAAGATCTGAAATACCTAAGCAAAATGTATGGAGCAAATAAGCAATCTAATGTATTCTTTATGCTTGCTCTTAGGCTGACTATGTAATCACATAAGACATTACTAAAGAATAATACAAAATTTGTTTATACAAAACTTAAAGAAGAATTAAAATCTGGGTGCGGCATCCTCTTAGAAACAAAATAATTAAAACAGCAATTCATTAAGATTTCAAAATTTTGAATTGACTCTTACAATCTGAACTTAGGACCGAAAAGCCCATTTTTATTAGGTTGAAGCATATACTTGCCGTAACTTTACTTGTTTTATCATATGAGAATGTTTTTATATGACATGCAAAAGAACACATTTATTTTAAAGAATACTGGAGTTAGAGGAGAAAATATAAGAAAAGTTTAAAAGTTATTGGATATATTTAATTTCGAAAATATTTTACCTATTCCATTAGTTGCAATTATAGATACAGCTCAATTACAATTTAAACTTTTTGTTTTTTTGCTTAAAAGCCCGGAAACCATCAAAATTCTTTTCAAGTTTCCTAGCAACAGATTTTTCTTTAAAGTCTCAAAATCAAAACACATACATATACAAAGCTTTTTAATATAAGAAAATAACTTAATTATTATTTTATTCGCAAAAACTTTTCACCTTCTTTTGTTTCTTCCAACAACCTACTGAACAATCAAGTTCAAGTTAAATTTTCATCGAACATTGAAGAACTATGTAAATAAAAATGTACGTGTACAATATATATACATATAATTATTATTCAGTTTTCTACATTTTCCTCTGTTTTTGATTTATATTTTTTTCTTTTTTTTCTTTTAGAGATCTTTTTAACATGCTCTTCAACATGTTTTTTCCTTCCCATCCTCTTCAAAGTTTACGCTGAACGCTTGAATACTCATTATGAATGCAAGTAAATACATACATACTAATATGTATGTATGTAGTAAGTAACCGTCGAGCAATATCGTGAAAGGCAGGGGTGCCCTCTTATTAAACACTTGTTTCCCCAAGTATTGAGTCATTGACAAAAGCAAAGTAAACCAGCAGCAGCAATATATTTACAATAACAACAGCAACAACAAAAAAGTGCTGCCACTTCAAAATCCAACAACAGCACAATATTAACAACAAAAACAGCAACAGCTGCTGTTGCCGTTGCCGTTGCCTATAGAGGTAATGAAAAAAACGGAGACAGAAAGAAAAACACAGAAATACTACAATAATAAAAACCTCAAAGTGCTTTTTGCAATAATTGTTACTGTTACTGTTGATGTTGCTATTGTTATTGCTGTGTTTGCCCACCACTGACAACAGCAGTAAAAACAACAAGCTCAACAACAAATTCAAGTGCCAATTAGCAAAACCTTTATGTGGTGGCTTAGCTTGGCTATGGCAATAGCTGCTGCTGAGAAGTTTGCAAGAGCAGTGCTGCCCTTTGCCCTGCTGCTGCCCTCGACTGCCAAACTAAATTTATAGATAAAGCTGCTGCTTTGCACGAAAGCTAAAGCTGAAGTACGCAGTTGAACCAATAATAAACACAAATCTTGAAAAAGTCGCTCAAGCACCATCTACTGCCAGCTAGCATCATCACAATCACTGCCAGAGAGACAGTGGCGAGTAGACAATGTGGGAGCACAGAATTATTGGATGAAAGGGAGAGAGAGAGAGATAGGGTAGAAAAGGTGAGTGAGTGGTAAAAGAATTTAAGTAAGCATTATCCTGCATAAGCCATGGCGGTAGTTATCTGTACGCGAATAAAAAACTCATTGAAAATCTTTGAACATTATAATTATAATGGTATTTTTATTAAGCCATTCGATTGATAACAAAACACAGACACACACACATAGAAATGAACCATGAGAGGGAGAAAGATTAATTCATTCAGTTATACACACACATGCACATGTTAATAAAAATATTTTCAACAGATGCGATTTCTCAATAAAAATTTCACATTTTTTTCAGCGGATGTTGCGTTCAATTAAAATAGTTTATAAAAAAACGAATTTAATTTAAATTCTTTTTTTCTGGCCATTACCGAAATATTTTATTCATAAATAAATTAATCAGTGAACTGTAATTAAAAAGAAAAAGAAAAACATTTTGAAATTTGTTGTTTACAAATTTTGGTAAGCCAGACAAAAAATATTTTAAATTTTATTTATAAAAAATGAATGAATTAATTATTTTTATTAAACACAATACTTAAACTATATGAAAGAAAAAACTCGTTCACTTTTCTTAGTACTCGTTAAATTGAGGCATAAAAAAAAATTGTTAAATTCCAAATTCTTTTGTATTCTAATGATACTTAATAATGATGTTTCTTTACTTAGTTGATTGTGTACATAGCATGTTTGTTGTATTATTTTTCTTAATTCAATAATTTGATTACATTCCATTAAAAATTCTTAACAATAAAAATCAACGAGCTTCGTATTTTCTTTCCTTTTATTTGCATTTTCTTTGTTCAGTTTTCCATTCTACTATACTCTTTTAACAATGAAACTTATGTAATAAATGAAAGTATAAATTCTGTGAAAATACCACATTGTAAAATTGCACAAATAAAAAAGAAAAAACTTTAAGTAACATTAGAGAATAAATATTGGCTAGAAATTTGTAATAAAGAAGTTTCTGTGAACAAAATTTGAAGCTTTTAACACTTCTTTCAAAATTGAATAAGACCACCAGAATAAAACTAACATAAAGGTGTTACTCTAAGCAAGAGTACAATAATGTTTGCTTGCCTATTCGAAATAGAGGGACAAATCATCTGACTTAACTTAGCAAGTTAAGGAGTAGCCATTTTGGAGTAAGAGAAGCAAAAATGGTAAATGAAAGAATTAGGGGACTCTAAATAACCAGGGAAGTGCAAGCGCAGGCATATAGTTAATTTAAATCTGTGGTTATTCATTTATCTTTCATGCATTAACCACCCAACCTATAGTCTCTGAAATAGCAAAAAGGAATTGAGCAATAAAAGATATATTCACAGTTTCTTTTCAGAGTTCATTTAATTAAAAAAATTACTAATGAAAACAATGATAAAAACGCATTTTTAAAATAATCATAAAATAGTAAAGAATAAGTAATTAATTACTAGAACGATGACAAAAGCTGAGGCTACATGTAAGACTATTAACCATTAATTGGTTTTTATTTCTGACTAACACTATCTTCACCATTGCAAGCACCATCTCCTATTATTTCCTGAGGAGCATTTTCCTTTACATTCAAATGAGCCGGACCAGTTTGTTGTATATGTACGACACGTTCGCCAGATTTATCTTTAATGACAGGCTTTGGAACACTTACAGTGAGTACACCATCAGAAGAAAGTGTCGATACTACCTTCTCGGAATCGTAACCCTTTGGCAAAACATAGCGGCGTACGAAATGACGTGAAATTAAGCCATGATCATCTTCGCGCTCTTCATGTTTACCCTCGATCACAACATAGTTATCGATGACTTTCACAATCAATTCATTTGGTTTGAATTGTTGTACGTCCATACAAACTTGGAAGCCATCCTTGCCTACAGCAACTATTTTCTCGTTCCCTATCTTTTTGTCTCCTCGGCGATCCATCTGTTGTTCACTAAGGCGGCTCATCAAACTTAATGGCACTGCATGGCGTATCATATTTGCTGCTAACGGCTCATAATTGCAATGAGGAAAACGGCCAAGATGATTAATGCGTTGCGGTTGCAAACCCAAACCGAAATCATTGCCATAATACAATGGATTGTAGGTCTCATGACGCAATTCATCAAGAAGATTCAAGAAGACTGGTAAACTTGCCATTTCGTTAACGTAATCTATTTTTTTTTTTGAATTGATTAGGCATTAAAATTTCTACAAAATTTATTTCACTTTTATTTTTCGAACAAAGAAATTCAACGATTGCTTTTTAGTAATTGTTTGTATACAATTCATGTATGCTAGTGCAAAATACTTATGGTTCAATTCTGGGGCAAACTTAGATGCAGAGCTAAGTTTTCATTATAAAATTGGGATTTACAAGTTACGCGATGAAAAACTATGCTCTAGCGCTTTTCAATTTTTATTGAATGAGCGTTATATGAATATCAAATGGGATCAATATAAGAGTCAAATTTTAAACTTGAGCATCACCCATAAAACCAAAGATATAGTACCAGTCATGCCCATAAGATTTTCAACTCTATTGACATCAGTAATATCGGAATTATTTGGTACGCTGTCCTTGGGACTTGGTACCAAGTGTGGTACTTCTTACTTCGTATTTGGTTCTTGATACTGGTACTCGGTACTTGGTATTTGATACTGGCACTTGGTACTGGTACTTGGTACTGGTACTTGGTACTTGGTACTGGTACTTGGTACTGGTACTTGGTACTGGTACTTGGTACTGGTACTTGGTACTGGTACTTGGTACTGGTACTTGGTACTGGTACTTGGTACTGGTACTTGGTACTGGTACTTGGTACTGGTACTTGGTACTGGTACTTGGTACTGGTACTTGGTACTTGATACTTGCTACTTGATACTTGATACTTGATACTTGATACTTGATACTTGATACTTGATACTTGATACTTGATACTTGATACTTGATACTTGATACTTGATACTTGATACTTGATACTTGATACTTGATACTTGATACTTGATACTTGATACTTAATACTTAATACTTGGTACTTGATATTTGATACTTAGTATTTGTTACTTGGGACTTAGTAAAGGCACTTGGTATTGGTAATTAGTATTTGTCACTTGGTACTTAGTACTGACACTTGGCATTGGTACTTGGTACTTGTTACGTGGTATTTAGTACTGGCACTTGGAATTGGTACTTGGTACTGGTAATCTGGGATGCCAGTATTCTCTTGATTATAGTAGATGTTTCTCAATGATGAATTAGTTAAGTTAATGAGCTTGTAGAGGTAAAACTTTCACATATTCTTTATTATACTTCCTCTTTTCAGTTTTTACTTTGCCTCCCTATTTATTATATTTCAAATCTTCAGAAATATATTTCTAATAAAACGCAATTAAAAATTGCTAAAAATAGAAAAAAAAAACACTTGACAATGTGTAAATTTAATTTAACTAGCAATATTTAATTAATATTTACTATTTATTTTAATTAAAATCAATTTTTTATCTTGGATTTCTTGTTTGCTGTTTTTTTCTCATTTAAAATAAACGACTTTAAACAAATTTTCCAAATCAAGTGCATTTTAAAATGTTCCATTGTCGCTGTCGTAATGATTGTTGTACGTAGTTTGTATTACTGTTGTTACTGTTACAACAATAAAGACAGTGATAACATTTAATAAATGAAATAATGAAAAAATTCACTATTTACTATTTGTGGGTATAATTTCAATCTCATATCAAGTGTGTATACTGCCTAGTTATATATGTATGGATGTAATTTAGTAGAAAAACTACATATTTAGCAAAACTCAAAAACATTATGAAAGCAAGTTGAAGTTGAATAATGCAGCAATGATATTTGCATTGTAAAAACCATTTAAAAAACTTTATTCGTTTTTCATAGCTTTTCAACAATTTCATAAGTAGGTTAAAAAAATAAAATTCTATGTCGATTTTGAATATTTAAATATTACATAACTTAAACTATATTTTTTGATAGATTCGAGATATCGGTACCATATTTTGGCACAGTAAGTAATAACTGTACTTAGAAATGTATATAGAATTTGTGTACCTTTTTATTTTTTAAAAATATAAATTATACTTAAATAATAAAACTTAACTTATTCTCTCAAATAATGAGTTGTGCTAAGTGTCAGGCAAGCAGATCGACAAAATACATGAAATTATTTATTTAAAATAAGACTCTGCCATTCCTTGACGCTGTATGATTTGAAAAAAAAAGAAGAAAATCAGCAGGTCATGGAGTTTTTACTGATTCCAGTTTTAATACAATGAATCACAAAATTGGGATTGAATTTCTTCGACACCAATCTGATAAAACTAAGAACATCAGAATGATGCAATGTAACATTTCGTTAGTGTTGACCACTAGGAATATATTATTCTTAGCCTCTGAAAAATTTATCAACTCAAAAATAACTGAAAAGCTAAACGAAACATTAAGTATACTATATAAAAGCACAATTTTGTTTACTTGATTATCCAACTGAACAACTGAAAAATTTTCTTTTCAACTTGTTAGGGAATACGTGTTTTGTTTCACCACAAAATTTATTATGTTTACGTTACCAATGATTATTTCTCCTTAATCAAAAATAAAAAACAGAAAATGTTTATAAAAAGCAACGAATCTCTTTGATGTCCAGATGTGTTTAGTCATGCAAAATTGACATTGTTTGTTGGAAACTGAAAAGAAAATGGAAAGGTGCAAATAAAATAATAAATTAAGACTCTAAGCATGGCATCACTGATTCCAGCGCAGAGAAATGGGAGGCTCAAAATTAAAAACCACGTTTGAAATTAATTTAAATCACAAGACAAGTAATATTCCACAGTTGAATAGAAAATATTGATTGAAAGTTTAGAAATAATTTTTGACAATTTTGCATTTTGTATCCCACGGGAGTCTCGGTGTCAATTCCACCAATCCTGCTGATTTCAATGGTATTATGTAGCATTAGTGTAAAATCCTAAGATGAAATGTCATGACACATATTGACATGAGGGGTGAATTTTACTCAACACAGAGAATATGTAAAAAACCATCAAACAAATGCAAAATTTTACTCTTTTCACTAAAAATTTGTAGCATAAAACATTAAAAGAAAAACTTGAAAATGTCAATGAAACGAAAAGTAAGAAACATCTGAATTTTTCAGTATTGTTGCGTCAATCGAACGCACACGTTCAAAGGTGTCAAAATAAACAATGCCAACCCCGTCGGCACAATATGGTGTCTTGAGTTTTGAAATTATTTTGAAAATAAAAATCAAAAGAAGAAGCCAAAGAAAAAAAAAAAAAAGATAAACGCGCGTATATTGCTGTCATGCAAATTGACACACCTGTCAGCACGCAAACCATTTGAATTTTTCGCTTATAATACATATTTTTATATTTTTTGTGGAAACATATTTATGAGTTTATATGTCTGTACCTATGTGCACTCATATAATTATATATGACGGCAGCTTATGACATTTTTGCCTTAAAATGTCAAATTTCATTTTTAAAATCACACACAGCAGGAATTGCTTTCATTTGGTTCTGCTGGTGCTTGTTTTTTATGTAGTAAGTGTATTTTTGCCTTAATAAGCCACATGCATGTCATGTCAAAGTAAAAAGAGACAAATCGCTGTTGTCAGAATATATAAATGGAGTTCATATGTTCAATGTATGTACATGTACATTCTACTGAGTATACCTAGATGTCCAGGTACAGGTACTGCAATGCAGTCAAAAAACTTAATTGTAATCTGTCTTCATATTTATAGTAAAACAATCTATTCGTTATGAATTACAATCCGATTAATGTTATGCAAGCATGAAAAATGAATTGTGCTGCTGATGCTTATGTTCGTAATTGAACTTTTCAAATTTCCAAATCAAATGCAAAGTTTTGAAATGTTCAAATCGAATTATGCTAATCTAAGTCACAATAGGGTTTCTAAAATTGCCAATAGATTCAGTGATGAAATTGTAAAATTTTTTGTTGCCTTTGTTATTCAACCTCGTATAAAAACTGAATATGCCTCTTTTCAAAAAGGTGATGCCAAAACTCCGCCTAAAAGCGAGCTTTGATTTATTTATTTTATTTCATAAAATGCGGCTCCAATGATGTTAGAGGAGTGTTAACCGTTTGTCAGTACCTTAACCAAAATTGCGTTTGCTGCCTGCATCTTGGGATCCCAGAGACCCCAGAGCTTTTTGTATAAAATTTATATGGTCAAAGGACAATTATCCCAAAAATTCTGGGAAAGGGTTTGTTGGAGAACTGGAGGCGACCTCGATACTCTAGTAGGTAGTGCTATAGACTTTTATCCGATTGATTCGGGTTTGATTTCCGTCTTGGTCTGGTGCTTAATTCTCATAACCCTCTTATATTCACAATCGATACGAAGTGTATGGGAATTATAAGAAAGTATACAAGTACGCAAGTAGGCAATGGCAAAACCACAAAGTGATAACGTTTCCATTTGGAACCGGCGTTAAACTGTAGGTCCAACCATGTGGTATCACAACGGTTCGTTCTAACTTGAGTGTATCCTTCGACAGACACTTAAAAAAAAGAGTTTGTTGATAATTTCAGTGTGAGTAATTGGTGAAATAAGGTCATATTGCGACAATCCTATTGTGCTTAACACTGATTTAATGTAGTTTGAGGTTATATAGACTCCAAAGACGTTTACGCTATTCAAAATAGAAGGCTACAAATAATGGAAATGCAAAAATTATTAAACCAATTTAACTAACCTTAAGTTAATTTAATAAACATTTTTCCTATACAAAGATTCAGAATTTTTTGAAGTCCAAATTGCCTTAGCATAACACTAGAGCCGTAATATTTTCATTCAGAATTAGTTTTTAGAGGTCCTTTCGGTCTAATTTTTGGTGTAAACTTTTGTCTGAGTTTAATTTGAAATAAGTATAAGTTTCGGATTTACTTTAGTTTGAATTTCGGACCAAGTTATTGTCTAAATAGTGATTTAATATTGGCCTGATCTTTGGTAAACTTTTGGTCTGAAAATCAGACTGACTTTGTTTTGAGTCTTGATTTGGTTTTTGGTCTAATATATGGTCTGAGTAATGGGCTACTTTTTATCTGATTTTGGGGTGAATATGGTCTAAGTTTTGGTATGAATTTTGGTTTAAATGTTTATTTAATTTTGGCCCAAAATTCGACGAAATTTATGTCTTAATTTTGGCTTAAGTTTTGTCTGCAAAATGATATGTATATGGTCTGTATTTCTGTCAGAATTCTGATTTGAGATTAGGTCCAACTTTTGGTATTAATTATAAAATAATATCAGGGTTTTGACCTAATATGGGTATAAATTTAGGGCTTATTTTTCGTCAAAATGTTTGCCTGCGTTTTGGTCTGAATATCAGTTAGTCTAATTTTTAGTGGAAATTTTTCATTTGACTTTAGAAACGGCTTTTGATTAACTCAAGGAGTTACTATCACTACTTTTATAGCACAACAGTCCATACAGGGCTTAGGCCGAGATTTTTCCCATTAAATCTCTTTACTTTTATTCTAAAAATTGCTTACATACATTAAATGTTTAATGCAAAATCAGAATAACCCTTAAGATACATTGTGACGCTTTCAAAAATTCTAATAATGATTTTGCCAACGATTGAATTCACAGAATTTAGTGACAGCAGTTTTTGGAATAAACCATTTAGGTATGTCTATGCTCTCTCATATACATATATACATCATTGGTATGGGCACATATACAATTCAAATTGTTATGCCATACTAGATTTCGCAATTGAGATCACAAAATTTTGAACAAATTTTCGTTTAATTTCCATTATGCCTTCTACCCTGTCCTCTTTCCCCCCCAAAAAAAATTACCAAATGAGCAGCACAGTTATTGTTTATTACCGTTATTTCATGAGTTTCATGCTACAATTGTTAATTGGGTTAGAAATCTCACTACAAAACGAGTCTGTCTGTATGTGTGACTGGTGCCAGTTTTTAGTGTGTAGTAGTTGCCAACTTATTGTCAGAATTTCCCAATATCAAATGCAAGCAGATCATTTTGGTGTTTGCACAGTGCGTGCATACCCAGCGGTAAATGAAAGCACTGGAATAGCGCTAACCAAGTGCTTGATTGCAAACACTGAAGTGCACTACAAGCACATGTGTTCCATATAAATTTTAACATTGCATGTCCTAGGAGACAGGCACTTGTTTAGAGCAGTACTTTTAGCGCTAAACAAGCGCAAGAAAGAATGCGTTAGATAGGCACTTCCGCTTATTAATTCGCTGCTTCGTGCTTACTTTATTTGAGAAGGAGAGGAGAGAAAAAATATCGAGTATCGATTTATGCATTCATAATTTTTCATTGCTGCGTCATTTTATTTTATTCTTTTCTTTTACTTTTTTGTTTGTTTGAAACCAAAAAAAAAAAAAAAAATATATATATATATATATATATACATATATAATTATATTTTTATTTATTTTTTTATAAAACAATTGCAAAAAAGAAATAAAATAAAACACACCCACTTTTAGTGAAATTTCACAACCACTTTACTTCGCTGTTGCATGAAAACTAACTCGCTTCGTTTCTCAATATTTCGTAGCATCTCGCTGAACGTTACTCGTTTTTATTTCTTAATAGAAAACTAAATTTGTTGTTCGCATGGTCGCTTTGCAATTTCCGGTTGAAATGATGCACTTGCAAGCACTTTTTAAGCACTTAATTTTCAAGCACTTGTCTGAAAAACCGTTGGGTATATACCAAAATATACTATATTTTTCTCCGAATGTGTGTGTGTTTGTGTTTTATTGCAATATTGGGATTTTGGAACTTTTTAGTCACAATTGAATTAAGGTTAACGATGAAATGAAGTTGGTAAAACCTTGACCTGAGAGCTTACAAAGCACAGCGAGCATATAGCTGAGATTGCAATATCACTGTGTTGTGTTTTGCGTAATTAATGCAATCAGATTTTTCAAAGAAATATGTGGGCAAAGCAATCATTTAATTTAATCTTTGCTAGAAAACGTAAAATTGTAGGTTGAATTGGATCGAGAATTTGTAAAGTTGTGTGGTATTACTGGCATTCTACTTAGAAACTTTCACACAATCATTGCACCTAAATATATTTTAGTTTAAAATATAATGCTGTTTAAAATAGTAGCTCAGTAAATTGTCGGTTTCTTTCGCTCTTTTCTTTTTTCATTGTTGTATACACATCAAACTCTTATTCGACGGACATACCTTCAAATATTTCCTTCTTTATTTTTTCAATGAAAAAAAAAAAAAAAATCGTGCTTGCATACCGTAGAGCATCGAGTCTCAATGTTCATGACAAAAGCAGACGCATAAATAAGAAGGAAATGTACAAATTATACAAAAGAGCAAATGACATTAACAAAGCAACAGCAGAGTATTTTTAGTTTCGTTTTAAAATTTTGGCAAAGCTTCTGATAGGAAATGCACTTCGGTGGAAAATGCGGAAACGGAAGCATTTTTCTTTCTCGCTGCCTCTCTGTGTAGTATATCCATTTTCGTTGGTGCATTCGTTTCATCTAAAAGCTTTTTCTAGGATCTTTAAATAAGGAATGTGCCAGCAAATACTTTTTATGCTAGTTATGTTTCTCTATATTCTACGCTAATTAACAGAAAACAAATTTGGTTTCTTGGCATTTCATTAAAAAATAAGCAAACAGAAGAAATAAATTTAATTGAAATGTTTACCTTAGTATGGGTGATTCCAGCAAGACACTACATTTTCAATTTTAGAGTATTAGATAAATTAAATATTAAGCTATCTCACACCCACAGTGATAGTTTCTGTGTGTTATCCTTGTTTTTAGAGCCATAAAGTACATTTATTTTAAAAATTACTTGTGAGAAAAATTTTTGAGATATTAAATTCTTTGAATCATTCTACATTTTTGAAAAATTTGTATACCATATTATTGAAAATAGAAAGAGTTCATAAAATTTACCCATGACAAATGTTGCAAAGCATTCAAAACTTTTAGTCAACAATGTTTGTAAATAGCATGCAAAAATTAATAACGGTAACAAATTTCTTGTTTTTTGGACCATTCTTAATGGAATAACCCATACGTTGACTTAATTCAAAAACAGAAAAAAAAAAAAATTTAATTTGTTTTTTGTCCAAATGAAATGGAGGTAAAATTTATAAATGTCAACAAGAATAACAACGCGAATTTAAGCAACAACAAAGTTTTGTCAATAAGATGACATTAAAAGTTTTTCCATCTTAACAAATGAAAATTCGCTCGAAATTTGTTGGAGAGAAAAGATTTGCACTTTTGTGTGTTGCTTGTTGAAAGTGGCGTCTAGTATTTTTTGAGGTTGTTTTACTTGGACAATTTTAGAAGTTTTTCTTCTACGATATTTTGTAATACTTTTTCGCACTTTCATGCTTCAGTAATTTGTCCATATTAGGGTTAAGAAACCTTTCAAACTTTTCCATTTATGGCTTTCACAAAGACGTTAAAGATCTCAGTAGACTCCTGGGGATTTCAGTTTGACGTTGATTTTGAGTAATGAAACCAACAAGTTAACAGTTTTTTTTTAAATGAAAAACTTTTTTAATGAAAATTACTTTTCATAAAAATAGAAAATTTTAATGGCATATATTACTTTATTGCAGGGAATTTATACGAGTAAGGGATAAATTTGCTTATGAGAAATATCTATCGGTGGAATTTCTGTTGGATCATTTACATAAATGCCATAAACGCATACATTTTCAATGGCCATGGAATTGAACAAGCAGTAGCATTAAAATTTTTAGTGCCAATTTAATTTTTTATTCCATTATCTTAACATTTTTGAATGATAATGGAAACTCAATGCTAATACTGTGCGAAAGGCTTTCAGTTTGGAAATGTCAATGAGGATAATATAAATAGAAAAACTAGAATTGTAAAAAGCAGCGAATTTCAACGCTCTCACTTCATTTCAAAATGAGTCAAACTGTTCTTGTTATTATATTTGGAATTTTTTAGTTCAATTAACCGAGGAACTAAAGAGTATATTTTCTACTGAAAGCTAGAGATTTCTAGCGCAATCAAACAACACAATTAAACAGCGGCCAATTGACTAAGGATTACTGTGCTTCAGAATTTTCCTAAGTTTCATAAATTTTTGAAAATTTTTTACTGAGGACACAACACCAGAAAAAATTCGATCTTGTCTTTGGTTTAAATAAATTTGTTTCCATCTAACTAAACCCAATGAATTTAGAATTGGATTATTCTTAAAGGTAATTTGAAAATGCTGGGCAGGACAACTCATCAATGCTGCCAAAAGTAGTAAAGCCCGTGTATTGGCTGCTAGGCCTGAATGCACGACGCAACAGTCAATACATTTTTTTTTACTGAATACGCAACATAGTTTAAACGCGATTCCTTGTGAAGTATTCATTTCAGAGAATTAATTCAAAAACTAGTTTCAGAGTCAATTATAAGTAGCTTAACGCGTCAGCGTCTCCATACAACCGGTGGACAAAAATAGAAGGAGTAGTGGTAGGCCAATGAAATTTTTCGCGAATATTTTTAAGGTAAAGATTAAGAAATATTGCGAATTTCAACCAAATCGGTTAACGGACACGCCCACTTCCCATACAAGCTGAATCAAAAAATTACAATATCTCAAAAACTGTTGAAGTAATAAACTTGGGCAGTAGCTACCGATAATGTAAGCAGTTCCTAAAACAAAAATGGTCATGATTGGGAATATCGGCGTGGAACAGTGTGACGAGTTCATGTTGTGAACGGACAAAAATAGAAGAAGTTATTGTAGACTAATGGTACATAACGTTTTTATGAGCAACGAAGATAATACACAAAATCTTAGGAAAATCGGATTAAAACCACGCCCACCTCTCATATAACTTTTTAAATTTTTTTAAAGAAAAGTAATGTTATATCAAAATAAATAACAACAACAAGTTGAAAATGCGTCAGAACAGTCCCCAAGATTACTAAGTGGTGCCTATGAAACTATTTTGCTATCGGCCACGCCCACCTTTCATATTAAAAAAAAATTAAATGTGGGATTTAAATACATACAAATTTAATTTTTTTGTTTATTTCATATTGATATCCACACATTGAAAAAAAATTATCATCATCATCGCTAGTTTACCTATCTGGAGAAATCTTACTGTCATCGTCCTATGTGTCTTTATATGCTTCTGACAATATGAATTGTTCTATTTTATCCCCGTTTTCCCATTTCCCAAGAAGCTAATTCTTGTCTGCAAACAATTAAGCAGCAGCTTTCATTTTTTTTTCGGGATAGCTACAAGCTATAGGCTTATCTACTCTCTGTTTTTTCGTTCTCTTACACCCTTCTTCATATGATAACTTAGGCCTGCCTTTCCCGACCCCATATATTCTAGCTGGTACTAAATTTTAAGATCATAAGCCTCAATTCCTCAGATTTTTTCTCTCCTACGCTGTCAAGCTCTTTCTCAATAAAATCGTTTACACCATCAAACGTGTTGGCTTGCTTATTGCTTTTTACTTGCAACCATGCATTAAAAACCGCTTTAATTTGCACACGGGTACTCAATGAAAAAGTTGCATATCTTCAGAAAAAACAGACGAAAGCATCTGAAATAATATGTTTGTAGATACTTGCTTGAAAGAAATATAAAAAGAAATCGAAGGTGTTAAGAAGTGTTTTTTTTTTATTTAACTTTAAAGTTCAGACTTTTAATTGTTTTAGAGTGCTTTCTTCGCATTGCTTTACAATATCGGTAAAAATTATACGTCAGAAATGTATTTGCAAATTTAGCACTGCCTGTTTTAAAAAATTACCTAATTATATAATTATCAACACTTTTGATTCATATATCGAGTTGCACTCAAGTTATCGAAATTCAAAGATGAAGCATAAATTTGACTTTGCTAATATCGCAATTTGGATATTTTGTCCATACTTGCTACACTGTGCGACGCCCAAATTGATTAAATCAACATGGCCATGGCAAGTAGCATCAATTTCAAGAATTTGGATGATTGACAATATAGATTCAGTGAGCAAAATTACATAGGATTTCTAATTTTGTATATTGAATCTAAATCTTTTAGTAGAAATTGAAAAATAAACGGAAATGGAAATTCGCGCAACCATCTAAAAAAAATATAATTTCGCAGTTCTGTGCTGTTTGTGAACTCATTCCTTTAAAATGAATCCTTATATGATTTATTTAAAAAAAGTAATTAAAACTTTTATTTCACTGGGTATAAATAAGAATTTAAAAGTCATTTCTCGCAAATCAAATGCCTTCAGCAAAGTTTCATGTGTAATTTATTATGAAAATTGTTTTCTATTTGTTTTTAAAATTAATTTTCAGCTTCTTTTCAGCTTGCTGTTGTTGTTGTTTGAATCATTGCCTTTGATAAATTTTATTGAAGTGGAAATGTTGAGGGGTTATGACTTTTCGGTTGACATAATTCTACTTAATGTGGGGGTAAAAATATGAAAATATTTGAGTAAATATGAAAATGACAGAAATTTAAGAAAGTTTAAATAAAATAATATATTAACGAAAATTAAAAAATTTTTAATGAAATTTTTGTAAATATTAATGACGATTAAGTTTTATGTACCCAACAAGGGTTTTACGTATTGAATATGACTAAGTTTGTATAACATAAACAATTAACAAAACTTTAAAATTCGGTAGTTACAATTTGTGATAGTATTATGCTCCAAGCACATAAACATTGAAAATAACTCACATAAAGAACAAATTGCTTCTTTCCATAAATAAAATTATTTAAGAAAAATTTCTTTAAATATTTATAACAAAAAAAAAAAAAGGTTCGATTTGAAAAAGTGCAGAAAACAACTAGTCTGATATATAAACTTTTATTTTCTAAAACATAAAATCGTCTGTTTGGTTTAAATTCATACTGCATACACACATCCACACAAAAAGAGAATAATAAAGTTAAAAAGGATGTTAAAAGGAGCATTTTTCAGTATTTTCAGGCTTAATTGCGCGCAACCCAAACAACATTAAAATTATAATGAAAAACTTTTCAAACGTGTTGATAACAAACAGCAGCAAAAAATAAAATAAAAAAATAAATATTGACGCATACCAAGAACATGGTGAAAAGAGGAAACAAACAATACAGAAACAACAACAACGAAAACACAATTAACTGAAAATGACGAACAAAAAATTTACTTTTGTTGCTATTGAAACGGATGATGTTGATGGTGATGTTGTGTTGTGTTGATGATGACAAAGAGAACAACACGAAAAATTAAAAAGAAACCAAACAAATTCTGACAGTATCAAAGTGTTGAAAAAGGAAGATTTCTTTCCAACTCAATTTGCTTTGAATATACTAGTATATAAGAAAACATGTATATATGTTAACCAGTATAAAGTACCTACGTCTGTACTTTATCACTAAATACATATATATTTGACAAAAAAAAAAAAAAAAACTTTTTAATTGAGCTGCCTTTTTTCCTGTTCTTTTAAAATTTTTGTGTGATATTAGCTTTAGGCATTTGTTGAATAATTTTGTTCTTACTTCAAGAATTATGAAATGATGTGATAAGAAGTCAGAAATTTGTTATTTATGAACTCATTTTAATTAACAGAGTCAAATATTAAATGAACTGACTTTAAAAGAGAAGATGTAAATTCAAGTTGGTTTTGATTTTCTACTTTTCCAAGCTTTTTTTACGGTTTAAAAACCGACTATAAATTTGAGATCAGCGACCAAAAATTAATCTTAAACTCTCCTCGAACCTCCATCTGGGTAAGAAAAGCTGATTTTTTTTGAACAGTATTATCAATAACCATGTTGATGGCTCGACTTTTGTAGTATCTTTTATTCAAACTCTACTTCAAGCTCTGCAGATTAACTGGTTTGGAAAATGTTGTGAGTACATTTTGACTACTGATTTGTGGGACGTCTAGATAATCTGTTACTCATTTTTGTGTTTTGCGTCAAAATTCGCATAGTTTAGAGAAAGACACAACTGTTGAATAATGGTTTGGGGCTCAATCCTTGAATTCGCTAGTATTTGTAAATGTGTTTTTCAAGCGCTCAATTTTAGAGCTGCTCGGGTTAATCGAATATCCGAATTTTTGAATGCTAAACATATTTTCATTCCAAACCCGAAAATGTTAAACGATCACGCAAAGGAGTTTCCAAACTTTGGGTTTTTAAGTTTTGAATCTGTTTCTTTGTAAAAATTCAGTAAAATTTTGTTTCAAAATTTGACCGTGGTGGTGGTAGAGTCCGAGACTGGAACCTCATCTGTGTCAGATAATAATATTAAAATTTAATTGAAATATTTTTTTTCTCTTGAGTGTAATAAAAAAAAAAAAAAAAAATACTAAAGTGTGAAAATAAATTTTTGAATACAATTTTGAGTGAATTATGATGTGTAAAAAATGAGAATGATTACAATTAGAAAATTTCTCATGTGTTTTGATGTTTTTTATTATTATTATGCTTTGAGTTTGTTCGTTTGGTTTTATTCTTTATAGACGTCCCACATAAAATGAAAATAATTGGTGATATATTTTCATTCTTATCATAACGAGGTCGGTAGATTCACTAAAGAGATATGTATTGGGTCAAAACGAAAGTATTGGTGTTAATGGCCATACATCTGGCACCACTGATCCGATTCTGTCAAATAAAACTTTTGAAAGGTGACATTTTAGGTTACATTTTTTGCGAAGCTAGTTTTGTAATTCGTCATTCGTGTAAAAAGTTACATTGATTTGAAAATGAGTGAAATTTTTTAAGAAATACGCTATGCAATGGTTTTTTACTAAAAAAAAGGTAAAAACGCTGCAAAAAAGTTCCAAAAAATTTTTACGTACCGTCTAACTTTGGTTTGCTCTATTCCGTTCTGGAAATTTCGATGTCAAAGATGCACCTCGCTCTGGCCGGCCAGTCACTGAAAAAACCGATGAAACTTTGCAACTGGTGGAGCAATACCGGCACGCAAGCGGTCAGGAGATAGCCGAGGCACTAAGCATTAACCACATGACAGTTTGGAATCATTTAAAAAGGGCTGGCTACTCGATGTTCGAGTGCCACATACATTAACACAAAGAAATTTGATTGACCGAATTACGATACGATGTTGACCTAGCAGTCCCGAAATGGAAAATTGAAAAAATAGTGACGCCATAATTAGGTGCTAGTTAGGTGCTGCAATAAAAAATTAGTTGCTCCTTTACTTTCTATGTTTTTAGTGGGACTTAGTTTTTATAATGCTGGGACTACTAGAAGTTAAAACCTTAGAAAAATAAAAAAATTAGTGATGCAATAATTAGGTGCTGCAATTAAAAATTAGGTGCTCTTCTTTTCTTATCATAGATAAGATTTTTATTAAATTTTGTAAATATAGTTTGCACGTCCCAGCTTTATAAAAACTAAGTCCAACTAAAAACATAGAAAGTAAAGGAGCACCTAATTTTTTATTTCAGCACCTAATTAGCACCTAACTAGCACCTAATTATGGCATCATTACTTTTTTATTTTTCTAAGTTTTTAACTTCTGGGACTAACTACTAGCTTTATAAAAACTAAATCCCACTAAAAACATAGAAAATAAAGGAGCACCTAATTTTTTATTTCAGCACCTAATTAGCACCTAACTAGCACCTAATTATGGCATCATTATTTTTTTTATTTTTCTAAGGTTTTAATTTTCGGGACTGCTAGGTTTACATGAAAAAAACATTTCCACTAAAAACATAGAAACTAAAGGAGCACCTAATTTTTAATTGAAGCACCTAATTAGCACCTAATTATGGCATCACTATTTTTTCAATTTTCTATTTCGGGACTGCTAGGTTAACACTGGTAATTACGATCAGTGAAACGCTGCTGAAACGCAACAAAATCGAACCATTTTTAAAACAAACCATTACGGGCGATGAAAAAAGAATTAAATACTAGAATATTAACCAAAAAACCGGTCAAAGGCCGGTGACCCTTCACAAACGACTTCAAAGCCTGGATTAACGGTAAACAAGGTTATGTTGAGTGTTTGGTGGGAATTGTCTATTATGAGTTGCTACAACCTGTCCAAACAGTCAATTCCGATCTCTAACGCTCATAACTCGACAGATTGAACGAAGCAATCAAGAAAGAGTGACCAGAATTGGCCAACAGAAAAGGTTTTGTCTTCCTCCATGATAATGCCAGGCCACACACATCTTTGATAGTATAGCCCGGACGTTACACCGTCTGACTACCATTTGTTTCGGTCTCTACAAAACTCTCTTGATGAAAAAAAAATTGACCGACAGAAGAGCCGCCGAAAATTACTTGGCCAAGTTTTTCACCAATAAACCACAAAAGTTTAACACCGATGAAATTACTACATCCCGATGAATTACACCATATTACTACATCGATGAAGCTACCAGAAAAATGGCTTAAAATCATATATAATAATAGCCAATATGTACTTGATTAAAATTGATTTTCGATAAAGAACATTTTTGACAAAAAAAACCGACAATATATGACCCAATATATATATTTATGACCACTATTGCATGATATCTTCTATAATCACGTTTCCCTACACTTTACTTTCTTTATTTCTCATTTTGTTAAAAGAAATGCTATGAATTATGGAAATCAAACAAAATTCATTCAATTGAACTTATATACGATAGGTTCATCTAAGTCGAAATGCGAATAACGTCCATGTATCCTAGGTATGAGTGTAATGCTACTGCATAAATACGCAAGCTTAAAAGATCTTAGTCAACAGAACTAAACATTTAAATAAAAATTAAGCTCAAAAGATTTGCATTTATTAGTGACTAATGCTTTAAAACATAAGATTCTTAAATCTTGTAGCATTAGGAAAACAAAAATAAAATAAATAAATAAATAAATAAAAAGATCTTAGTCAACAGAAGTAAATATTTAAATAAAAATTCAAATTCAACATAAAGACTAAAAATATTTAATTGTATAATATTAATAGCATAAATTTTTAATTACAAACAAATAATAAAAACAAAACTATTACTGTAAATAAAACTGAATTGAATTTTTTTTTTTTCGAGAACTGAAATTGTTTTAAAATAAGCTAATTACGAATGAAATAAATCTAGGGTAAACAATAACGGATAGAGCTACATGCACATATACCAACTCGTGTAAATAAAGTAATTTCATTGTAATTGATTTAACAAGCGCGCTTACATTATTTACCGTAAATAAATATTGTGTTCCCCTTCCCCTTACAATCATATATCGCAGTTTCCCTCACTCTCTCATTCACTCTGTAAAGAAAATATTTTTCATTTTGGTTTGCTGACGTTGTCGTGCTAATAGGTTTTTGTCAGGTCAACACACACCTACACTTACCCAACTGACTACATAACATACTATTTTTTTTTTTTTTAAGCTGCCTTACCTTACCTTACCTTGCTAAACAACTAACCACTCACCTCCACCCGCCTATCAAACTATAGAAATCAACACTCACAAAAATAGAAACAACTTTCAATGGCAAATTACCTACAAACTTTTTAATGCTGCTGAGTGACTAATTTATGTTTTCCTTCATTCTGTAAATTCATTTCACATTTTTGTTAGTGTGTAAATATGTGTTTTGTGTGTGTGTGTTTATGTATTTGTATTTGCTGAGTGTAAATGTTAACTTTAAAGTTGAAGTTGTTAAGCGGCAACAATTCTAGGAAAAAAAAACAACAATAATAAAAACAACAAAAATGAAATGAAAACTTTCGAGAATTGTATTAAAGTGTGGCGTTTCAATATATGTACATACGAATGCGGTGAAATTTTAATGCGTTAAAGTGTTTTTTGTAATTGTGAAAAACCATGATGCACACATATAAACATTTTCATTCGTTGAGTTTATATAGCAATACTAAAAATTTACTACCGATAACTGTAACTGCAAATACAATACATAGATAGATAACTTGATAATAGATTTTCGAAAGGCTTTCGGGGTAGTGTGTTCAATTATAGTATTTTAATTCATGAGACATTGTAGAAAGGACTAGTTGATATCACCTTCACAACATCAAACCAGGTATGAGTCTGACCAAATTACCGAAAGTTCTTTCAGCTCTCTATATATCACGGGTGGGATTAGTAAGTATTAGTGTCCGACCGAAACCGACTTTTTCGGCCAAAACCGAAACTGAAACCGAAACTTTTTAATATATATGTATATATCTGTGGTCACAAGGCATAACAGCATAAGTGTGTTTTTTGTATTTTACAGGAGAGCACTTCAAAGGTTCAAGTGCTTAGAGTAATCAAGTTGAGTTGTGCTATTTTTCCGCCCTAATATCTCGTAAACCACTGAACGGATAGTCATAAAATTCTGACAAAATATGAAAACGGATATGAAAATTTAAATTATGTTAATAATTCGAATTCGATAAAACTCGAGTTGTGTTGTTATTGCTTGAGACCACAGATATGTTAAAAACAAAATTCAAATCATTTTAATTTTTTTTTTTAATTAAAACACAAAAAAAAAATCCATGTGCATTTGTATCAATTTTTTTTTTTTTTTTTTAAAGTGCGTGTTGACAAAAAAATTTTATATTCGATTCTGATAAACTTTGCCGATGAAAGTATGACAAAAAAAAGGATCCTACCCCCCGTAAAATTCGAAGACGTTTCAGTACTACGTATTGTAGTTGTTTGAATAAAAATCGATAGTTACTTTTAATATTACTTTAACTTCTACGAATTTTACGGGGGGTAAGCTCCATTATTTTGTCATAGAATATGGAACTCTTCTGTCGGTGCTCCGAAAAAAATTCATCCATACAAATTGGTACGCCCTAATATACATACTTATATATGTATATATAAAATAACAAAAATATTATTTTAACAATAAAGAAAATATTAAAGGCACTAAAAAAATACATTTTGTGGTATAGGTACAAATAAAATTCACATTGTTATTTTAATATTCAAAATTGAATAACTCTATGTTATGTGCTAAAAATAAAAACAATCCTTTGCGTACTGAAATGCAATTTACAGTAAAATTTATAAAGTTTCGGTTTCGGCCAAATATTCGGCCATATTTTTTGCCAAAACCGAAACTTAGCCGGAACCGTATTTTTGGCCAAAACCATAACCGAAACCGAATATTCGGTCAGACACTAGTAAGTATGCTTTTTATGGGGGTATGAAATGTGAAATTCTTGGAATGGAAACATTCATTTGTCCGGTTTTTTAGTCTGAATTTTGGTCAGATTTTTGATCTGAGTTTGAGTTTGAATTTGGTGTGATTTTTGGTGTGAGCTTCGTTTAGATTTTTGATCTGAGTTTTGATTTTTGATCTGAGTTCTGGTCTGAATTTCATTCGTATTTCTTATCTGAATTTTGGTGTGAGTTTTCATCTGATATTCAGTTTAAATTTTGATTTGCTTTTGATCTGAATTTTGGTCTCTATTTTGTCTGTATCTTCATCTATTTTTTGGTCTGCTATTCATCCTAATTTTGGTTTGTTTTCTTAATTGATTCCCGGACTTGATTTTGTCTTGATTTTTGGTCTGGTTTTCTGTTATATCTGGTCTTGTCTACTCCGGGCCTTCACAAAAATATTTAATGTGTTATAATGTATTTTTTTTCACTATATATGCACACAAACCATAAAATTTTTTTATATCTATAGTTTTTCTGGCTTCATTCCAGGCAATTTATAATTATATCTTAAGGTATTAGATATTATTCTCATAATGATGTTAACTGCACAAAAAATTTTTCAGTTTTATTGTGTATCAAACTGCTATCCTAAAATATATTTTATCTTTAACATGTTTCCTTAATTGAGCAACCACAGCCTCGCAAAACAAGGCTGTTGATCTAGAACACTGGTTGCTAAAAGGTCTTCAATAGAATGTGGTCTTATCATTGAAACAACCATTTAGGTAATTTAGGTAACAACAAGGTTAAATATTGTTTAATAATAAAAAAGAAATAAAACTAAAAACAAGAAATATTATAACGAACGTTCAACTGCAAATAAAAAAACGTAAATGCATTCAGAAGAAAAAATCATTGAAAAGGAAAATAGAAATCCGCAACTCATCAGATTTAATGTAATCGAAATTTTGTATCGTATGTATATGTATGTATGTAAGTATATATACTTACTTAAATGCCAATATTATAAATAAAAACAAAATTGCCAATTATCGTAGTTTAGCTCCATCATCATACTACAGCTAACTACATCGTTCCATAACACATAGCATCTGTTACTCCTGCTGCTACTCCTGCCTCTTTCACCACCGGCCTGCGTACCACTAAGCAAAGATGCTAATTTAATTTTGTTTATTGTTTTGCATCAACTTAATTTTCCTACAATTGTGTTTATAAATCAATCAAAATCAGATGAAATTCTGCCGCAACTGTTCTTGTTGTGGTACACTGTTTGATGGAGTGATGGAATTGAATTGAAGGTGGAGTGTTTTTCAATTAATTTCTGTGTATATATAACGATAGATTTGTATTGTATTGCAAATATTTTGTTGCAAGTAAATAAATTTTCCAGAAACAATCATCAATAATCAACATAAACACAACCACAAGTCATGCTAAGAAATTTAATTAACAAATATCAGAGAAATTAAATCCATTTAGTTATAACAAAGAATAATTATAATTCACTCACTTTAAAAAAAAAACCAAAAAAAAATCTAAATTCAAAACACTGATGATGAAACGTTTTATGGTTTAAACGGGTATTAATTACATGCCAATTAATGTAGCACGCGCTTTTAACCCATTAGGGGGTATTGGTGAAATTTTTCTGTATCTAAATTAAGAAAAGTTTGAGCTCTTTTATTCATATTAACAAGTACTTTATATACTTTAAAAATTTTGAATTGTTCAAGATTTAATTGATAAATTTAATCTGAATAGGGAGAGGTTAACGAAGTCGAAAAAATTTAATTTTATGGAAAACATTCGACTAAACTAGTCGTGCAAACCTAACATTCCGAAATTATAAATTAGAACTTATATTGCCGCCTGAATCATAAAACTTTATACTGGGATAGGGTAAATCTATGTAGTACTTCGTACTAGCATCACAACTATACACTGACTATGCATAACCTTCAAAAATCACTTTTCACGTTTCATAGTACCTTACAAAACAAACACAATTACAATTAATTTAATTACGCATTTTATTTCATTTATCATACACGCACACACACAAAACAAAAATCTTTTAAGATACTCACACAATAACATTAAAATTAATGTTAATCTCACGAATTAGCAAAATAAATGTATGAAAAAAACCACTGAAATTTATTTAAACAATCATTAAAATGCTAACAACAAAAAAAGTGAAAAGAAAAGTGCCAGAATAATTTGGTTAATGACTTTTATTTTCATGTATGTGTTCGTTTCTTTTTTCTTCAACTAAATGTTTTTGAAATGTGTTGAAAATATTTGATGTGAATTCATCATGAAAGAAAAGTGTAAATTAAAACTTAGACATGGCATTATCATTGTCTATTTCATGTTTAAACAAATTTTTATATATTTTTCTTATGTTTTAAGAAACAGAAAAATACAGGGTTTTTCATAAAGGGCCAGTATGTTAAATTAGTGAAAAAACGTTTTCTTTTTTCGAAAAATGATCACATTTTTATTTTTGTGAAAACTATAAACTCTACGATTAATAATGGGATACAACATTTTCCAAATGGTTACGTCAGCTCTTCTTATTCCCGTATAACTGCTTCATTCACATCGAAAGCATCCAGTTCAGGGTAAAAAAAATCAGTCATCATCGTTTGATAACGCAATACATGAATAGAAAAACAATGATAAACAAGCTGGCGCTGCATAAGCACCAAATGCAATACAAACTTTATGAAATTTTTACCGTTTTTGTAGTTCTACTATTTCAATGCGTTATATTATCCAAATGCAATGGGTGCATTTTCCGAGTGTTAAATCAGTCAAAGTGTGTTGGAAACACGTTGCGGAGTATTTCTAATTAGCAAAGCGGACGCCATTTTTGTAATCATATTTTTCTGATTTTTCAGGTCATAATGATTTACCAAAACTTTGATAGTTGATAAACTAGACACAAGTTCGAAATCATCCAAAATTATATAAATATATATTTAGAAGGAAATTAAAATATTTCAGAAACTACAATTTAATGATTTTTCAAAATTTTACAACTATTGCATCTTGCCGTTTCTAAGACGCAAACATTGATTACTGATTTTTGATTAATCACTTCGAAATCAACTTTTCTGATTTGCACCCGGGAAACGCACCTAATGAACTATTGCTTTCGTAACCATATGGCCTGGGCAGATTTGGATTAAGATAAGTGTGTAAAATAAAGCATTTGAGAAATTAAATTCAGTGGTCCATTTCAGAAAGTATGTATAATCTTAAAATAAATATATGGAAGTAACATTCTTCCTGGAAACTACTTATAATTAACGACTGAAAAACAACATAAAATTAAAAAATCGTAGAATAAAATTTCGCATAATTACCAAGTACTATATAAAGGAACATGCAATGAAAACGTCATTCGTGCTGTCTTGCTGATATTTACCCTGAAACGAAACAAAAAGAAAGAAATTCATAAAATTACTAAACGTGTTGAAATGATGGTGGCAAAAAGTAAAAAAAAAAGAACAAATAACAAAATGCAGCACAGTAATTTTCCTTATCTATGGAATTGCATCAACAGTCTAGTGGTGCCAAGCTTTGCATTTTCTGCTGCTTGCTATTTGTACCAACAACTCCTGCATATTCAATAGATATATCCATTTGCTTTATGTATGTATGTATGTGTATATTTTGCAAGCACGCACTAGCGGATCCAGGGGGGAATTTTATTTTTTCGCCCTTTTAATTTTTTTCGATTCATGACCAACGATCAAAATGTATAAGATTTTTGTTGGCAAAGGAAACTTTTATCCCTTAATCCTCTAATTCTCTGCATCCGCTAGTGCATACACATATAAAATTATGTGGCAACCCAGTGGGAAAGTTGGTCCACAACAAAAAAAATACATATTTTATGATTGATCTCGAAAATATATGAAAGTTGGATGAAAAGCATTAAGTTCTAGACTATTTTAATTAATGAAATTGCGACCATTTCCGTAGTTTCGGCTGAAATTGTGTTGGAATATTCAATACCGCTACTACTACTATTATGGCCCAACATCCCCTGGAGGCCCAAGACCGAGCTTTTCGCATCCATTCATGTTGTGTGAGTTATATTTATACACGAATGGAAGGCTACGGCAACCACATGAAATGTTCAATTTCAATATATAAAAATATGTCAAACGAAACTACGAAAATGAGATGGATTCAAATAAACCGCATTCGAAATCGAGCAAAAATCTAATGCAACCCTGAATGTGAAATGAATATTGAAATTAATTTGCTCTGAGATTTCTATGCATACATTTATATTTTGGTTTGCGTACATTTTGATTAATATGGATAAACGAAAATATAAAAAAAGAAATTTGTAGAGTGACCGGGAAGAACAGCTCATAGCTGAGGTATTGGCAGAAAAGTTGGAGCAGCTGCGTAAGGCAAAAAAAAAAAACGGCCTTGCGTATGCACAAACGGCGGAGGAACTACGTCAGCAAGGCTGCGTAGTAGCTACGGTTGAAGTAAAACAAAATAAAGAACAATTGAGGTTTTCTCATATACACTTTCATTTCGTTGATAAATATTTCGTTTATCATTTTTATTTTCTTTGTATTCAAATGGTAAAGACCGAAATATTTACCAATAATTATATCAGCCGCCCGGCCCGCATTTTACAACAAAATGTGAAAAATGAACTGCCAAACGAAACGTGCGAACGATTGCAGTTTCGTTCGAAACCATTTGCCGAAACTACGCAATTTCGGCTCAATGGGAACATGGTAACAGAAATGTGCTATTCATTTTGCTTTTGCATTCATCTATTTTGAAATGTAAGAAGTGCCAAATTTAAAATTATTTTCTTTCGATTTTCCCGTTGGGAACATTTATAGGCATCCATTTACATAACAAACACTGGTTTTATTTTCTTTTTTTTTTAGTGAATTGAAAGTGTTGAAGTAACATAGTTTTCTGCTTTTTTCGAATTGTTTCGTTTGATTGTAATTTTTGCTGTTGTTGTTTGGAGTTGTTGTTGTTGATGTCGAAATTGCAAATCGCAACACATAATTACATTAAACATGCTACCAACAGTAGTAACAACAAACACAACAACGACAACTGAAAAAATATCACAGAGTGAAAGAAGGAAAAAAAAAACGATTATATGTAGTAACAGCAACAACATAAAAATTACTACAATTTTTAAAACACAATTCCATTTTAAATCATTGCATGAATTATGTATGAATGTATGTATAATATATGTACGTATGTATGTATCTTTGTGTATGTGTTTATATACTGTGCACTTTCGTGCCTGTGGAATTGTATGTGCATGTATTACCTTCTTCCATATCAATCCCATGCTGCAACTAATGCCATTTGAAATGTAACGAATTTTACTTTTGTTTTGCATTTTTATTTAGCTTTACTTCAAATGTTGTACTTTATTTGTAAATGTAAAATGGTAGACTTTATTGTAAAAACATCAATTACAGAGGAAGAGAGAAATTGTTTTAATTCCCATTCATGGAAAGCTTTATACTTTATACTTTTACTATGCATGAGTTGTGAAATTTCAACTTTAATCTGACTCAAATTTTTAAGCCTGTGAAGTGAGCATAGAGGTGTATACCAGAAGTTTCTTTATTATAAAGGGTTTTCCATTAAGGATATAACAATTTTACCTAATAATAAAACACAGAATTTTTTGAGATATTGAGTTCAAATTTATTGTGGATGTATTGCAAGCATTACATTTTATGAATGAAATTCGATTTCGGTCATATGACCACCACGAGCCCGTTTACAGCGATCGATTCTTTGGACCCAATTTGCCACCACTCTCGCACACATTTCGACCGGAACGTTGGCAATGTCTTTGAGCTCGTCTTAAGTTGCTGGCTTGTTGACATAGACCAGTGACTTGATATAGCCCCATAAAAATAAATCCAATGGCGTTAGATCGTATAAACGAGGCGGCCACTCCACCGGAACATTTCTCGAGATAACACGTTCACCGAATTTGCCTTTCAATAAATCGATTGTGACACGTGCTGTGTGGCTAGTGACACCGTCTTGTTGAAACCACATACCGTTGATGTCAAGTTCATCCAATTCTGGCCACAAATAATCTTCCAACATAACACAATAGCGCTCTCCATTGACGTTAACATGACGGTCGTTTTCACTGTAAACGGGCTCGTGGTGGTCATATGACCGAAATCGAATTTCATTCATAAAATATAATGTTTACACTACACTCACAATAAATTTGAATTCAATACCTCAAAAAAATCTGTATTTTATTAATAGATAAAATTGTTATGCCCTTAATGGAAAACCCTTTACTTGGTAGTATAATACGCAAAACTTATTGCAGCTACTTACAACAATGAGCATATGATAAAAAAAAAATTTGAAGTGTCACTTGTTTACAGTACTTCCGATACCGTAACAGTATCTTCTTGCTGGATATTTTCCAGGGAACTTACTTGAAATACCGCCTTGGCCTTGCAAAGTTGTCCTAATCCCATTGTGGCTAATGATAATGATATCGTCTAGTTGATGGACTACCGCTGATAGATATTTTTCAGTGATTTGACGCAAAAGAAGAAAGAATTCGAATTTTGCGCTGCCTTTTATTCTATTCTGTTTTCCAGTGAAATATTGGTTCTATGCAGTGATAATTTTACACCATCGTTGTAGTTGTTACTTCTAATAAAGTAACGGGCTTCTTATCACTGGAATTTCTATGATCAATTTCATTGATGTTTCATATTGATGTTTGCATTCACTAACACTATTTTATTTTTGTTTTTTATTTTCTTGTTTATTTCACATTCCAGTATAGCAAGATGATAATGAAAACATTAATTAAATTTATGAATGGTTCATCACATTGATCAAGGCATAAACCAAAACCAACACATTTCAATTTCATTTTTGATTCAAATATAAAATATTTTTTACTTTTTGTTATTTATAATTTTGAGAACTTAGTGACCATATCGTATCTTCCGCAACAAAAAAAAAACATGAAGCAAAGAACTACTTGCTATTACAGTAAGGGAGAACGAGAAGCTAAAAATCAATTTTCGTTGTCCAAAATCGATTTTAGCTGAAAATCACTTAGAAATTCGATTTACTTTTTTTTGGCATTTGTCAAAAGTATATACCACCTTTAATAACCACCGTGTGGAGCTCCCATCGTTTCGATTTGAGTTCTGTTAAGTTGGTACATCTGTTGTTGATATTCCCTCTAAATCTTAGCGTCATAGCTTGATATTTGCAAAAGTTACGTAACCAAGAGTACATCTATCTCTGTGTGTGTTGGCGATTTTTTACAATTTTATTATATTATTATTATATTTTATTGTATTAAACTTTGCGTAAAAAACGGATTTAATGGTGCGCGAACATTGGAAATGTTGGGAAAGTGTTTCGGCAACGATTCCCTAAAGAAAACGGTCGTTTACCAGTGGCACGAGTGGTTCAAAAGTGGTCGTGAGTCAATCGAAGATGATGAACGCAGTGGCAGACCATCGACATCGAAAACCGACGAAAACGTGGATAAAGTAAAAGAAATTTTGGCCAATAACCGAAAGTTGACTATCAGAGCGTATTATTTGGGCATTATGAGGCGTTTGCGTGAAACAATTCGCCGAAAGAGACCAGAATTGTGGACATAAAACTCGTGGATTTTGAACCATGAAAACGCACCGTCACACAGTGCCATCATTATTCGTAGTTTTTTGACGAAAAATGCAATAAATACCATCCAACAGCCACCGAATTCACCTGATTTGGCTCCCTGTGACTTTTTTCTATTCAATCGAGTTAAAAAACCATTACGGGGAACGCGTTTCAGCAGCCGAGAGGAAGTAATGGAAAAATCGCAGAAAGCACTGATGGACATACCGAAAACCGAATATAAAAAATGTTTCGAGGAATGGATCAAGCGCTGGCATAAGTGTGTTGTAGTCGATGGGGATTATTTAGAAGGGGACAACATAGATTTAGATGAATAAACTTGTATTTTTAATTTTCTGAATCAATTTTCTGAATTTTTAATTTTCTGAATAAGACGACCTCGATTGTCTAGTGGATAGTGCACTAGACTTTCATTCAGAAGGTTGCGGGTTCGATTCCTGTCTTGGTCTGGTGGTTAATTCTCATAAACTTCTTATATTCACTATCGATATGAAGCGGATGAGAATTATAAGAATGTGTACAAGTGCACACCTTGGTTGGTAATGGCAAAACCACCGAGCTGATAAGAAATTGCCACACAGCCGTTCGGAATCGGCGTTAAACTGTAGGTCCTACCATCGCCACTGTGGTCTAGTGGCAGAGTGCCACACTCTTATCTCTGGAGACCTGAGTTCGATTCTCTGCTTGGGTATGTTTCTTATCTATCTTTCTTTCTCTCTGCTTTTCTTTCTTTCTTGGGGCTTTGGTACAATAGATCTTATAGGTCGCAGTGCCTGACTTTCGAGTCGTCCTCTTTCAAATAATAATTTTGTGAATAAATTCCGGGAGCTTTTTGATCAAGGTGGTATTACAAGCACAACAAAACCAAAATTTGGTAGATGTTTACTCATCTTCATCAACCAATTTTGTGCTTCAAATGTAAATAGAAAAAAACCAAGACGTGCTAGATTAACACATTCTTCAGCCAAAATATTCAGAACAATACCTTTCATTGCTATACAATGCTTTGGACTGTGTTTTTAACACTCAATAGTTTGAGAAACTATGAATTATCTGGATAAGTTCAATATTAAAGTATATTTTGAATTATTTTTAAAACGTTTATACACTTTCTTGTGACTATTTATTTGAGAAATACGAATATAAAAAAAAAATTATAACAAAATATGATATTTTAGTACTAAAAATTAAGAGATTGGAAATTATGCATCTTTTATCTGTTTCTTTTTTTTTTTTGGAAAATTAAAAAAATACACAAAAATTTGCATAAAAAATTGTGAATGCGAGTTATTCGTACACCCTTTCAGTGAATTCTATTTTAATATAGTTACCAAATCACTTTCTAGAACTAGTATGCCTACTATGTGTGCTAGCACCCAATAGAGGATCCAACGGGGAAGAGAGGTTTTGAAGTTAAACTCCACTTAGCGATGAAAATCGCATACATTTTGATAATTGGTCATGATTAAAGACAAAATTTTAATGTGATAACAAATTAAAACCCCCTTAGGCAATCTCTGGATCCGCTATTGTCAGCACATCATATCAAATCAGCATATCTCGCTCTTTCACATCCTTATACTACAAATATTGGTGTTCCTAAAGAAGAGCGTTCTTCTTTAAGCTCACATTTTTAACTACCTATTTCTGTTTGTTTGTAGGTGTGTTTCCTGCAGCTGGTAAAATGTTTGCATAAATCATGAACAAACATTATAAAATAACAGTGTTAAATTGCACGGGAAAAATTACTTTAAAATAGATTTCTATTTATACATTGCATTTTAAATATGAAAGCAGTATATCTGGATATAATTGTAGTAGCAAGCGGTTGAATTTTTTGTGTCATTAAATTTTTGTTTTCTGTCTCATGACCAACGATTCAAATGCATAAGACAACGATTAACTAAAAACGTTCTTTCTCCCGTTAAATCTACTAGTGACTGTATCTGTTATTTTTTTTACAAGATATTCTTAATATTTTCCGTGAAATCTTTGTGCGAAGTTCTAAAATAATCTTTACTCGATATGTTCACAAGCGATAATTATTTTTTCGTATAAGTGACAATGCGTGATTTCAATGGAACGAATTCACTTCTCTAGTATGTGCAGCTAGATAGTAATGTCTAACCCAACTCACACACACATAGGTATACATATAAACACAATACATTGTGGAAAATTTAATTTTTTAGAAATGCATTACTAAAACTGCCAGTGCTTGGGAATTATTTTCGTTTCAGCTGGTTGATGTGTGTCTGTGGTGTTCTAGTGTTGCTGACTGACAGCACGATAACGGATATACGCGGCAATGATGGTGGACGCACCTCACCAAACTCAATCACCTCATCACAATCACACAAATACAGTTACAACTAAATGTAACTATGCAATAACTGTACGATTTTTGCCTTCAGTTCCCAGTCTTTCTCCGTATGGTTGTGTGTGTGTGTAAGTGTGCAAGCTTTTATATTGTGTTAGTGGTGCTGCACGTTCACTTACACTCTGACTAATGGTTGCGTGCCAATGCATTCAATGCATTTGCAATATCTGCCATCTTGAAACTCAACACAGAAGTTTAACAAATGATTTCGATTGCGAATGCGAAGTGAAGAAGGAAATGAAATGCTTGCATATAGTATTCTTTCCTTTTGCCTTTGTATTATTATTTTCATTTCATGAAATAGGAAATGATAATAAAATTCAAGACTTACTTTATAAACTTCAAGGCATTACCACTGCACATAATTTCAAAGTACACATATTTTTTCTACTACCCTCATATTTCAATGTATTAACTTAAATAATAAAAATCCTTAAGCTTTTAAATTTAATAACTTTACCTTTTCGTCTACTTATGTATATATTTATGTTAAGGTAGGTATGTACTTTCATAATACCATATATTTTCGTTAGTACAAGTACTTAAAGTTAAAAAGCATTTGTAGGCAAGTTGGCAGTTAAACCGTTTACGCTGCCTTCTATCAAACCATCATCGAGCTTCGCAGATATAAACGTAGTAGATAAGCGTTCGTTCAACGTAAATCATGTTACTCATACGCCCCCCTGTACCATCCACGACGTCACAGCTGCTGGTAATGTTAACATTTTGTTTACATTAAAACTTTTGATGTGTCTTCTTATTTCTTTCATAATGTTTGTTATGAAACTTTTCTGTACTTTGCTTTTTATTTTATTTTTTATTTTTTTTGAGCGCTGATGAAATGTTTGCTGAGTTTGCGTTAAGTGTGTTCATCATAACAGAAAAAAAAAACCAAAAACAAAACAAAAAAGAATAAACAAAAAGTATAGTAACGTCAGAAGCAACAGAGCTACACATACACATATAAAGGGTACCTGAATGCAACTGCTAGCTTCTGCTTCATGGCAGGAAATATGTTTTCTAGGAAAAGCGGAATATTTAATTTTATGGAACTGATGTACACAAGAATTTGTACAATGAATTTCTCTTTTTATTAAAAGAGTTAGCATGAATTTTCTTCGCATGTTTATACAGTAATCCCTGCATAGTTGAGTCAATGTTGAGTTAAATCAACCGTTCAATCAAATCTTAAAATTTCTGGCGCTATTAAACGGAAAACATAATTCAAAGAAGGTCAATTAACCGGGGACTACTATAAAAGCAAAACAATATTTTACTTCCACATACTTTACTTTAAATTTCATAAACAAACAAATAAAAAAAAAATAAGAAACCTGAAAATTGACATTTTGAAGATCAGTCTATGCAATTAAATTAGATTGCTATAAGAGCTACTGGCAATTCCCATAAGACTGATGCCGGACAGTCACATTACTCATTCCATTCCGAAAAATTTTAGTACATAAATCACACTACCACTTACTGTCTGCCATTACCCCACACTTGTATGCCATATCCCTGTTCACGTTTGTTTGCTAGCTATTCTCGCCTCCAATTATCGCAAAAACTTTTGCAAAAATTATAAATAATTTATGTGCATTCACATGAGTGCCAGTCGCTTGTCTGTATATGTGTGTTGGTAGCAAAAAGAAAATAATAAATACGCTATAAATTTGTTGCGTTGTGGCGCTCAAAATTGGCATTTGAATAAATCAAAATGTGACATTTGAAGCCCAATTAACGTCGACGCGCGCATACAACAAACCAAAACAACATTTCAAAATTATAAAATAATAATGGCAAATACAAATCAAATCAACAAATTATTATTCGCGCGCAATTTTGTGAAAATATATCATGTTTATGAACAGCACACCACATACATATATCAATTACACTTAGTCAGTTAGTTGGTTTCTCCGATAGTTCAACTGTTTGCCTACCTGGCCTATGTATGCACAGAGCTATTGAATTTGATATATCATATTTCCTATTATAATGAAAGTATTTATTTTGCCACTCTTTTACTATTAAAGCGGAACTACCAACCAAACAACAATCAATTTGAAACACTTCAGAAGGAAAATTGCTTTTAATAATAGTAAAAGAAAGTGGAAGTAGAAGAAGTAGAAGAAGCAGTGTTCTAATATAATTTAATTTAATTTAAATGTTTAGATTTAGGGTTTATTTCGTTCACATTGCAGAAAGATATAGTTCATGATACAGAGAGAAATAAAGGCTTATATGAAAGAATAGTCGAAGAGAAGAGAACATCGGCATGAGTGTGTGGCATCGGGATTTTTAGAAACATGAATACTGCCTGAAAGTCTACTACTCCGTTAAGAGTCTAATTGAGTCGCTAATGAGTCACAACGGTGAATTGGAGACTGATATATTTACAAACTCTTAAATTGTGAAGAAATTTCGGAAGGATTGGCCAACGGTAATTGATTAAATTTTTCAACAACTAACTCTATCAAAGAACGTCAAATGTATTCGGGTTTATCTTTGGCACTAAGCTAATTTGGAAAATCAACATCGAACACAAGTTCAAGAAGGCCTACAATGACTATACTATCCGCAAAAGGCTGTTCGGATAAAGGGGAAGACTCCGTTTAGAATTACAATTCTGGTAATATACAGTCTGATGATGATGTATCATTGAAGGATGTATTACTACTATATTTGTATGTTATGGAAAAAGAATACAACCACAGAAAAAACTAAGGAAAGTGCAACGGTCAGACTACAGAGTTGCAGGAGCTTTCCATTCATGCCCAATAAAACATAACAATATGGAAAATCCACCGCAGGGTCAAGCGCAGTCAGAAATAGGGTAATGATATAAATTTACAACATATATGTATGTATGTATAAACCAGAGCTGTAAAATAATGCATTTAATTTGATTGCAACACCTTGAAGAAAGAAAAGAGAGTTCATGATTAGAGTTATTGAATATCACAGTTAAAAGGCTTATTTGGAGTCACTGATTGCTTATTCGTTTAGAAAAGTATTTTTTGGACTCAAAAGAATTTTTTTTTGAAGTCAGGGGAATGCAACTCTTATGATTTCAAAAGAACGTCTGCTTTGAAGTCACTTGAAGTTACTTCGAGTCACTTAAAGTCACTTGGAGTCCATTGGAATTTGAAGCTAATTAGAGTCACTTGGAATGGAATCTGAATCCAGTTTTTATATGTGTTATTTAATGTTTCCACTTTTGAACAAAAATAATCCTATATTATTAATTGCATAAGTAAACCATTATTTTGCTCAACATCCCAATTGACTCCAAATGACTTCAATTGACTTTAAATAACTTTTTCCATCCAAATTTTTTCCCAACTCGTTTCTCTAAAAAGCCAACTTAGTTTGTGTATTTTCTTGCTTATCTCACCAAAAGTATATTGGGCATAAATAACTTTAAGAAAGAAATCTGTACTGATTGATTCAAAATGGAAGACGGGGTCAGTGAGGTAGTCTATTCAAAGTACCTCAATCTCAGACCGATGTCCTGATAATTAAAACAATGGCCAAGTTTTGAGAGAACATTAAAATAGCTATTTTCATAAAGAGTCAAACGGCTTTTAATGCTCTCGAAACAAACTTAATATTTTTTAAAATATTAGGTGGTTTCATCGGGTTTCAGGTCATAGAAACATTAAAGTCAATAACAGTGGCGATCTATTAGTGAGGCGTGGTTCATTTCTAGATATTGCTAAGCTGCAATTAGCAGCAACTTTCTTCAGTAAAATAAGGCCGTATATACTTCCTTACTTACTACGATTGCAAAAGAAACAAGTACCAACTTACCAGTTTGACGCTTGCTCTTACGTAACCAGACTGACTGCAGTATACTGGGCAATACAAATATAACAGACATAACAGAAATTGAACGAACTTGGAAGAGAAACGGACTTTGCCCCATTAATTGTACCATATCCCGGCTCTTGCCAGAACCAGACTTAATACATACTACAAAAATTGTATTGGCATTATATATATTTTTCAATGATTTTTAGTTTTATAAAATAGCGAGAGAAATAAAATATCCAATTTTAATGAAATAACGCTTTTTAATGGTAAAGAAATTTGATCTTCAATAATTATAATAAAATTAAACTGGAATTCGTATTCTATATTTGAATGCAAATGCAAGAAGTTTCGAATTTCTTGTTTGGAAAATCAAGGTTCACTTACAAATCTGATTTTTTTTTAAAAATTGTTTTTAACGATATTGTCATTGATTAGATCAAACAACCATTCCAAAATCCGGAACGATTTTTTATCAATAATTTTTTTTTTTCATTTTTCGAGTTTCCGCGTGGTAACTCTTAAAAACGAATAACTTAATAACTTCATGTTTGCATAAAATTGCAAACACAGTCAAGCTAAACCAAATATTTATTTTCGAAGCTTCTGTGCTGAAAACTAAAAAATGCAGATTAATTAATTGCAAGTAAGTAACGAAAAATCCCTTAAGATTATCTTTGCGACGTTTGAGTTTAATTATTGGCCAAATAAATTCAGCAGTTGTCAGTGGAATCAACATTAAATAATTTATTTAAGTTTTACGCTCTTTTTTGTTTGCCTGTCATTTAATTTATTGTCTTTTAAACCATCAAAATCATTTGTTAAATTTATAAAAAATAAGATAACAAATTGTATGTGAAATACCGCAAGGTAAACAATCAAATTTTTAGAGGGTTAGAGTGTGCTTGCCTATCTGTCTGTCGGTCTGTCTGTCCCTAAGAAAGTAACTGCTATAGAATGAAAAATTAAAACAACTAACCAAAATCACAAAAAAAAAAAAACAAAAATTGACAAATTTATTTCCCTTATCTTTCTTTTCACAACAATAATTTATATCGATCATTAAGCGCTTTACAAATTTATTTGAAAAAATATACAACCTTCTTCTTTTACTAAACTTCTTGTTATAATATGAACATATACGTACACACACACACGCACGCATATGCATAGTATATAAGAACATTAATAAAGGCACACCACACAAAAACAAATTAAAACGTCTTAAGTCACATGGGAAATATTTTGATGGAAGAAAAAAAAAAAAAAAAAAACGAGCGCCCACTAGAAAACAACAACTTCATAAACACATAAGGAAAATATAAGCATTGTCATTAACGTGAACGGAGGATGTATGCTGAAGATGATGGCAACTCTGCAGCCACCACCAACTATCACTGCCTCTTACCAATATATTGCATGTACTGAAAGAAGCTAACTCCCAAAAAAAAAAAAAAAAAAATACCAATGCCAATACATAAAGATCTACCTTCATACTACTGCAGTATCATAATCATAATCGTTTTCATCATTTTCATCATCAGCATAACAAACTTATCAATGAATCACTGAAAATGATTGATGATGATTTAACGAAACCGACAACAGCAACAATAAGGAAAACAAGAGCAACATTTACAACAGCCAGTAGAAAATTTCATCATATATTGTATATATACTCACGAATTTTATGCCAAAAGGGATTATTTGTATTATAAAGTCTTTTTTATTTATTTATTTTTTCTTCTTTTTTTCTTTTTTGCAATAGAATTTGTTTGCCAAATATATTTACACAAACATTATTAAAGTTTTTTTTTATCATTTCGCTTTGCTCTTACATTTTTTTGTAACATAGAAATCGAGAGCATACTGTGAGGCAATAACGACGACATTGACTGACTGACGAAGGCACAGCAGCAACCTTCACTAATAAATGTGTATGCATGTACTACGTATGTATGTTTGTTCATGTGTATGTGTTTAGAAGAAAACAGTATATACTTTTTGGCACCATTGCCTGCCATTGTTATTTATCAATACACATAGCCTCTGTTGTTTACACTTCACCCTACGTACACCTCCACCAATCACCTCCCTGCGCCAATAGCACCATAACCATATGTGGTGAGGTAGGTGGATGCACTGTGGAATTATTTAGTTAACATTACTGATTATAGATATAAATAAAATCACAATAAAAAGCTTAGTAATAATCACGAAGGAGGTTGAGGTCTTTCCGTTTCTTAAAATATGGTTTTTCATTGGAGAAAACAAAAATTTATAATAGTTGTTACGAAGCAAATATGGACAATTGTTTGATTAATAACTAGATCCAAATTCTGTACAAAATTAAATTAAAAAAAAAAAAAACAGATTAAAACCGAGACACAGACTAAAATCTAACCAAAACTCTGATCAAAATCCTTTACAAAAATTCGGACAAAATTTAAATTAAAAAACAAATTTATGAAAACTCAGACCAAAACAACAAACTGAAATTGAAACCGAAATTCAAACCAAATTCAAGCAAAAAGTTAATAAATCAAAACATCAGATAAAAAACTCTGACCAAAACTGATATTTAAAGTAGACTAAACACAAATAGAAATCAGACCAAAATTTAAATCAAAATAAGATTCTTAAAAGTACAGATTTTTTACCATTCCTTCTCCAATCCCCCCTCTGGATCTACCACTGATGCTGATAGCAGTGACTTGAGTCGATTTCTCTAATTCAAAATATTTACTTACCTGATGCAGCTATTTCAAATTTTATTATTTTATTACTTAGTTCAATAAAAACTAACCCACCCCACAGTGCAAATATGACACAAACGAAAAAGTCTCATCGTCTAAAGACTAACCGCCCGACCGGCCGCACGTATTGATGAGTGCTTTTTGTTTGGTTAGCATTTTACCACATACGGATTCTTTCAGTAATTCATCAAAATCGATAAATAAAAAAATAATAAAAAAAAACATATACAATTTTTTGACACTCGATAGCGGAAGCACATGTGAATGCGTATATAAAGGGTGTCCCTCAAAATTCACGCAAAAAGTAAGTTTGACAGATAACACAGGTTTTCAATTGCAAATTGTAAAGTTTTCATTGATTCATAAAGTATACAGTATAGAATTATGTTTGGAATAGCATTTCGGATAAATGGTTGAGCAACAATTCCCTTAATTTCCCTTTTAAGTGATCAAAATTGGCCAGTCAGATCATGTGATTCAATGCCGTTGGGCTTTTTTCTTTGAAGTTTTTTGAAGTCAAGTATTTATGACAACACGCCCATGAGCACCCACTCCTTCAAAGAGGATATTGAGCGCTATATCAACGAAACTCAACCATATTTATGCAATAAGGTCATGGAAAATTTCGAAAAAAAAGAGTGCGTATGTGCCAGCCAAGCTATACTTTAGGAATCAATAAAAAAAATTAACAATCTCCAATAAAAAACGTGTGTCTGCTATCAAAATTATTTCTTTCGTGAATTTTGGAACACCCTTTACATACGTATGCATGTGTGAGAGGGTGTGTAGAAAGTTTGTGAAACACTGCTAAGTTTATGGTACATACTAGCGTAAATAAAAACAAGACATGTACGAAAATTTACTATATCAATCACAGAAGAAGCTTAGAATGTTAAAAATATATAAAAAGCATTAAATTTTTATTTTTTTTTTTTTTTTTAAGTTTGGAATATCAATTTCATTTCTGTGCTATTTTATTGTTATTTTACTACATACTTTTGCTATAAATTAAATAATTATTTATAGAGAATAATTAACTGTTTTCATATTTCAATATTTTCGTATGAAATTCATAGGAAATTAAAATTTTTTTGAAGCATGATACTTGACTTAAAATTGTTCAGTTCATTTTGACTATGTTCATCAGCTGAAATTATTTGAAGAACTTAAATACACAAGTATGTATGTATAATACTCTAGTACTTATATATATAAAATTTGTATATATAAAAATTGGTTACCAATAAATATTGGATTCGTTACTGTCGGTCATTATACACCTATTATGTACCTATACATACATTTATATATACATATACGTATGCAAAATCTATCTTAAATATAGTGAATATGCAGCTAAATTTGTTCTGCTTATAGAGTTATATGAATGCTTTTTTTCTCAAGTACCTGTGGTTGCTGCGCACAAATCGATTTATTTTTATTCTAAATTGATTTATTTTATATCCATGTATGTATGAATGCGTGCCCATGTGTGTGATGTACATGTGTTTCTACCTTGTAACCTTTTAACAAAATATTTTAGATTTATTTAGATAAGTGCCTATGAAAATACAAAAACATGCAGCTACTTAAATAAGATTATATGCATGTAGATTATTTTTTTAAATAGAGGAACTCCGTGTTAATTGGGCCACTAACTTTTCGATATGTTAATGAAAGCCTAAGGTCACGTGTTTTTGTTTTTTTTTTTTTTTATGAAAGTGTTTTGCCGAGCTGGTGTTTTCTTTATCAGAGTTATTGCGGTGAAATTATATTGAGAAAAAAACATTTTAATTCGAGCAATTTCTAAAGAAAAAAATGATTCCTAATAAATCATGCCAGCTTAGATAAGTTATTTCATATTTTTTAGATGCATTTTCGATATAATTTTGCAAACTGAAGATATTTCTTTGATCTGCCATATTTTTGTGGCAATAAGGAATAACAGCTAAACTCAAAAGTCGAATAAAAACCTGCTGCGTATTTTATATTATGTCGACCTCGATTGTCTAGTGGATAGTGCACTAGACTTTCATCCAAAAAGGTTGCAGGTTCGATTCCCGTCTTGGTCTGGTGGTTAATTCTCATAAACTTTTTATATTCACTATCGATATGAAGCGGATGAGAATTATAAGAATGTGTACAAGAACACACCTTGGTTGGTAATGGCAAAACCACCGAGCTGATAAAAAACTGCCACACAGCCGTTCGGAATCGGCGTTAAACTGTAGGTCCTACCATCGCCACTGTGGTCTAGTGGCAGAGTGCCAGACTCTTATCTCTGGAGACCTGAGTTCGATTCTCTGCTTGGGTATGTTTCTTATCTATCTTTCTTTACAATAGATAGATCTACAATAGATCTTATAGGTCGCAGTGCCTGACTTTCGAGTCGTTCTCTTTAAAATAATAATAATTTTATATTATAAATCCCAAAATGTTGAAAGTTTTCAAAAATTGTTTGCAATTTAGCAGTCTCCATAGTTTTTTATTAATTCAACTCCAATAATTATTTAAGAACTTTCAATATTTTGGGTTTTTTAATGAAAAATACGCAACAGGTTTTTAGTCGACTTTTGAGTTTAGCTGTTATTCCTTATTGCCACAGATTTGTCCGGACAATTGCCGTTGTTTTTTTTTTTTTTTTGTGCCTGCGAACTCGATGACGCTGCAAATTTAAAAAATTGGGCCCTTCGATGCGTGTAAATTGGGTCACACGGAAAAACGCTAAAATTTTGTGCTTTAGTAATTATAAATTTGGAAAATTATGGATATTATTTTTGTTGGCTTTTCTCAGCACAAATTTTTCTAATAAATCGGTGAACAAATAAAACCGAAAGAGGCGATGTCAATGCTTTTCTTAAAACCGTCAAATGCATGTTCTATGTAAAAAAAAAAATTTTTAAATCCAGTTTTCAAAGATAACCTTGGTTTTGAAAGATAACCTTGGTTTTGAAAGATAACCTTGGGTTTAGTAAAGTTTCAGATGATTCAATTAAATGGATAATTCAATTTTCAACTTTCATCCATTGGAATTTTGTTTCTTTCCGCCTTTGCTCAGTTTTCTTTACAATGTCTAATTGAATAAACTGTTTACGTTAAGAGAAACAAGACAAAATTGTCATTTATTTAACATTACTTTTTTCCTACCTTATATTTAAATTCAATTCATCAATTTTCAGTCTTTTTTTATGTTTTATAACTTGTTAATGCTTCTACCTTTTATTTCAAGCAAAACAAAGCGAACATTTTGTGATTTCAAACGATGACAGAACTTACACTTATGTGACACGTTTTGGGATAGCATTTTTTTTTAAACTATTCATGACTTAGTCAAAAATATTAGATAGCTTCAATAAAAATGTAGTTCTCGTCGAGAATCAGTCATTAAATTAATAGCTTTAATTAGTTTATACTTAACATTATTTAGATAGATAGAACAAGCTCTTTTCATTCAACAAAATATTTTACAGAATTATTTAATATATACAAGTGTTTTAAGAATATACGACATGGTAAAAATATTTTTTTAACCTTATAAAAAGCTATGGGTACACAAGGGTTCTATAGACAGCAGTTGCACATTGGTTGAGCACAGTTCCAACCAGACTTATTGTCAAATTCGCTTCTCTAATGGTACTAGTTCCTCTCCATTCAAATTCTTTACTGGTTTTACTTCATTCAAAAAGAAGCTATGAACTATGAAATGTGACTATTCAAATTAAACAGAACCTAGCACGATAAAAAGGATGCAGTGCGCAGACAGATTTACCATAAGCTATCGGAGTAGAGTTCAATTTTTTCAATGTCGGTTGACGATTTTATATTCTAAAATAATTTGATATGCGATTTCCTAATGAAGAGATCCATAAATCATGAATTTATACATGGTTTCTAAATAAACGGCTCCAAAACAATAACTCGAATCGGTTGATGTTGCGAGACTAAACAGATTCTGTCTTATCAAGGTCCAAGGATATTCTGGTGTGCCTGGTAATGCAAGTACCGGTTCGGAAAAACAACAATAATTACAACACCAAATTTTCCGCTAAAACCCAAGACTGCTACCTCGAAATTTTTTTTTTTTTTTTTACGGGAAGTTCAAGATCGCTGCAGTGTGCTGATGGAAGTTTATGAGTAAGTTTATTAGTAAGTAGCTTGAAGTTCGAAAATTTTGACGTCTGTGGAAAAGGTGTTTGTTATAAAAAGTTAACAATTTTATTTTTTTTAAGCCCACTCTCCACTATTTCTCTATAGCCGGGGGTGCAAATGCCTCCAAAAATGTAACAGAAGGTGGGATCATGCATTGCATGCACTCCTATGTAGCCTAAAAATAGTTATTGTTGTTACAGCTATAAACAAGTACTCAGTTTTGCAACAACTGACGTTAATAGCACTACAAAATGTAACAAGCACCAACAACAATACGCTAGACTGTAAAAAAACCGCGATTGGTATTATACATATAATGCTTTTCATCCTCTGGCTTATTTATTTGTATTAAGTACTAGAGCATTATACAGAAATTGCTTGAAACCCACATTTATTAATCTAAAACTATGGAACATTTTATCTCTATTATAATATTACATTTATCTTTATTATTTTAATATATGTATATTTGAAAAATGAAAGTCTAATAAAAGTCATTGAAAATCACTGATGTTCTTAACTTTCTTATGTACATACATAAATAAAAATATTTTTTTTTATATTTACATATATATCTATATATATATATACATTAGTGCTGTAACGGATGTCTGCATTCGCTACATGTGAAGCATTCGCATAATTTTGACATCCGCATTCACTGCGCTTATACAAATTTTCTCAATTTTGTTTGTGAACATGTTTGGTCAGTTTCTTAGGCAACTTTTTGTGATTTTGATAAACAAAGCAACAAAAACTATTTTTTTTTAATATAAAATGTTTTTACATACATATACGTATCCCTGTAGGTATCTTCTAAGTTAATCCAAATATTTTCTTTACTTTTATATTTTTCTGAGTAAAGTTATTACACTGAAGATGTAAATTTGGTTTTAATTTTTTTTCTATATTCACATTCAGGTTCGCATTCGCGAATGTCAGTTTTTGACGTTCTCATCCGCAACCGTAAAACTGGTATCCATTACAACAATAATATACATATCGTCATCGTTGAAGCAAAAATCACTAAATCCAAATTAATTTTTTTAATTGGATCCTTATTAAATAGCATCTATAATTCGAACGACACAATATATGATTATTGGATGATGCACTTGAAACGTATACTAATGAGTATATCAATCTGTCGACTTTTTAAGTTTTGACAGCGTTCGTAGCGCGCCATGCACTGCATAAACTAACTTCATTTCAGAAATTAAAAAATGGACTTAGTGAATTCTGCCAGAACGCCGACGATATACATATATGTATGTATACTAGGGTGGAGTAGAACATTTTTCTATTTTTACAGGACAACTCGGAAAGGTTAGGTTCTGATAGCAGTTGTAAGTAGGAAAACTTTGTTTGGATTTAGCCAACTTTTACAGGGGACATTATGGGGGGGGGGGGGGGGGAATTTGCTTATTCTGAAAAACTACATTGGCACCCAGAGAAACCCCTCTGTACCGATTTTCCCTCAATTTCTCAATTTAACCAAGTCAAGCACAAAGTTTTTGGTTTAACAGACAAGCTGTTAGCTTTTATCTTTTAAAAATGGGGTCTAACTTTGAAAAACTCGGCTCGATCACAAAAATAAACAAAGTATAAGATTTGAGAGATAAGCCTTTGATTCTGAAGTACAAAGTAAAACATTAACAGCACCCAAAACATTAAAAATTTTCCACCACGTGATCAATTTAACTTGATAATGCTAAAACCCAAAAATATATACCCATTTACTACTGGCATTAGGTGCTAACTTTCGCGAATGGTTCTAAGAAAAAATAGTTGTTCGCTTCGCCCTAATATACATATATATCATATATATGAACGTGTGTATCTCTGTATATCTTTAAATGTACGTACAAATTTTTATGACACTTAAAAAGTCATAAAGTCTTAACGAAAATTTCTTTGCCTTTAGAAAAGAAATTTTGCTTTTTCAATGGAAAACGTGACTCATAGGTTTTATTAACATTAGTTTAATTTAAGCATGGCAGAGGAAATATAATACACAATATATATGTATGTATGTACTTGATACACAATACATACATAGGCACTGGTTATGGAAATAAGTGAAATTAAGATTGATTTTATGACAGTATTATGATAATACACACATATAATATCTACCTACTTATAAGTTAGATGACGTTCTTTTTCAACTTTGTATACAATTTTGTTGCTAAGACCTGCAAAATTTTCATGTTTCGTTTATTAAAATAATAAAAAAAAACAACCTCAGGCTGCTATTGTTTATAAAATCTGAATGAATTATTATTGTTTCTTGTTGTTGTCGATGTATTTTAAGATATTCGCATGAAAACATTTATTCACAATTTAAAGAAAATTTTTGAGGTTTATTTATTTGTAGAATATATGCCAAAATCAGAAACATATATTTACAATATAATCATATAATCAACATGCATTAAGTGGTTATTGTTTTGAAACAACAGTAATGAGTACTTGCAACATATACCGATTATGTATGCGAAAGCACTGGCAATTCCAGATGATGTGAGAATTTTAGCTTTTAATTCAAGGACAACGATTAAATTATTTTTCCCCCTGCCCCTTTTGGATTCACTAGTGTATGAAAGTATGAGTGTTATTAAATGTTTTTGTTACCATTTAAACCGATTGTAATCATTTTAACTTTTAATTATTATGTACGCATATTTGTGTATTTGCGAGTGTATATGTTTGTTTCTTGTTTGTATATGTTTACGTTAAAAACAATTTCAAATTGTGAAAAAGTTTTGTAAACATAATTAAACCGCATAAAAATAAACAAACGCAATTGAAATGATTTTAAAAAATATACGAGTTGTGCATAAATACTACATACATATGTACTCCTATAGTATGTATATGTAAATTGTTTATTTGATTAATTAATTATAAAGTATGTACGAGTATATTAAAAATTCTCCTCAGATTTTTACTACTGTTAATGAATAAATTGTAAAAAAAAAAAAAATTAGATAGTAACTATGTGACGTGATATCGTTGCGATATTAACAATTTAGTTTAACTTTATTTAACTGTAAATGATCTCATAACGAAACTTTGAAAAAACAGGGTGCAAAGTAATTGCCTATGCGGATGATGTTGTCATCGCCGCTTCCGGGAAATTTCTTTGTACACTTGTAGTCTTATTGCAACGAGCTCTGAATCGCTTGCCATCACCGAGGACTATCGGTCAATGCATTTAAGAAGGAATTAGTTCTATTCACTGGAAAGCACTCTATACCCAATTTCGATCCACCAACTCTAAATGGTAGTTCACTAATTGTCTCGGACCAAGCCAAATACCTTGGCCTCATCCTGGACAGGAAACTCAACTGGCATGCCAACACGTCAGAAAGAGTACGTACAGCCACAATAGCTCTCTATGTGTGCTATAGGCAAGAAATGGGGGGTTACAATCCAAGGTATTAGTGTGGTGGACAGTCATCTCAAAGAGCATCCATCACAAAGAATTAGACAAAGTACAGCGACTTGCTTCAATGTTAATTACAGGAGCACTGAAAACGACACCCTCAAAGGCGCTGTACAAAATATTGGGTCTACTTCCAATAGATCTAGTCGGAAAGACTTCAGCGTCAATATCTGCAGTGAGACTGAATGCGATTCGTAGGTGGTCCCTCACAAATTATGATCATGGTAAGATACTTAGTGAAACTAAATATCTTCCACTCTCTGTCGATCTCATCCTCTTCCCTTTATCCTTTGGCAACAGCTTTTAGCACATATATTCCATCTCGTCAAGAGTGGTGTGCGAGTAATGTGATACGCCCTGATATCATCGACTTTTATACTAATGGTTCAAAGTTGGATGGTAGGGTTGGAGGTGGGGTTCACTCTGAGCGCCTGAACATTTCGGCGCACTTTCGTTTTCCTGATCATTGCAGCGTCTTTCAGGCAGAGCTGCTTGCGATCACTGAAGCCGCAAATGCGTTACCTTGTAATCATATCTGCATTTACTGATAGTTAGGCGGCAATAAAATTCCTCCAATGCTCAGCTAATAACTCTAAAGTTGCCCTACAATGCAGATCGTCTCTTAACGACACAGCCATGTCATACAACCTGCACCTTATATGGGTGCCTGAGCATAGCGACATTGAGGGAAACTGTAAGGCTGATGACCTCCCCAGACTTGGTACGACATTCAGCAATTCACTTATCACTGGTAATGCAGGTATACCGCTTGCCACGTGCAAACTTTTAATTAAAGATCACTACTCCTACATTGCGAAGAGCAGGTGAAGAATGGAACCAACTTGCGCTATCGCCAGATAGTTTTGGCCAATGCCTGACCATGGTCGCACTAAAGCGCTGATTAATCTGGACCCTGTCCACATAAGTAGGGTAGTTCCTATTCTAACCGGGCACTGCCTCATTGGCAGCCACGCACGTAGACTAGGTCTTCCTTATAATGACTTCTGCAGAATGTGTAGAAAGCAAGAAGAGCAAGAAGAGACCATTTTCCACTTTGTATGTAATTACCCTGCTTTAGCAGCACGCAGACACAGAACTCTGGGAGCACCCTTCTATGGAAGACTCACAGAACTGGCAACCTCTGACATTAGAGACTTATCACGATTAATTGCAAGCACAAATTGGTTTAATTAGGAAGAGATCAAGAGGTAACACTCACCCCAAGGGTATCACAATGGACCAATGTGTTCTTTTATGAACAGCCCCAACAACCTAACCTAACCTAGTTTAAATTTTTAACTTGGTAAGTAACTTAATTCATTTACAAAGAAGAAACTTAAATTCTCCATATACGGACTTTTTTTGTGTCTCAACTCAAGTATTACTTAGTGGGTAAAAATGCAGGTATTTCTAATTTTGCTTCAATCGGATTTAGATGGGAGGTATAGAGACTACAGCCCCTCCCTGAATGCTTATAACTTCAAAAATCTTCTTATAGTTCTACTAATTGTTAAATAATCTTGAACTACATTAAATTTAAAATTTTAGGATCAGCTTACATGGCCTACATTTAGATATCTTGATAATAGTTTTTGGTCTGTTTTCAAATAGGTTTTGAAATCTGGCTTCTAGTCATAGCTCAGGTCTGATTTTGAGTCTACCCTTCGGAATAACCTTTGGTCTAAGTTTGTGTCAGATCTTTAGACTAAATTTTTTGCTGATTTCTGGTTTGAATTTGGTTATAATTTTGGCCTGCTTTCTAGTCTGATTTTGGGTTAGGTTTCGGGTCTGATTTTTATCTTAAATTGAAATGAGTTTCTGTCTAAATTTTAGTCTGATTTTTTACTGTATTTGGTTGAAATTTCGGTCTGATATTTGTTATGAGTTTCAGTCTAAATTTTGGTCTGATTTTTGACTGTATTTGGTTGAAATTTCGGTCTGATTTTTGAGTCTCAATATTGAAATTTTGTTGGAAATTTGGTTTGAAATTCGAATTTAGTTTTAATCTGAGTCTCGGTTTAAATTTTAGTCTGAGTTTTTAACTAATTTTTATTCTGAATTCTGATTTGATTTTCGGTTTAAATTTTCTGTGTTGTTTTTAGCATTTTGGTCTAAATTTTGGTCAAAATTTTCGGTCTGCTTTTGGTCTGAAGTTTGGTGTGAATTTTGTATAGATTTTTGCGGTGAATTTCGTTTGATTTATTATCTGATATTTGGTCTATATTTTAATATAATATTCTTTAGTTTATCAAAATCAGTTTTCCCCAAGCCTATAAAATAATTCTGTCTTTGCTTACAGTCAAAGGTTCAAAGATAAATTAAAAAAGCAAATACACATTCTTAAATTTCCCAATAAGTTTCTACAGTTGTTGTCAGTGGATTTTAATTTGAAGTATTAAGTCTTCCTGTTAAGTTATAAACTCACCATTTCACATGTTTTTGTTTGCATTTTCACCTGTTGTTAAAGTGGTACCACAGATCCGATTAACGCTAAAGCGCCGTTTTGATACCACATTCTCAGTTATTTCCGGTTTGTTTGGTTCTGTGAGCAAAGCGGAGGTATCAGATCCATCCCGATTGGTTTAGTAAGTTTAATAGTTCGTTAAGACTTATTTCACATAGTTTCCCAATGTTATTAAAGTAAGGTTTATCCAGAGTCTTCATACTGGTTCGTCCCAAAGCCGGGCATTCACCGAGAAAACGAGAAATAGTTTCTTTTTCCTCCGTATAGTCGCAGCTGCGGCAAGTGGTATTATGTGGGATTCTCATTTTGGCTGCTTGCTCTCCAATGAATCAGAAACCAGTGATGACAACCGTCATTCTCGAGATGTCCTTCCGGTTTGTCTTTATGAGTTGCATAGTTTCTTTCCAGTTGTAGCTGGGCTCTACTTACTTTGGGGGTCAACAGTCTGGTTTATCTCCAATTGGCTCTTGCGAGGTATTTTTATTTTTTCACCTGACTTTACAGTGATTTATTGCTAAGATAAGTGCCCTCGAGTGAAAGCCCAAACATTATTGAAAGAGCTTACACTATAGCTACGGGAACACAATCTAAACGCTTTGGACAAAAATAAAATAATATAATTGTGAGTTTTGTCGTACCTAATTGTCTCATATTGCTTTTTTTATCCTACACACAAAATTTTGTATAGTTTATACAGCTGCAGCGCTCATTCTCTGATTTAAAAAAAGTAAGGAGAATTTTTTTTTATTTTTTTTTTTTGAGGGGGTGGGAAGGGTAAGGGTTTCATGTTTCTAGGTTTCATCTGTGCATTAAAGAGTTAAGCAATGGCTCAGTCTTAGTCAGTAAATGAGCTGACGATAGATTCAGTAAATAAATAAGTCAGACCTATCACTATAAATACAATTTACATATTTATATACAGGTTCCGTGCAGTGTAAATTTATAACTTAATACTTCACAAAATATAGTTTCTTATATTACAAATATTTTTTTTTTTTTTTTTGTCAACAAAAACCAAATTAAATTATGCCTGAAATGTTTTTCTTCTTCTTTCTCCACAATGTATGTATTTATGCTTAAATTAAATTATTTTAATTATTTTCACTACAGAGGAGGCAAAACTTATTGAGATGAAAATATTAAGAACTAAAAATACATGCCGAGAAAATGCGGCAATAAATTACCCGTGAAAAATTGAGTTTATCGCAAAATCAATTCATTTTATTACCACGACCCAAGTAGCCAGCAAGGTTAAGAAAACTTCATTGCTTATTGTGTGAAAAATAAACATACTAGCAAAAAACTGCAATAAATTGAAAAATGGAAAAGAGGAAAATTAAAACCATAAACTTTACGTAAATGAAAAATGAGAATATTTTGGATAATTAATGAAGATGATATTTTATTGAAAATACACGGGTGAGTTGAGTTAATAGCGTGTAAAGATTTGTAAATAACATTAAAGCAATTAAGTTGAACTAATTTAGTATAACTAATTTTATATTTGTCCTTATCAAAATTTTTACTTATCCCAATTGGTAATCGTCTACTATCACAAATATATATCGCGTATGTTTCTGCAGACTATTGTAGTAATTCTTAATAGAACAAAAGTATCAGCACTACACAATTTCATTCAACTCAAACAAAAATTTGTTCTCCTTCCTTTTTTTATCTTCATTTCAAATGATTTCACTCTTATTCATACAAATATGTTACTTAGTTAGGCGTTACGTTGAGAATGTGCATAAACGCAAAATGACTAACAAACAGTAAGCAATTGGAAAAGAGACTAAATCAACAGCAACAACAACGAGGCTAACACTAGCAGCCAGTAAAAAGAACATAAAACCTGGAAGGCATTTTTGCAGGACATGGACAGGATATGAATAGTGTGTATAGATGTCAACACTTCTAATGAATGAGATGGTAACATATCACAAGAGTGCATAGTAAACAAACACACATATACCAATCACACACATACATACAGCATACGTATAAATGTACGTCAGGGATGCCAACTCATTTTTTCTGTCTCCCCAATAGCCCTCGAGAAATTCCCCGATTTTCAATCAAATTCCCAGCACCGGTATGATTTTGTATTTTAAGATCAAGATCAAGATTAATGTTATTTTAATACGCTTTGGAACCGGTAGATTAATAGTAAGGTACTTTCTGACTTCGGAATTCTTTTGACACATAAGGGATTTCATCTCAAGGGAACCCACTCTTAAAATCGATTGAGCTCACATGAATCCGGTGTACCGAGTTACTCGACGTTCATTTTGATAGATAAACACTCAAAGGAAAATACATGGGCTTTGACCTAAATAAAAACAAAAAATGTTTCCTTTTAAAAAAAAAGTCAAAATTGGTTTAGATTTTGAAAAAAAAGGTCACATTTTGAATTTTTAAGAATAAATAAAAATCGTGTTCTATAAAAATTTCCAAAGGCAATAGGTGATTAATTACATGGATCCAAAATAGGGGCTGTTTGACCAAAACAGCTTGGACAGTCAAAATTAGGGTTTTCAAAAATTTAACTTTTTTCGAAAGTACAACGTTGCGAATTGAGGAAAAAATTGACCAAACTTTTTCTTCTGTTACGTCCTGGGGCCATTGTTGTATAGAAAAACATATTTAAATTTTAGACCGTACTTGACAATGGCAAAAACCTTGTTTTGAGAAGAACGGGTTCAAAGTTTTGGCTATTAGTTTTTAAATATTCGACGAATCTCAACGGTCCTTCCTCCCGCCCATTACGACGAGAGGCGCATCTGCGTAACGCACAGATCGGTGATCGCAGTCCGGAGTTATTAATCAGGAGGTGTTGGATGAAGGCATAGCTAAGCCTTTCAGAACGGCCGAAAGTGATGCCGAAGCGCTGCGCGACTGTTTTGGCCTGACTGACACTCGCCACTATAATCGTCTATATCTACGAAAGCACTTCGAGTTTCTCTCTGAAATTTTTACAAAATATTTTTGAAATATAATACTTTCAAATTACATACTTTTCACCACCAATTTTTCCAAACCAAGAAAGTGCAAGGCCCGCTTAAGAAGAGATGAAGATTATAAGACCCAAAATATGATGTATTGCAAAAGTTAAACGATTTTCATTACATAAAAATTGACAAAAAGTATTCTACTGACTTTATCAACTAAAAGTTGGACGGTTTCAAATTCCCCGCAAAAAACAGCTCATTCCCTGATTCCCCGTACTTAGTAAAATTCCCCACAAATCGGGGAATTCCCCGCAAGTTGGCATCGCTGATGTACGTATACATTCATGTACAAGAGAGTGAGAAATGAACAGTTTTGTTGCGACAAGATAAACATATACTCGTACAAGTATGTATGTGTGTATTTACGTATAGGAATACGGGCACTAACTAATCGAAAGAACAAAAAAAAAAAGCCTAGAAGCTATTAAGCGAAATAATAAAATTTTTGTAGAGAATGCAAAAGCAAACCAAAATTAAAAGTATATATATATATATTTAAAAGAAGAAAAAATTTGAGAAACGGTAAAAAAAATTGCAGATTGTTATAGATTAATTTTGAAGCAACAGCAAATGAGAAATATACTTTAGTAAAAATCTTAATTAAATAAAACTCGGCGTTCAAGCAGAAATCACTAAGTCTAAATCCATTTTTTATCTAGGTCTATATTAATAATCTTATATAATTTAAATGACGTAATAAATACCATTTTTGATGAGGCAGTCGAAACGTATACGAAAGTAACTATACATATATCAATCTGTTGACTTTTAAGTATTGCCAGCGCTTATAGTGCGCCATGCTTTGTATAACTTAACTTCATCTCATAAATTCAAAATAAATGGCTTAGAGATTTTTGCTTGAACCCCGACGATATGATATATATGAATTCTATGTAGGAAGAGAAATGTTTCATCAGGCATGTCCTCCTCCATATGTTTTGATAATATTAAAATATATTAGTCTGTATAATAAATTTAATTTCGCAAAAATATTGCGACATATGCTAAACAAAAAACCGCACAAATTTATGAATTTCAAAATCAGTTTTGTATATTAATTTCTTGTTCACATGAATTGGCGTAGTAGTGGTTATTTAGAAATATGCTATATAAATATTGCATACACTTGAAAAAAGACACTTTGCTCGAAATTTTCCCCTGCGAATTTATGAAATTTATGAAAACAAAAGAAGTTTTAATAAAACTAAGTAAAAAGATAAAAACATAATGTTTTTTCATTTCAGTTTTTAATCCCTGAGTACATAAAAAATAGAAGACAAAATATTACTGAAACTATAATATTTATATCCAGAAATTATGGAAATTACTAGGGGACATTATTGCTTTCTTTGCTTTAAAAATTATTTAAATTCAGTAGAAACGATAATAAGGGCTGGCATATTCAGAGGGGACAGTAATCTTCAAACCAACTTCCATTTCCTCCCTTGAATCTACGTTGTAATTTGTCTGCGGGATTTAAATTGAAACGTGAACTTTTGATGTTTCTTAAGATCAGTAAACCAAATGAGTCCTTCCCTAATAATAGCTATAGCACTGAAGGGCTTTTTTTTAGTTTTTGCAATGGAAAATTCTACAAAGCAATTCTATATTTAGAAATGTTGTAGATTTATAAATTTGATCCTGGTACCTTCTTTAAATATTTCGTAACTAAGGCATTAAAAACTCATTAAAATTAGACAAAAGTCTGCTACAGAAAATTTTTTATAAGTGTACAATGAATATATACAAAAACCGCAGTTAGAATAAACTGCGGTTTTTTCACAATTTAGTTTTCATTTTTAATTATGAATTTTATGATAATAGCATAGGAAATGTCAACTTTAATGATTTTTTTTTTTTTTTTGGCAGATGTTAAAAAAAGTTTTTATTTAAAAAGTGTCACAGTCTACTCTTCTCTTTAAATATATTTGTATTTCAGTTGAAGTTTTGTTAAGAATTCAATAACAAAAGTTTCAGATGATTGAAAATAAGTAATGATTTTGAGCATTGAATCTAAATCTGGTATCAACATTTGGAGAAATCTTAATACAAAAGTACAAAAATATTGATTTCACTTATTCTCAACCTTCTATAAAATCGATAGACACATATAACTAGAAACTAGTTATCAATGACTTCTATTGACTTCTGGAAATTTTTAAAACAAACGTATTGAATCTCAACATAAATTCGTTGAACCAAGGCCGTATTTAGGGGGGGAGGTTTTGGGGGTTCTGACCCCCTCCCCCCGAAATGTGGAAACTTTCTTCTATTTTTTGATATTAATTGCCAGTGGATGAAAAAAAAGTCAAAATAAAATCTATTGAACAGTTTTTAAATATTTTTTACTTCCATCGGTTTCTTTCTAAAAAGCCAAATATAAAAAAATAAACTTGAAATCTTAGTTACACAATGCGACCAGATCCGATTTGTTTTCTTTGACGTGAGGTTTGACTTTGGATAGAAAAAAAAAGAGAAGGTGATGCGGAGCAATTCTGAATTTATAGTTTTACTTCAGTAACTGTTTTTCATTTACATGTTTCGGGTTTAGGGCTCATTTGGATGGGCATGATTCAGCCTATAATTTCTGGATTTCGAAGTTTGTAGCACGCCAGTGTTGAACTCTACAATTTTTAAAAATGGCCTAAAATTCTATTTTAGGGTTTTCTGTCCCATTTTTTCTAAAACGTGATGGGAAATTTTTCAGATTCGTGTTTAGTTTAAAAAACTCATTCACAAACACTAGGAACCATTTTATTCGCAAAGACCATGTAGGGCAGTAGTAGTGGATCAGCTCCAAAGTTTTAGGAAACAATCTTAAAATGTAATTAATTCTTTAATCCATTATTGCTCAGAGCACCCCGACTCGGAAGACCTCTTTCAATGTAGTAACTGCACGAATTTTTGGAATATAAGCCAACCTCATCCGGATTCCTTATCATGGTTCAAATTCCCACTGATAATCATTTGAAAAAATGAGCCTCTGACTGTTTTTAGTATTTTTGGTAATTTTTTTGAGGTCGGGCTCATCATCAGTAATGGCAAGTCAATGTCAATTTTCTTCGAATGAAACCTCCCCCCCGAAAAAAAATCCTGGCTACGGCCCTGCGTTGAACTCATAGGTTTATCAGCTATTCAATAAGAAACTCTGAAATTAATTCATTGAATTCTAAGTTTAAGTAATTTCCTTCTGAAAAAAAATTCATTGTTTTTTTTAAATGAACTCATAGAAATTTGAGCTGCAGAAAGATGTCATTGAGTTTTGAAAAAAAAATTCATTGAGACTTGAACTTAATTCTCAAAGTTTTGAAATGAATTCACAAAATTGTGAAATAAATGCATTAAATCTTAATATAAATTCATTCCATTCTAAAATTCTTCGACTACTATAGAGAATTGACTGAATTCTGAAAAGAATGCATGGATTTCATGTTTTCATTTTTAAATTTCGAAAAATTCTGTGCATTGCAGCTGCACGTTTACTATCTAAAGACTTTCTAAAAATGTATGGGGAACTATGGGAAAGTTAAAACTGTGACAGATAACAATATTCGGGCGCCAAATACGAATATCACAATTACTCATTATTCATATTAATAAAATATTTCCAATTATTAGCAAAATATTAAACTAAAAATTGATTTCTAGAAATATCACCAAAACTTAAGTAGGTTAAATGAAGAAAAAAAAAATAATAATTAAAATTTATAAACGAAAACTTTGGAATCTAAGAAGATAATTATGCTATCTTCTTTCATAAATAATAGAAAATTTTTTACACATAAGTTTTAAATAAAATGCTTATCTCTCTAAAGAATGGAAGTAAAATATATAACCATAAGTAAATAAATTTGTACACTCACTGTTTGATTAGAATCTGTCAATAAAATTCATTCACAGTTTGCTTTCAAAATTAAGCTGAAATGAAATGAAAGGAAAGAAAGAAAATAAATATAATAATTGAAAGATATATGATAATAATAAAGACATTTGTACCTAAACACAATTTCAATATATAAGTATACAAAGTAATATATAGAAATCGATTTTATTACTACATTTATATATTATTCTGTCCTCACAAATGCGAGCATTATTATTTCTACTTCAATGCGACCATGAACTTGAGATATATGCAAATTTTCCATTATTCGATAATGGAATTCACGGCATTAAGATGTGAAAATATACAAGTATATTTACCCTCCTACATATTATATACAATATATATAAAAAAAAAATATTTACATATGTACAAACAGCGAAAAATGTCAATTTAAATGGAAGGACAATAACTAAATTTGTATATTTGTGACCTCGTACCATACACAAAAATGTCAATGACATTTTTATGCAGATCCAGTGATTTTGGTATTAGTTTAACTGATTTTACTGATGTTTGTTCATTACGCGAGCTACTGTATAAGTATGTGGATTTATGTTTGTGAGAATCGTACAAAATGGAAAGCTTTAATAAAAGCGTAAAAATTCAATGTGCGCCACAGTAAAGAAAAGTAGCAGAAAATTTCAGCGCAACAAAACAAAAAAAAAAAAGGGTCAATGTACATGAAAGAGTGGGAAAGTAAAACCCTAGAATATATTTTCATTGACACACACAGTTAATGTAAATACATTCACTACCACATATACATGCATATGTACAAATACATTTACATATTTTCAGTTGTGTTTATTTTTAGACAAATTCTCTACTCGAATTGTTTCTGACTATGATAAGGACGGTGATGACGATGATGCAGTTGTAGACGATGATAATAAAAATGTGGTATTGGTGCCATATACGATGGCATAGGTGATAGTGGTGGTAACGGTAAAGTAGAAAGCGATGTGGTACTATTACAACTGTTTTAGTATTCTTTTTGTGGTGACATTTGGCACTTTCAACTCTCACTCTCAGATTGTATGTTACACTGTAGTTGCTCAGACACAAAAGTACACAGTGCATACTATGGACCATACATACATACATGTGTTTGTATATGTATATTTATAGGTGTATACCTACACTTCAAAAAAAGCTACTCTCATACTAATAGTTGATATTATAAAAAAAAAATTCTAAGCAATATCAATTAGTAAAAATTTCAGGAATACCAAATTGAGTTAAGTTTCGATTCATGCCAGATAGAATGAAAATCATGAAGATATTAGAATTATATATTGCATAAATAAATACATACATTTAAGGAAGCAGTATGAAGTATGCAGAATATTGAGTGTTGTTGTTCATTTGATATTAAGAAATTTCTGGAAATTTCTGTTTGTTTTGTTAGTTATCGATAATAGTCGACAACTCATCCAACAATTTCTTTTTAACGACTTCCCATCCTTACTCACATATTCTCTCAGTTTTTTGTAAATATTTGGCATGCATTTTTTTGCAGTGCATGATGCATTTACAAATGACAAACGATGATGAAACTTTGCTATACATTGCTAAAATATTCACTATAACCCTCATAATCATCATCATCATCATCATCGTCATTATTTTCAAATACTTTTTGCCATTTAAATTCTTTGCAAACAACATTAAATTTTTAATGAGTGCGCGCGAATTGAATACAGTCAACGTAAAATTGTGCAAAGTGTCAAAATTAAGTGTCAATATATTTTCATGAATACTAAATAGTTACTTAAATAGATTATCTAGAATGCTGTGAAATGCAAAAATATTTATTCGTATTATTGATGCCTTGTGCGCACAAGTTTTGCATAACGATAATATCGAATGTAATGGATGGAATAAAGGCACAGCGAATTGCAAAGTATTACACTTTGATGATACTCTTTGAAATTTCTACAAATTAAAAATACATTTGTAGAAATTGTAAATTTTTTTATTGATTTGAGGGGGCATTTATCCTTGGAAGTAGAAAAAATATCGTAATTATTTTTTTTTTTTTTTTTTAATACAAAATTGTTCTCTCTTTAAGGGTTATTATGTTTAAAAAAACTTATTTTTTCGAAATTAAACTTACAAAAAATAGGTCAATGTATAGAAAAAGTGGGAAAGTAAATAGTTGTATATCCAACAATTTTTCGGCCTTAGAAATAACCCGGTGAAGAAATATCGTTTGAGTTAAGATTTAATTTGTCATAAATAACATCGAGACTTTGGTAATCTACTGGTCACCAAAAGTCTACCTTACATCTTGACTGAGGACTTTTGATTGAATTCCCATCCCGTATAGAAAACTAACGCGAGCAAAAAGAACATTGTAACTACGGTAATATTAAAGCTTGGGCTTAAAAGGTGCAAAGCAACCAATTCGATACCATGACCTTGAAATACTCCGAACCAGTTTTTTGTAGGTGCGGACACCAATCTCATTACACGTTTCTCTCTTAGTCCACGTTAAAAAAAAACAACTGAAACTTGACAAAAATTCAAAAATAGTTATATTCGAAAAGAAGCATCAAAATAATTCGCAAGTTCAAAATTCAAATGTTCAGCAGTTTCAAGTCTTACTTGTTCTCTAGAAGCGATTGCGACATGACTGTTCTCGGGTGTGCCAAGATCATGGCATCTCAAATTTGTTTTGCATCTTCAAAAAACACTCTCCAAGCTTTCATTACAACTTAGTTGTAGTGTTTTATTGGTTCGCATTAGTTCTCTACATGAACCCATAAATGGAAAAGATTACGTTTTCTGAACTTTTAATCCGGGTTTTTTCTCAAAAACTAAAGCGCGTATACTATTTCTAATTGCTGACTTGAATTTCTATAAATCAGTTGTTATTAATCAAGTACCAAATTTTGTGTCCGACATTCTAATTCTCGGAATTTTACTGTAGAGAAGAGGATTTTAGTTATTCGAGAAACAACTTTGTCAAACTAGTGCTATCCAGCTTCTCGTACTAGAATTTGCTCCCTAAAATCATTCCAACTGCAATATAATAAGAAACAAATTGCTTTTCTAAGAAGGGAATCATTCAGTTTTAAAGCTAAAACATTCTTTCGAAACTTAACTAACTATAAATTTTGTAAATGGAAATTTCTTGATAATAAATATAGAAAATTTATAACACGCCTCGTACTTATACAAAGACAATGACAAAACGTCCCTGCTAGAACACTATTGCTTATTTTATGTTTTATTTTAACCGTAGTCATAAAGACAAAAGCCTTCATCACTCCCCATTAGTTTATACAGAGCGATGGGAAAAATATGAGGAAAAGTTACTATATGTGTGATTTTGATTCCCTTTCTTGCACAGATGATTTTCGTTACTATTAAATATATATTTATCTCACTTGCATCTCATAGAAAAACAAAACTTCAAGAAAGTTGGCGCCAAAAGTTGTCTAAAACGCTAGGAAGCACGCAGCCACTTGTGGCGCCAAGGTTCAACTCCCACAAAATTTATTTATTTCTTTTTTGTTTTGTGGTCTAAATTTAAATCCTATAAATAAAAAAAAAAAATGTATAAATAATTTTTTGTTATTTATCATTTCATTTTATATTATTTTATTTTTTCTTGTGTTGCCTTTTTCCAGGCTCGCACCAGCGGCCAAACAGGTTTGCATCATAAGTGTTGAACAACGCGCCTACCAACTAAGCTACATCAGCAAATCTACTTCGAATGAATTTTATTTCTTTTATTCTTGCAATGTTTCCAGCAATATTACTATTTTTTCACTCTTTGAGTCACACGATTTTAAAGAAAATAAAAACTCTGCTTGCACAGAATTCTTTTGGTTTATAGCATTGAGAACTGAATAAGAAACTATAAATAAAATATTAAACTATAAGTTATTTCAACTTTTCGAAGTGGGTTAAAATATATCACACTATGCATAAAAAAATATGCAAAAGTTGAGACAGTTTTTACCCTATCTACCGTAACGGGTTAACTAGGCAAGAGAAAGTAAGATATACAATTTTGAAATACTCAATCAGGCTGTCTTTGTTTATCATTATTTCTAAAAATAGACCGTGTAAAATTTTTAAATTGTGTTTGTAAAAGCCAAAAATTTTGTTAATGTATTGGAGTTTCCATTAGCCCTGTCTGGCAGGGGTATTTTTAAGTTTAATTTTCAACAAATTTTTATTTTAGACAAATGGATGACAATGTCAATAATTTAAAACTATTTAAAAACCTCTACAATTTTTCTTTAAAAATAACTAAATTTAATTAAGTTCTCATTAAATATTATATCGATTACTTTCGATATTGTTAAAACATAGCACAATACTTTTCTCAACTAGTTATTTATGGCAACAGCAAACACACGGTGTGTTTCTATCATAAATTATGTGAAACGAAATACTCCACGAAATTAATTGAATAATGTATCGCTGATTATGTTATGCCATATTAGACAAGTCAACAATAGAACGTATTCTACTTTAATCATAGACAAAACTTACATGTGTGTGAGTGCGTGTGTGTGTGAACCCTTCAAATAGTATTTATATAGCGGTGGAAGCCAAATGCTTTAATAGGCCATTGACAATTATAACAATACTAAATCGTATACAGACGACATTTATTCAAATTGCGATGTAGTAAATGGAAAACAACAAATGAAATATTATGTAAATGAATGTGTGTATGATTAATGGCTATGTATGGATATGCATGCATAGCTCAACATATATGTATGTATATATATATAATTCAATTAATGCAATAACAAACCTAATGAGCATCTTCTTGAATACATTAAAAGAGATAGACAACTACCCCCATTGAGCGATTAGAGCGTATTTCTAAAAAACTACTAGTACAATAACAACTACTAATATTACAACAATAGTATGCTCGAACTAAAAGTACAAGCACGTAAATAAACGCCAACAAGGATAAACATAGCACATCAATGTCAATGCCATACACAAACACACATAAACATACATGCAACCGCTTATAGCTGAAGGACAATGGTAAGCAAAAAAAAAAAAAAAAAAAAATATAAGTAACAGAAAAGAAAATATCAAGATGGCATTTAAACTCTTTGGTAGAATAGTCACAAAACACAAACATGCGAGCAACTACGACGATCTTGATACATATTTTTTTTTGTCGTTGTCTACTTCTTCTGCTTCATTATATGCTAACAATATATGTATGTATGTATGTAAAGATTATATGTATATACATGGTCATGTGAATATGCAAGTGTGTTTTTATATGTTTGTATATGTGTGTGTGTGTGTGTGTATGAAATAAGAAAAGCATTATTCTCTTATCTGCTTCAACGATGCGCTACGTTCACGTTATGGTCTCTGTGGCGCAAGCTTAATTTCAATACAGTGTGTCCTTTTGAGACATTAAGGAGTCATCAGCTATGTCCCTTCCGGATCACGTTTCCTTTTTTTTTTTGCACTCGGCTCCATGGCTGGCCCAGAAGCGCTGTTGTAATAAATGTTGAATGTCGCCAAAGCAACCACACATACACACATCGCATACATTGACACACTGGCACACTTTTTTTTCATATAAAAGGCGAAAATGTCTCTTCCACTTTTAGCTTTTATGAATTTACCCATTACTTCAACTTAAGCGTTTTAATTTTACGTCTTTTTTCTTTCTAGTTTTCCTGCTACTATTGCGTCGCATTTCGAAGAAATCAATATTATTACGGGTGTGTGTCTTCGATGTATTCGAAGTCATCCTAGTCCTAGCCCTAGTCCGTTCTGGTAATATGGCTGCAGCAACGAGCATGTTTTCCTATTAGTTGCTGTCCATCAAGCAGAAAATCTATTACAGTTTATTTAACCATTTTTTTTCTTTTATTATAAGCAAGTGTGGTGCTTAAGTATGTGTGTGCTTGTATGTATATGTTTGTCACTGTGATTTCTTCTACGTTTTCTTGTTTTTTGTAATGTATTGTGGGATACGATTTCCTGATTTTGAAGGTTTACTATTTTTCCTCTTTTTGTGCTATTTCGTTTATTTGTTTCAATATGATGTTAGCTTGAAATCAATTTACAACTTGTCACTTCATTTAGTAAAGAATTGATAGGTTTATCGACATATCTCCTATGCTTGTTATCGACGACCGCAATATGGTATGAGACAGTCAGTCATTCAGTCAGTATCAGTGTGTGTTGGAGTTTCTTCTTTTACAAACCACTTCAATTTACGCACTGCTTGTAAACTTAATGATTAAGTTAGAGATGAAAATAGCTCTGCAAATTTTAATAGACATTTCAACTTGATGTATTAGGTAGTCAGTTGGAGTGTGTGTGTGTCATGTGTATGTGTGCAGAAATGCGGAGGAATTAAAGGACTATCTTTTTTTGGAAGAAATTTGCACATGTACAAATTGAAGTGGAAGCATTATTTATCAACTTAATTTAGTTTGGGAAATGGGAATGACAACTAACAAAAAAAATTTGCCATACACAACTTAATCTAATATAATTCAGTTTAGTATCTGATTTTTAGAAGCTTTAGAGTATACAGAAATACATATAAAGAAAAGAAGTAGGGTTTATTCTTGAACCAACTTTTATCTTTTATTTAAAGTTTTACTTCAGTTGTTCAAGTTACACCTGACATATATCGTTTCTTATTTTTCTTTTATCAAAATTGATGATAGCCAAAAGGTGTGTGTGTGTGTGTGTGTAGAAAAAATATGTTAGTAACGTAGCCCATGATTTTTACACAACAACTGGGGATTAAAACTTTGAATTTCGTGTATTCATTTTCGACCAATTGACATGGAATTAATTTTGCATTTTAATTTTAGAACGTCATTGAAATTTTAACACCTCTTACAAAAATGGCTTTCTATATGGGTACAAGGTCCACGGTTTTCAAGGCTGAATTTCTTGAGATTGTTAATTATACTAGAATCAATATAAACCTAAGTAATGGCCCAGAGGTGCTCATATTTTTATACCACCTTGATTAAAAAGTTCCAGGAATAACCACCGTGTGGCGCTCCCATCGTTCCGATTTGAGTTATGTTTTTTTTTGTTAAGCTAAGTTGATATTCCCTCTAAATCTTAGCGTCATAGCTTGACATTTGCAAAAGTTACGTAGCCAAGAGTACATCTATCTCTGTGTGTGTTGGCGATTTTTTACAATTTTATTAAATTGTATTGTATTAAATTTTGCGTAAAAATGAATGGTGCGCGAACGTTGGAAATGTTGGAAAAGTGTTTCGGCAACGATTTTCTAAAGAAAACGGTCGTTTACCAGTGGCACGAGCCGTTCAAAAGTGGTGGTGAGTCAATCGAAGATGATGAATGCAGTGGTAGACCATCGACATCGAAAACCGACGAAAACGTTGATAAAGTAAAAGAAATTTTGGTCAATAACTGCAAATTAACCATCAGAGAGTATTATTTGGGCGTTATGAGGCGTTTGCGTGAAGCAATTCGCCGAAAGAGACCAGAATTGTGGACAGAAAACTCGTGGACTTTGCACCATGATAACGCACCGTCGCACAGTGCCATCATTATTCGTAATTTTTTGACGAAAATTGCAACAAATTCCATCCAACAGGCACCGAATTCATCTAATTTGGCTCCCTGTGACTTCTTTCTGTTCAATCAAGTTAAAAAACCATTACGGGGAACGCGTTTCAGCAGCCGAGAGGAAGTAATGGAAAAATCGCAGGAAGCACTGATGGACATACCGAAAACCGAATATAAAAAATGTTTCGAGGATTGGATCAAGCGCTGGCATAAGTGTATTGCAGTCGATGGGGATTACTTTGAAGGGGACAATATAGATTTAGATGATTAAACTTGTATTTTTTCTGAATAAATTCCGGGAACTTTTTGATCAAGGTGGTCTAGGAGTATTTCTATCCCCAGCAAATACTTGCCACCCTTAACATTGTGTAGTTTTAGACACCAAAAAGGCTGACAAATCGGCTTTAAATACTACACTCTTAATCGTTTCAGGATCTTATTACAAACTAGTTCTTGGTAACTGCGATAATTGGTAAATGGAACGAAATCCAATGCAAAATATATTGGAATTATCTGTTTAGTTTACGTCAGGTCAGGATTTTGAAGGCGATATATAATATCATCATGGAGGTAGATTTTAGTTTCAGTAGATAAGGACTCGGCAAGGTTAAGGTGGAGTGGCAACCTGCTGCATTAAATCACGCTTAAGCGCTCTTAAAGTCTCATTGCGATATCACAGTAGAACTACGCGATTCGTCACGTTCCGGAAGAACCGAACCACAACCCCATCAAAAGTCATTGAATGATAGCCCTAACCTTGCAGTATGCCTCCTTATTAAGTAGTGACCCGTGAGCACTGAAATCGTAGCTGATCGAGTTATGGCTAAGGTAGCGTAGCGGTTTAGTACGTCTTTTGTCCACGGTGGTAGGTTAGTCTGGTAATACCATCGATATGATCTGCTAACCAGGATCTTTTTGCTTCTTTAGGGTAGTTTTGCCTCATGGCCAATATGTCAAGCCTGAAAGGAACACCAACACTTGTTTGGTTAAATCGACGACATCGCAGTTATCTAAGATACACATATGCCCGGGTGTCCAGTATAAGTGAGCCTGTGAATGACTCTACAAAATGTTAAGGAAAGTTTAGCGAAACAAGCTTTGATGAAGTGAGATAAGGGACTCGGTGCTACTTAGCTGTCAGTGTAGGAATGAATAATGGAAAAGGTAAAAGAAACCAGCCTAAAAATTTGTTCTTGAACTAAAAATCAAACCAAAAACTTGTTCCAAAATCAAATAAAAAATTCGGACTAAAAATCAGACAAAAAGCAGGTCAAAACTTAGGTCCAAAAATGTATACAGCAGAATCTGGAAATATTGTTAGTGTACTTCATATTTTCGTTTTTATTTTTATTATTGATTTTTGTTCGGATTTATCGTTTTCAGGTTGAATAATAATTTTTTTTTTTTTTTTTGTTACATTTTTTTATTTTTTTTTTAATAATTCAAAGACGACCATAAAAAAAGTGTAAATCGATACTTAAATTAAAAAATAGATTTTTCTGTTTTTGTATGTTCCCTCATTATATAACAAAGATATTTATTACAAATACTTATAAATAAAATTAGTAATACTAAATAATACTACAATTTTAGACACTATTATTTTATCTTAATATTTAATATCTTATACACTATATTTAAGAAATTTTTAGAAATTCTTTTTCTTAAAAATTTTATGATTTCAATAAATTAAAATTTATACAAGAAATTCTAGATTATGACAAACCTAAGAGCTAAAGTAGCCTCATGAAGATGAAGATTTTGAAATTGAAACAAAATCTGACTAAGAAATATTTATATGATATCAGAATTTCAAGAATTCGGTTCTGAAAAACACTAACTAGTATTGTAAAAAAAACCTTCATACATATATAACTTTCGTTAAGTTTATTTAAATAATTTGTTTTAGTTTGAGGTGAAGGGTATTAAGTAGCACGCTAATTTAGATTGAATGAATCTGCATTTAACTACTTGTGTATTTTTAAACTTGCACATGCAGAATAAACTCATTAAAGTTTTTGTCAAATCATTAAAAGTAATTTACTGCTTGGCAGTTGTGCTGCACAATAACTGAAAAAAATGTTTGTAAAAAATGAAAAAAAATATACATATATATATGTATATATAAATATTCAAAAGGCGGTGCCGCAGTGCCATAAAGCATTAACCCATTTTAAACATCTGTGCGATTTTTTGTACTACAAATTTGAAAATTCGACAAAAATTAATATTTTTGTACTTATTCTAAAAAAAAAAAATTACTGTTTTTTTTGGAGAAGGGGAGTAAATATATTTATTTTGGAATTGAAATGGTAAATTTTATGTTAAAATCATAACATAACAGGTTTCCATGCATTTTTCATAAACTGCAGGTGACTAAATTTAAAAAAAAAAAAACTTATAACCGAATTGTCAAACATCAGCAAAAGTGTATAGGTATTTATCCAATTTCTTGTTTTTAACTTATAATAAATAGCTTCTAAAATATTATTTTAAAACTATTTGATAACAGATATAGCTTATTGTTAACGATATTGTGTTCGAAGATGAATACTTTGTTGTACGGTATGGGAGATTACTTACTTTTGTCAATGTAGGTCATTTACTACTACTCGTACATCCTTTAAAATACACAAAAAAATTTTATAAAATTTTTGAATGCTTAAATGTTATACTGAAGACAAGCAGAAATTTTATTTCAAAAGTTTTCATAATTAGATTCTGAGTTTCGGTACCTGCCCCAAATGGGTTAAAAAGAACAACACATGCGGACAATAAAAACTAGAAAATTATTTTCTAGTTTTTAATAAAACCGCACTGAAATAAAAAAAAAACCGTGAATGGCAATAAAATTTTATAGATAAAAGACAAAAATGAAATGAAAACTGAAAAATGCATCATATTTTGTTGTTGACTGGGGAAATAGGCAAATAACTAAATCAAACTAAAACCAGCAAAAATCAATAAAACATATTAAAATGCAGCAGGCAGGCAAGGTAAAAGGAAACGCAAAAATGTTAAGTTCAAGCATCAAGGTGAAATACTCGTTCTTCAATGACGTTTGTTGTTTTTAAAACTTTGCCATTTTATCAAGTAAATCATTTACATGCATGTACGAGAATGAATTTGTCATGCTGCCTCAAAGAAAAAGCAAAGAAATGTGGGTGGGTTTGCTGCAACGAGCAAGTAAAGTTTTGCAATTCCATGCTTGCTTACTAGGTTGCTTACTAATAAAGCGAATTAAGAGTTTGAATGACACGCGAGTGAAGACAAAGCATAGCAAACAGCTGCGCCTAAAAGCTGGCAATATAACAAGCACACAGGCACAAAAACACATTTGTGCACAACTGCACAATTTGTATAAATATTTTGCTAGCGGAATTTTCAACGAACTAAGCAATTAAGCACGTGAGCAATAAAAAAGTAGTACTCAACTGTAGTACACACATATATATATTATTTTACTTGAGCTTAAATATGTAGTAAAAACATACTATTAAGTATATATATATACATATAGAAACGCTTTTATGCATATATGTGTGCAAATTTTCATAGTGATTGCAAAATTGTGCGATGCATAAATTATGAAAATAGTTGTTGAATCCGATTAATTATGAAACTTGGCACATGCCGCCTAAAAAGTTTGCTCCCCTAATTTGTGCATTTCAACAGCAGAGTGCAGCTGGAAAATACTTAAATGCAATTTGACTTAATTTGTAAAGCATTTTGTGAAACGAACAAAAACACAATGAAATAATTCTATAAAAACAAATTCCAAACACTTTATTAATCATGGTTCTACGCGTTACTGTTGTGCTGTCGCCACTCAGCTAAAGCAACGACAACACGCTGCTTATATTTCGTCGTCAGACGTTCTCATTGCTGTGACAGCAATGTGTTGTTGTGCCACATGCAACAATTCATGAAGACAAAGTACAGACACACCTACTTATATACACACAAACATATGCACATTTATATTATATATATATGAAACAAGCTTGAAAACGTATAAAAGAGATTTTCTTCACACGACAATTTGTCATGCAAATTTTCTTTTCATTTTGTTCGCAAGTGAACAGATTGTAGCAAAGAATTTTTTTTTTGGAGGATATGGGAGTACGAGGAAAATTGTTTACATTTTCAGTGTGTGACATTTTTATCTATTTTCATGTATGATCTAATTTTTAAATCACATTAAGCAGTAACGATTTTTTTACAATCTAGCAAATGTTTTCACTTAATTTAGCAATTCGAATTCGTATGAAGGTGGTAAGCTTTTTTATGGGAGAATTTGGGACTTCTAAATTTTCGATAAATTCGTCTGGTTGGAAAACAAAATATTTCTTTTTTTCTAAAAAAAAACTATCAAAATAGCGCAATTTCTATTTGCACCTATCAGTGATGAGTTTGAGATTTTGATCTGGAAATTTTTAATACTATAAAATAAAAAAAATAAAAATGTGGAAGCCTCATCCAAATTTGCTAAGTTCACGTTTCTACGTTTTTTTTTATTAATTTAAAAATGGAATAAAGGGGGGGGAGGGCATTGGGGATTGGAGAAAATGCCCTTCCCTCTTGCGTACGCTCGGGTGTGCAAGTATACACTTTATTTCTTCCAAAGAAGTAAAGATTTTTTTAGATGGCATCCATTCGATAAAAAAAAACTATTCTTTACCATTTCCTCTTGGACCTACTACTGTCAATTGCCATTACCAAGACAATGGCAACGACTATGTAAACTTGGTTTTCCATATTATTTTGTTATGCTAATTTTTTCTTAATTTCGAAGCCATTAGTCGAGCAAGTCCAGTCCATTATTATTCTCACATGCAGGCCTGAAGAAAGGGTGAAACTAAGGTATATACGTTGAACTTTGATGGACAAGGAAACATAGATTTCAGAGACTGTTTTAAAAGACTCTAAGCACAGATCAAAGACCATTCCTGAAAAAATATATAATTCTAAAAATTTTTTGAAATAATAATACAAAATATATGATGAAATATTTTCTATTTTAAGTCGAGTTAGGCTGTTTTTCATTTTTACCATAGATATTTTTATGTACCGAGTAAGCTCCCAAACAACTGAACGGAATCGAGTAAAATTTTAAACCAAAATATTTCTATGGTATCTGAGCATTAAATAAACTTAATCAGTGCGGGATTATTCGATAGAGCGTGGCACCTTCGGTACAAACCAAATACTTAATACTGAATACCTGGAAAGCTATTCACGAAACAACCATTAACCTTGGTACAAGCACAATCCAAATATTTAAAATTGAATATTTTACAAACTATTTAAGAATGACCACTAAATTTGAGAAAGAAATCGGGTGAGGTTAATCGTTGGGGCATGGTACCTCTCATGCAATTAAAATACTTAAAATAACTCCGGAAATGACGGGACAATTTTTAGTATAGTACTACGATTTCGTACAAAAACCACCCTACATGACCAATGAAGGTGGGATTGGAGAAAGGAGTGTGGCACATCACATATAATCTGAAATTTCATTAAAGGATAATTCAGGAACCATTTGTGGTTCTTTTATATTATATATTATTTTTTAATCTACTACAAAATTGTAAAATAATTTCTAGAACCATTGATTATTAATTTTAGATATTCATTGGTTCGACTGCATTAACCTTTATGTCAACAGCAGACAATTTATACGTTCGTCAAGAGCAGCATAGCCGGGTATGCGTTTACATTTTGTACGGAAAATGGCATTGCGTTGGGACAAAAATGTGAATATTTAACACATTCCTTTTAATCTGCCTAACTTTGTATTGTTATATTCTTGTAAAAAATGTTTATTTTAAGTACTTGAAAAAAGATTTGAGAAATATGGTATTTTAGTAATAAGTTTCTTAGATCACACTTCATGGTGGTGATCTTTGAATGTATGCAAAAAGGTTTGTTTAGGTACAGTGTGTGCCACAATTTTTTCACCACCAACAATTTGGCAAAAAATTTGATGATGGACACTAATTTATCGATGTTGGGCAGAGTGAATAAAAGACCAAAATTATGCCACCACAATTTGCTAATCCAAAAGGACATGCAGTGAAAACCACCATATTTGGTTTCAGCAACAATGTGTTCCTACGTTCCAAAGAAAAAAAAATCAGTTGTGGTCCTTTCAACAATGCAGTACACAACCGAAGTAGAAGGTCTAAAGAAGAAGCCACTAATGATATTAGATTACAGCAAAACCAAGGGTGACATTGATAACATGGATAAATGCCTGGCAGGACATTTAACCAAGCGGAGAACATTTTGGCATTCTTTTATAATATTTTGGACGTGGCTGCCTTTGCTGCGAACAACCCACACCTCAAGGCTTCTACAAACCGGCGTAGGATGTTCCTTTATCAACTTGGTGAACAACTGGCGAAACCTAAAATACAAGTAAGAGCCAATAAGAGTTAGATATCCAGAATATTCTCTACATGCAACGTCGTTGAAGCAATAAACGGCAGTCCCTTGAGGATAATGGATGCTTCAGTAAGAGTCGAGAAAAAACGTTACAGCACGGGCAGAATGAAACCTAAGGGCAATTGTTACATATGCGCCAAACGTCGCCCAGCAAGGAAAGCCTACACATTACGCAAAAGACATTCTACTGAACATGTGCAGAGCATTCTACTGATATGCCGCAATGCAATTGTTGTAGTTAAAAACTTAATAATTTCCAATTTATTCATATTTTTTTATATTTTATATATATTATTTTATTATATTATCATTATATTCTTGTACATTTTTGAAAGTTTGATGCAAAATAAAGTTTATTTTTCAATTATATTAACATACATCCCCGGGTATACAGCTGTTGACGTAAGGGGTAGATATTGAAAAATGGCCATATCACCTGACCAGGTTGTCCAACCTAACTTAGACTTAGAAATATGGTGTAAAACATATTATTGAGGATATCATGAGATTTCAAGTCGATCCGATTGCTAGTTTCCAAGATATAGCGATTTGAAAACGCAAAACATACCCGGGTATGTTGCTGTTGACATAAAGGTTAAGCGAGAATAGTCATCAGCGTTCCTCAAACTTAGTGTAAATCTTGATTTTCCATACCAGAAAGTATATATATTTTATATAATGTAATTTAAGTACTTCAATGTACTGATAATGAATTGTAATTCCTTAGGAATTTTATCAGACGTGAACACTCGCGCTGGAATAAATAAAGTTTATATTTCATCTAAATCATAGTGTCGCTCTAGTTCAAGATTCTATCTTGAACGGTATATCTCCGAAAGCATTAACTGCATAGTACTATAATTTGATAGAAAGACGTTGGTTGACAACTTTATGCTATAGGGAATGATGAATGGGATTGGAAAAAGGGAATAGCACCTCCCATACAAACAAAATGCATTAAACGACATATTTTCATTCTTCTTTTTATTTTAATACATATTAAAAAGTTTTTTCCCCTCTATTACCCTTAACTTTACAAGAGTCATTTCAAATACTAGCTCATTTCAAATACCACAAAAGAAAAGAGACTCAAAATTTTTCGCCCCCGAAAAAATAGTTACACAATTCCGACTTGTGTTACAAGGCTCTTGAGCTGAAGTGATCAGTTTTTGTGTATTGATAATACACGTAAATAATTTTTGAGCAGATAATTTTCGAGAAGAACATCAAGCGCAAGCCAGGTCTTTCCAACTTACCAAATTTTAGAAAAAAAATCTTTATAAATATTTATTTCTGTAATTTTGTATTGAAGATAGTTAAGGTTAATACAAATATTCTCAAAATTTTAATATTAAAATTGTTAACGATATCACAAATAACCCAACGAATCACTTGAACAACGTACAAAATAACACTGAACACGAGTCCACACGAGTAAATTTTTATTTTTCGATTGCAAGAAATGACCTTTTAGTCTTTGTCATGTCATAAAATTATATACCCTTTACCATAGAGGTTTAAGTTATAAAAAATTGTTAAAAAAAAAAAAGATTAATATTGCATTCAATAAATCTTTATAATGCATAGTAAAATAATTTTATGTGTACATTAAAAATTATTTGAAAATTCAATTTTGTTTTAACGATACTAACTCTTTAAACTAATAGAAGTAAATTTTATACTTGTTTAAAATTGAAAAACAACAAAAAAAATTCTATTCATTCATTCATTTACTCATTCATAACTCTTCGTAGGTATTTACTGTTATTAATCATTATACAAATTATTTATTCATTTACTAAACAAAAAACTCTTTTCGTTCAAACTAAGTATTTTTATCTTGTGCTCTTTGCACTTTAGCAAAATTTATCTAAAAAATTTTTGGTCGCACTTTATTCACAAAGCTAAACAAAAATACAATTGAACGTTTAACTTGATTGAAGAATAAAATAAACTTAAAAACCGAACATTTCATAAAGATTAATTCAACTGATAGCGCGTACGCAAGTGTTGCTTTTTATAGCGGTGGAGAGTAAGAGGGACGCAAAGACGCAAATAATAGGGAGGCGAATAAGAGGGAGACCAGTAAGAGGAGAACCAGTAAGGGGATGACAAGTAAGAGGGAGACGAGTAAAGACGAATGAGAGAGTTGCAAAGACTCAACATAACGCACAGAGAATCACTGACGAAGCAACTGAATTTTGCTGTGCTATTCTTATCACTAAACTAAAGTAGCGTTTATCTTTAGTCTAATATTAATTTGGTTGACAGACAGACACACAAATAACCAGCAAAAATAATACATACATACATATACAGATATTTATACAAATGTACACAGATAGTATAAATAAAGATCATCATTAAATAAGAAACCAACGTTGAGTATTTCGAAAATCACACAATAATAAACTTAGAGTTTTGTTGATTTGAGCCTCAAGTGGTTGGTCAAGAAAAACACAGTTAAGAGGGCATGTGATGTGGGTATAAGTGTTGAATAAAAAAGTCAAATGAAGAATATTTCATATTGGTTATGCATGGCGGTATGCTGGAAAGAGTTTCATGTTATAATTTTGATGACTAAAATTAATAACAAAAAAAAATACTAATAATAAATAGGGTAGGTAATGGAAATTCTAAGAAAACTCGATTACAGTTTTCCAATATTCGTATAATTATAGCTGGTATATTTATAAAATAATTACATATAATTTTAAATTTTTTATTTGCACTTTATTTCAATCAGCACATACAATTTCTATATATCAATTAAATTTAAATATGCATGTAGTAGCTATTAATTTATAATTTTTATTATGTGATTGCACACGTTTGCTTTCAATGAGTATTGCAGTTTGATTTATTATATTTATACAGTTCGACGAAAAAAAAAAAATATTTTTCATCATCACGAGATTTCGTAATTTTCTATAGATTTTGATAATGAATCTGAAGTAAAAATTTTCCTATACGGAAGGTTTCTGAAAAAATGTATAGCAAATTGATAATATATATATATATATATATGCATGTACCTGCTGTGCATAGGAGGCTCCATACCCACTTTATATTTCAATATATTTTAGGTTCAGTGAATGCATATGACGTGAAAATTGCTCTATTTCATCCCAAAAAATTCACTTTAAGGAGTGGAAATTGAAATCGACCTAAATAAAAAATATTGTAAGTATATTCGCGAAATGACGATCTAAATTATGAAATGGCAATAAACGTGATTTTTTATCTGTATTACTTCTATCTTTATTATTTCTCAGAAATCTGACATCTAAGGAGATTCTCACTCTGGATTCGTAATTTCCACATTAAAATATACAGAAAAGTTGCTGACAAAACCAAATGGGCACGACCCATGTCGGACAGTATAGTATATTAATAAATTGTATAAATAATTGAAATTATAATTACATTTATTATTAGCATTAACTCAATTATTACTAGATAATTTTATATTAATGATACTATTATGAATATTAACTTTATTGATGTGAATAAATACTAACTAATAGCTACTTCTTACCATATTATATAAACTGATTACAGAAATAGGCTTTAATCTGTTTAAAAATATATAAATTATAGTATGAGCACAATACACGTGTTTACTTTGCACTATCCTAGGTTAGCGTTAGAGCTATAAAGAAAACCATTTAAAATCACAGTTTTTAATGATTCAGCTTTAATGTGTATACTATAATGCATAAACAGATTATTGAATGAGTTAAACTCACTTGAATAACTTCACTTAAAATTTATTGTATATGAAAATCTATTACTTTTCATATCATAGCACAAGAACAAATCTAAAATCTTAGGTCTAACAAATAATTTGAATTTGAATACATTGACAAACATTTCTGTTACCTAGTATTTATCTTCAAAAAACAAGAAAAAAAGGGAGCAAATAACTAAATAATTATGCCCAACAAGAAATTGACACTTTGAAGTAGAGTAGCTACCTAGCAAGCTTTTTCTTTTTGTTTTTAATTTGCCAAGCAATGATTACACAAACACATTAATATGTATATATACAAACATAAACACATACATCTACATAATTAAGTCATAAAAATTACGTACACAAGAAAAAAAAAATAAACAAAAGTAAAAGCAAAACAAAAACAAAAAACGATGAGCCTACGCACTTAAAGCTGATTATCTGATTTAAACCCCCACCGTGAATGAAATGCAAATATGTTTAATAGCACTTTTTTAAATGTAGCATTACGTTACGTAACGTTAGGCTAGGTTACGTTACATACAAATTACGTATGAATTTCTAGTTTGTTTTAAATTATACACAAAAATAGATATGAAGTATTATGTTGGCATGGAAAATATTTTCCATAAATAGACCAAAAAGTTTTGCCAAAAAATTGTCTGATAAGAAATAAAATACGTAAGAGAACTTAATTAATATGTAAAGAGTTTTTTGTGGACGAAGTTAACTATATATAAAAGAGGAAATGTTGCTTCCAGGAAATGCCAAAATCCATATCCATAATTATTTAATAAACTGCAACCATTCGTTTAGGCTAATAATAGAATGTGTTATGAAAATGTTAATGTCAATCTAGCTTTATACTTGTGGTCACAAGGCATAACAGCATAAATGTGTTTTTGTACTTCACAAGAGAGCACTTCAAAGTTTCAAATGCCTGTTGAGTTGTGCTATTTTCATTCCTTAATATCTCGTATCCACCTGAACCGATATTCATGAAGTTTTGACACAATGTGAAATCGGAAATGAAGATTTCAATTACGATAATAACTCCAATTCGACAAAACTCGAATTGTGTTGTTATTGCTTGAGACCACAGATATCAGCCGATAAATGTCATTAAATATGGTAATAATAGTATGCAAATTGTATTCTGTGCTTTCCTGGACATTCCAGGGGCTCATACCAGCACAACTTTTGCGTTCTACTTTTCCTCTATCTGCACAAAGTACAATAGTCCAAAAGACTGAGTGCTATGGAAAGTTTATATTCTTCCAGTCCCGCTCTAAATCTATTCTTATCTAAAAAACCACCTAAGGACCACTTGACCTGAAAAGTATTGAGCCTACGTTGTTTCGATGGGTAACCTTTGTTAACAGCGTAAAAAAGGTAATTTCAACCACAACAAGATTTCTAGCTACAAAAGCGTATCAATATCATCTCTTTTGTACAGCGTAGAAATCGACTAGCTTCTCACAACGCTAATAGACAAAGGTATAACCTGTAAGGGTTGTACTTCAAGAAAAACTCCAAAGATGTACAGAATAAAAATGTTTGACACCTCTATCAAAAGCGAGCGATATGTGCTCGTTTTTTGCAAAACTGTCATAAATAAAAAAAAAACAAGAATTTTGAGTAAATTCCATGAACTCCATGAAAAGAAATAACAGGAAAGTTAAAAAAATACTGTCACAAGGAAAATTATTAAAAACCAATTATTTCAGTAAACTTAACCCATTAAGGACGAGTGGGATTCAAAGTAGATAGATCAAAAAAGTAACTTGAGAAAAAAATTGTTTTTGAACATGGCTAAGAACGGCTCAGCAATAAGGTGCCATATGGCACCGCTAGGCATTACTGTGTTAACACGATTCTTTTTATAGCAAGACAAATAAGCTCGCCATATGAAGTAAGCAATTAGTCAGAAAGAAAGACTCTGGTTAAGAATCACATTGGCCCCTGAAGTTTTTCTCTGTATCACAACCAACACTATCATGCATAAACTAAGAACAGATAAAAAAGACGGGAGACCAACTCGCTGGCCTCAAATGCCTAAGCTAGACAGTCAAATCTACTAATTTGGGACTTGAGCAACCCCAAAGTAATTATGGGTCTCCTTTCATGCTTTGCTTTGAAAATATTGCAAACTGAAGGAACACGTTAAAAATTTAGGCATAAAAAATAACAGCACCTACCGTTTTTTTCGGAGACACAATGAGATTTGGAGCCCATGACCTAACTTTTATGGCCTAAATACAAAAAAAGTCTACAAACTATCTTTTTGACTAACTAGCCCTTATTTTGGTTTGCCGCCTATAACTATTATGACTAATCAGAACAAATTCTTTTTCTCAATAACCTCTGAAGCACTCACTAGTAAGAAAAAAATAATATATTTGCACTACTGGCCAGATAGTTAAGACTGATTAATTAACCTTCTATTAGGGCTATAATAGACCACCGCAGTACATTACACCCATTATAACATTGAAATCCAGAGATATTCAAACAAACTCTAATTAAATTTTCATAAAGGGCAAAATAAAAAGACATTCAAGAAAAGATGGCATAACACAAGTTTTCCTATGAGATCTTGTACAAATCAGTCGTTTAAAAAATATTACAATTTTGCTCTAAGGACAATCACTAATGAAGACGTTAGCTGAAATAGAAGTTGCGGAAAGGGAGAGTGGAGGACTATTAGATTTTTCATTACATCAAACAATTTTTCAGTAAAGTAAAGTATCAGCAATCAAAATAGTTGAAATTTTTACAGGGAAGGAGAAGGATGGGATCAACAGATCATATTCAAGTAGAAAAAAGATTAGTCTCAAAATTGAATAGAATAAATTAAAATTTTCTGAAAGTCATGAAAAACAAAATCAATTATTTGGAAATATATTCACTTAACTATAAAAAAATATTATTATTATTTAAAAGCTTATACATATAATACAATTGTACATATAAACTATTATGCAGTGGCACTGACTGATCTATAAAAAATATTATTTTCTATTGTATTTTAAGCTAATTGTTCTAAATGATTTCAATATAAATTATAAACTAATTAATCACTCCATTTTTAATATTAATAATAATATCTTATAATAAAAATAAATGCGTCGAACTAAATTAAGTTATCAGTTAAAAATAAAATAAAATCAGTTATTACCAGTGAAGTGTTTGAAGTGCTATACAATTTTAATTATCGATAATTACTACTTATATCGAATAAAAAATTGATTGTGGAAAAATTTTGAATTCAAAAATTTTTCAAATCACTTGGGTTTATTAATAATTTCCTCATTAATGTTTAGTGTAAAAAAAAACTAACAAACCTTGAGATTATTAAATGGAAGAGTTGAGGCTTGTTTTTCTCTATAAGTTGAACTCAGTTTGTTCTTCAAACGTAAGTAGTTTAAGTTCAGAATGAACTAAATTTTCCAGTTGAAAATGAAAGTTGATAAATTGTTCAAAGTTTAAATTTATTATTATTATGAAAGTGTGGCTTACGAGCCCGAAAAAAGAGCTGGCTTGGTATTTAGTTTGAAGTGCATGAATAGTGTTGTTGTATATATATATAAAATTTTGGATGCTGGCACATGAATTTATAGCTCACACACACACTTATATCAAGCGACGAACAAAACCGATTCCTTCTAAGAATAATAGTAATAATACGTATGTATTTTTTAGAATCAAGTAAATACACATACTTCTGAAGTAGGTCAAGTGCTTCTTTCTAAAACAACAAGAAACAAAAATTGTTTTACTCATTCTAGCATATAATTAATTTTTTTTTTATGTTAGGTATCACATATTCTATTCCTCATTTTTGGTATAAAATTTAAACAAAACCAATATTTTTTTAAGAATCAAGTACCACTTTTTCATTCGAATAACAATTTATGTATACAAATATTAAAAGGTTGTCGATATTTTGTATCAATTCAATTCATCACTGATATAAACATGCATTCATATACCCACATAAGTATGTACATATGTATCTCTAGATAAATATATCACCAGAACTATCAATTATGAGTGACAACCGACTAACATTGACTATGATGACTATGACATGTGGCCAGTTTGTTTGTTGTCATTGTGTTTGTGTATAGTAGTATGGGTGTGTGTGTGTGTGTGTGAATGTGAAAGTGTGTCTCGGTATGAGTATTTGTTTTTAATTTAATCAATTTTCTGTCGACGACTACTGACTAACAAAAATGTTACGCGATAAATTTCCATTATTTTACGGTTTTGTTTTTTTTATTTTCTTTTTGCCTATTTCTATTTCTCACCCGCAATTAATTTTGTATAAATAGAGTAAAAAGAATTTTGTTTCTTCTCACCGCGCCACTTAAATTATCGCATTTGTTATTATTTTGTGTTTTTTTTTTTTGTTCCTTTTTTGTATTATTTTTGGTTCCTAGTTTGGTTCGGGCGTAACGATTTATTGAAATTACCTTAATCATTATCACTGATAGAGAGGGCTGAGGTTTTTGGTAACCCGTAAAGGTCGCAAATATTCATTCAATGAAAAATGAGAAGCAAAAAATTAAGTGATTGTATTTAATTAATTGTAATTTTTTTTTCTTTACTAATGATACAAACTTTGTTGAAATGATAAGGAGGTTTCTTCTACTGTTTTTGGTTGAGGTTTTCTGTGTTTTTTTTATTAGTTCTTTGTTTTGTGAAGAATGGTTGTGTTAATGTCATTAAAATTTTATATTGATTGTGAATTGCAAACGAGTCCAGGCTATTTATTTTCTCTATAGTGTTATCAGTATTTCATTAATTTGAAAGAAGATGAGTAACGCTGATATAAATACAGTAAACGCTTTTAGTTTAGCACCAAACATTTTAAGCTTTAATACAAAAAAATCATCTCGATTATAAATAGACTTGAAATTATTATTTTTTTTTTTTTTTGCATGATACTGAAAAGCTACACATAATGTTATTGAAATAGCAATATTATTATGAAGTAAGCATCTAAATATGTTTCTGGTTTTGATTTTAAGTTTAATATTACTAAATGACAGTACGAAACAAAATGAATTGAATTGAAATAGGAATACGGGACGACCCGAAAATCAGGCATTGCGACCTATAGGATTTTTTGTATCAAAACCCCAAATTATAAAAAAAGAAGATAGATAGAAAAAATCATACTCTAGTAGGGAATTGATCCTGGGACCCCTGATACAAGAGCCTAACACGCTACCACTAAACCGGAGCAAAAAACAAACAAACAAAAGTTTCTGAATCGAATCGAAATAGTGCGCAAAAGTTGCCACTCGTCAATACGAATTTAGGGGCATTTAAAACTTATGAATTGGTATAGAAATTGAACAGATATACAAAAAATCGTGAGAAGTGTAATTAATTTGCGATCGAACTCATTTTTTGTACGTAGCATTACCTTGAGGTACACTATACTACACCCTAACTCCTTCGGATGGGTGGGAAAGGCCGTTTTTTTTTTTTAACAGTCAGAATTGCAGGTGGTGCACGCCAATGTGAACTTTGATTCATCTATCTAAATTTTTTTACAAGACGGCCTAGGAACTCACAAAGTCGAAAAAAATTTACTCCCCCTTCCCATCCCCTCTGCCTTGTAGGGGGTGGGTAAGGAGGCTGAAGTTGTGTACATTTTAGTACGCCCTTTTTACGTCGGCTCAGACCTAATATCTCATATCTCTCGCGCCCATATACTTTTGAGAAGGCTTGTGTCACCAGGTTAACACAGCGCTCCACAGCCTGAGCGTGGCATGGGATGTATACAAAATTAATGTTTATTGTTGGTTTTTCCCTACTAGATATTAATTGTGAAATGATATTAGAAGAAAGACTTACCAAAAGTGGAAGGCAGGTAAGTATTGCCTCTAACCAATTTATTAACACGGATTCGTCGCACAGTGGTCTGAAAAATTATTCTAACACCACAAAAAAGAGAACAGTTCGATGTCTCTTATTATCAACGCCATGTTTCTCATCACTGGCACACTCCCATTAAAATTGTAACAAAATTGCTGTTACTAGGGGACTACTACTACTACTACTACTGATGCCTCATTTCAATTTTTATTTGCCCGCTAGGCTTTAAATAAGTCGTACAATGATTTCCTAATTTTGACACTTTTAAATTTGTCTATAATGAAATGCCGCCACTTTAAAATTTACTTTACGCAGACACCGACGGATATGAAATCTAATTTACCTCTTTAATTATACTATAAGGAATAAGTTAATCAATACTAGATCGTAAAACCTCGTAAAACAGTTTTTAAAAGAATTTGTAAAGATTGCTTTCTTCATTTTTTAAAATTAAAAGAGTTCTGCCACATACCTACCAAATTTTGAAATAATCCAAACCCACAACAAAACACTCTAAAAATGTACTAATATTCACCAAAAACCGATTTACTTTACACTTTACATAACAGAATTCCGAAGAATAAACAAAAAATTAAATACCGGTATATGGTATACGTCCAAGCGCCACCTTGCTATTCAGCACTATGGATTTGATTGGCAAAATAAACGACAAATGTGTGTTAATTCATTTCATCGTTAATTTTTGCGTTTTACGAGAACTTTTTTTATTTTTAGAACTCGCCAAAGTCCAAGCTCTCGGTTATGCTCTCTTGTATCCACAACCTACAAGAAAATAATGTTTTCTCGAATGGCAAATAAGGCATAAGTGCCCTTTCGATGACCTTATGAAGTCATATTGACGAGTGGCAACTTTTCTACTCTATTACGATTCGATTGGGTAACTTTTCTGTTTTTCGCTCTTGTTTAGCTGTCACTAGACCACTGAGTCGGTTAAAAGTACGTTTCCAAAAATTTTAATATTCCAAATGGCCACATTTTTCTCTAGCAGTTTTAGTGAATTGGTTTTCTATAGTGAACACAAGATTTTCACATTGATTTAGAGTATTTTTTCCTAAACTATTATTCACAAATTTTCGTTATTCTTCAGTACTTTGGGAAATGTGGTCTAAAACACAATTTGATATCTGGTCAGGAATTGGAATGTGATTATTCCATTATTAACATTTTGATGCAATCATTACGATCTAAGACGAACCAAAACATAAACTATTAAATCTTTAAGCTGGCTGTTTTGAATGTTAGAGGCTTTGGAAACTATTAAACTTAAAAAAAGTTGGAACCATACTTTTTTTCTCCATTTTGATTTTTAACTAGTTTTCAGATCAACCACGAAACATTGAAGAGACTTATTATATTAGAGCAATCCATATGAAAATTTTTGCCTAGAACTCAAGTTCTAGCTTATTTATCAGATCATCGAGGTGTAACAATGGTGGTGGATGTAATAATGTGAACATTAATTAAAAACAAACTATTACGGAGAAGATTTTTAGTGTTTAAGTTTTTGTTTTGGTATTTGGAAACTTACTTTTGTGATATACTGTACAAGCATTTCTCTTTAATCAAAAATTTTGGACACAAAGAAATTATATCTTTCGAAGTGTCATTGGCTAAAATCTATGTTTTGAAGCCATTCATATATGTATGTATAATCAATGATATCTGAAGAGCGTTTGCAGAATATTCTATATTATATCTAATTAATACTTTTAGTAGGTAAACAAAAATTTATTTCAATATAAAACTTAAGAGTATCTGGAAGTATTTCTTAAAGGCTTGCTGTTATCAGTTTTTTAATTACATATAATTTAGGTGTAAGAAAGTTTTCATCACTCCTAATACATATTGAAAAATAAGTACAAGATTAAAATTAAATACTATACAGTTTTTAACTAACCTCCTATAATTACTACATACATCCATACAAATTAAAAATTTCTTGCTATTTATTTCCTTCATTCTCACTCATATCATTTTAACTACATATTGCAAAAGACTTTGAACTTGAACAATACAAAAAAAAAATTTATATATGGAAAAAAATAAAAAAATATAATTGTTACGAGCAACTAATAATAACGTAATAGAACAACAATAAAAACAGCAGAAGTAGCAGCAACAACACCAACAACAACAATTAAAGCTATATCAGCATCGACACATACATACTAAAAATGGTCACTTGTGTCTACAAATTAGAGATGAATTGTGAAGTTAAAATTATAATAATAATAATAATAAACAAAATGTAATTTAATTTTCAATTGCATCAACAATAACAATAGGAACTATAAACACAACAACAAAACAACAATAAACAACTGTTGCGATAATAGTTGTGATGTTGTTAACATTTGAACTTGTAGTTGTGCATTTATACTTAGTTATTTAGAAATGGCAGTTTTCAAATTCTGATTGCTGCAACAGATACTGAAAAATTTCACACTACAAAAATTGCAATGAATTGAATTTGTTATAGTGTAATAGTATTGAAAAAAAAAATTTTAAATTGCTGCATCCAATAAACACGCGTTCATTTTAATGATTATGTTGTAACTGATTACTTTGATAATATTTAAACAATGTTTCCTGTTGAGTGTGTGTGTTTTTCTTGTGTACTTACTCGAGTATGGGTAAATATGTGCATTTCAGTATTTTTTTATTTTTATTAACATTAAATGGCATACAATTTATATATAAATACATGTGCACTTATTTATTTATTTATCATAACTCTCTTACAAGTTATTACAATAGAATTGAATTTGTTGATCTTGCTTGAAGCAATAAGTTTTTGTTCCGCATATGTTTTTTTATTTTTATTTGTGTTGCTCAATTATTTTTATGCGTACTACTACTATATTGTGCAATATCAGAACAAGGTTAAGGTTAAGGCTATATACGTATATGCATTATAAATTACAAAATAGTTTCCAGTAAAAAGTAAATTTAATAATAAAATAAATAAATGAAATTTATTACACAAAATAATAGTCTGTAAATATAGTAATTTGGTTGAAAATCTATTAAATATTTGACTTTTTTTAAAAAAAGATTTTACATTAATTTAAGTACAGCCATTATAATTAGAAAATGAAATAAAACAAAATATCTGGAAAAATAAATTTGGTTTTTTTTATATACTAATACAAAAGGTCAGGTGTATTTTAACTTCTAAATTATTTTAAATAGGTTTTTTCAATAAATCTTAATGATAATTTAATAATGGCACAGTACGGATACAAAAAACTAACGTATTTTGTTTGCAATACAGTATCTATAGTGCATTACTGAAAGTTAATATTTGGAATCATGTCTGTAATTTTGGGATACGATTTTAAATATTAATAGCTTATATAGGATATTGAAAGATTAAGAACTATCACTAAGATCACTGATGAAGAATTGTGGCGGATCCCGAAAAGTCTATCTGATTTACATACATACGTTCTTTAAGCCTATGTTTATACATTACTTAGAATGAAACTAAACTCTCTCTCTCTCTCTCTCTCTTGGGTTGTATGCTTCTGTTTTTCAAGTAGAAATTTTTGCAATCATCAAGGCAATGGACCATGTTATTCAACAGCCAAAAATGAGCAGAGACTGGACAAGTGTCGTTAAGGTAATGGAGGGTCGCTGAGTCCAAATCCATTCTCCGTTTTGCTATGCTACGTCACTTTTTTTTATTGACATCAAAATTTTTAAAATTGAAAAAAAGTAAAAATTCAATTCGTATTTTTTTTCACCAAAACATCCATTTTTAGAAAAACAAATTTTTCGATTTTTTTTTATTTTTTAACTTTAAAAATTTGTTTGGAAATTTTTTTTTTAATGAATTAATTTTTTCGTAATTTTTTCATCCTCGTTATCATCGTTCACTTTTATCTCGTTGTTAACTTAACCCAGTAATGCCTAGCGTCGATGAGCCGTTCCTGAGCCAGGTTCAAAAAATTTTTTTTCTCAAGTTACTTTCTTGATCTATCTACTTTGGTTCCCGCTCGTCCTTAATGGCTAAACGTGTACTTAAGTGCAAAATGAGCTTTAAACTCTCTATACATATCGTATACGACAGGGCCGTAGCCAGGATTTTTTTTCAGGAGGGGTGGGGGTTTTCATTCGATGAAAATTGACATTGACTTGCCATTACTGATGATGAGCCCGACCTCAAAACAATTACCAAAAATACTAAAAATAGTCAGAGGCTCATTTTTTTCAAACGATTTTCAGTGGGGATTCGGGTCATGATAAGGAATCCGGATGAGGTTGGCTTATATTCCCAAAATTCGTGTAGTTACTGCATTGAAAGAGGTCTTCCGAGTCGGGGTACTCTGAGCAATAATGGATTAAAGAATTAATTACATTTCAAGAATGTTCCCTAAAACTTTGGAGCTGATCCACTACTACTGCCGTACATGAGCTTTGCGAATAAAATGGTTCCTAGTATTTGTGAATGAATTTTTTATACTGAACACGAATCCGAGGTCAAAAATTTCCCATCACGCCACGTTTTAGAAAAAAATGGGATGGAAAACCCTAAAATAGAATTTTAGGCCATTTTTAAAAATTGGAGAGCTGAACACTGTCGTGCTACAAACTTCGAAATCCAGAAATTATAGGCTGAATCATGCCCTTCCAAATGAGCCCTAAACCCGAAACTGTAAATCAAAATCAGTTACTGACCTAGAAAAACTATAAATGCAGAATTGCTCAGCATCACCTTTTTTTGTATCCAAAGTCAAACCTCATATCAAGGAAAACAAATCGGATCTGGTCGCATAGTGTAACTTTTTAGAAAGAAACCGATGGAAGTAAAAAATATTTAAAAACTGTTCAATAGATTTTATTTTGACTTTTTTTCATCCACTGGCAATTAATATCAAAAAATAGAAAAAAGTTTGCACATTTCGGGGGGAGGGGGGTCACAACCCCCAAAACCTCCCCCCTAAATACGGCCTTGTTATACGAATACTTATACACATATGCCAAATCAATTCTCAGGCGTCGATATGTATGTAAGAATGCGATTGGCGTACTTGAATAATATATACAGTACGTAGTTAGAGAAAGAAAGCGACTACAACAGCGTAATTCGCAGACCACTTTCTTAGTGTCTGCCCAACTTTCTGCCTGATCAGAGTAAGCAAATTTGGTACTGGAGTATTGGGAGACGAAGGCCTGAGCTCTTTAACACCGCAGGATCTGCAGAGATTTATTAATAAATCAGGTAGATTTAAAGAATAGCAAAAAGGAACACAGGATATAGTACAATGGACGTTAAGCTTGTCTGAACAAAGTTATAGTCATATGAAGTCTAGCACGTTATAATTTTTTCCAAGGCCAGAAGTGCCTTCAAATTGTAATCAACTGAGGAACTAGAAATTTTCAATGAAAGGGTATGAGATTCGAAAATTGACTCTAGTTTGTCATTATTCCATCCTAATTCTAGAAGGGCTGAAGTAAAATCAATGAAATTTCACGAAGACTTAACAAAAACACAAACACAATATAGATGCAGAATATGATCTTAAAAACGAAACACCAAATATTCATTGACCTGGCTAACCACTAAACGTTTCGTTTTTCAACACACATAAAATTTCCCTTCCAATTATTTAATTTTTTTTAGTTATTTTCTTCTTTTTTTTTTTTGAAAAACTTTGAATACACACATGGCAGAATAATAGAGGTAGCCGCATCTAACATATTGCTCTCATTTTAATTGTGGAATCAGCTGCCAAATCAAAAATCATATTGTGTACATAAAGTGTGTGTGTGTTTCGTGATTTCAATTTATATAAAAACTACTACTTTCAGCGCTCTCACTTCATAGTTTAAAAGTTAAGTTTAGTTTCCCAACCCATGCGGCTAACACTATTATTCTGCCATGGACACACATTGTTAAAAAAAAGTATGAAATTAAGTATGAAGATGCTCAGTAAGCAAATTCTATATAAAATTCTAGTGAAATTGCGTTCAATGAGAACAAAAGGGAATGTTTGAGAGTCAATTAATCATATTGCTTTTTAATTCAAATCCTTTGATTGCCGTATATTTTGTTTTTGTCATACAACTAACACATTCTCAAGTAAATTAATAAACTTACAATTTATAGCACTTATTAGCTTACATAAGTATATATATTTATTTATACAAGTTTTCTTTGGACAGTACCAAAAAACCAACTGTAGTCCAATTTCTAAAAGTAAAATCTCTTTCCCTAATATAAACTTGCTCCAAATCATTAGTTTAAAGCTTTGTGCTATTAATATAACAACTATGTTCCAAACTTATGTATTACTCAAGAATATTGTAATTTGTTCCTATATAAATGCAGCTTAAAAAGTAGATTTCCCAAAAAAATGGCAACTTAACTGGTGCTTTCTTTAAATATTCATGCAAAATATTGGTAAATAAAATGCCAATATCAAAAAGAATATAAAGTATATCATTTGCACTATGTCAACGTTTGTGTATGCAATAGAACCACCTTCTTTAACGTGATGTTGCACTACAAAAAACCAATTAAAACTTTCTATCAATCCCTTAAGTGATACGACATATACACACACATGCATGCTAAAGTATTATACCACAACACTACCAGTAGATACATACCTACAAATTATGCTGGTAGGTGGTTGGTTGATTTTCACCGACATAGTTACCACAATTATTAATGATGACAATAACGATGTACTTTATTCTATATGTATGTCTGTAGTACCACTTGTGTGTGTGTCATACTGATGGCATTATCATGCAAGTGCATGTACTCGTATATGTACATATGTATGTACACATATTTATGTAATATTCACTGTAAAACACCAACAAGAACAATATCAACATTAAAAACGAATTGTGCGTTATAATTGTGTATTTCATGTTGTAATTTGGTTTAAGAGATATATAGCGCCAGTATCCACAAATACATACAAAAATCTGATGTGATATACGGACGCATTTGCATGGACCGATCAAGCAACCAATTGTTCATGGAAACATTTGTCCATCCAATCGTTCAACTCTCAGTATATGACATACAATCATAATGAAGTTCATCACTGCCACCAATGCCAAAATATCGCACCACATAAAGTACCATGCCGCCATACTCTAGTGTGGACATACATACATACATACGTATCCACCATCCATTGGGATAATCAAAAGGTGTATGCAAAAGGTCAGCAGCGGGCTTACGTTTGTAGTATGAGCAAAAGAGAAAGTAGTGTAAGGTGAAGAACTAAAGTTGATAGATATGCATACAGTTACGTGGTCGTGAATTTATTGTATGTAGCTGAATTTTCCACGCGCTCGTATCTGCCAGCAGAATTTTTAGTGTCATCATTAATAATATTCAAATTCAGATAACGACCATGTACAGCATATACATACATGCAGACAGACAAATGTATGCTCACCACTAGTTATATTCGAACGCACATAAATACACACTTTCATATATTTATAGGTACACACACACACACACACACTTGTACATTTCCAGGGGAGTTGTGAATGAGTAAATAATATTAACTACTTGAAATGTGTGCAAAGAGAAAAATAAATGGATGTTTGTATATATTTTTTCATTAAGCGCAAGTGTGCAATATCTTGTGTAAAATGACAGGATGTTTAAGGATGTTCAAAATTTATATTAATGTCATATATATCTCGCGCACTGTCGCATTGTCATATTTCTGTTTTTATAATGTTCTTATTTTTATCATTTCTTTCTTTTTTGTTTTGTGTGAAATTTTTACATTAAAATGATAATTTTTATTGTGGTTTTCACTTTTTATGACACATACAACTTTTTTTTTTTTTTTTGATAAATTTTACTAACACACTCATACAGATACACTCGTGCACACACTCTCAAATTCATAAACTCTCAACTTCTATACACGGCACACGTGCAAATTATGATTAATGGTCAGTAATTAAGAATTAAACTAAAGTATACAATGATAATATTTTTTGCTGTTGTTATTCTGTTTTGTTTTTGTTTTTGATTGTTTGTTGTCGCTGTTGTTGTAATAATTATATACTTCCAGCTAATTTCAGTTTTGTTTATTTTGTAGTTAATTGTTAGTACAGCATATTTGTCAGCTTCCTGTTTGTATGAATTTTTGTGTAGGTATGTGTTAATTTACGTGTGTGTATAATCATTAGTCGTTCTATCGTAATGTTATTCCTGCTGCTGTTGCAGTCTTTAATAAAACTGAACTGAATTAGTGCCGAGTTAAAGTAATTAAGCATAAATGATTGAAAAGTTATAGGAGTGTTAAAAAATATGTGCGGAAATATGTTTCCGAAATATTGATCATGCAGCTGCTTTTTGTTTTATAGAATATATGTACGTAGCGCACCATACGCATATCAAATTACATTGTCGAACAAATTAATGTTTTTACTTACAATAGAGTAACCTCACCACAATACAGAAAAAAGATGTTGTAGTGAATATTAATGTTAGAAAAGTTACAGTCCAGCACGTTTAAGATTTTTTCTGGCTACATTTCAGAATCAGGTCCGTGCATATGGGGAAGAGGGTTTAGAGGTTTAAACTCAATTTTACTTTTTTTGTATTCAGTTGAAATTAAACCATGTAATTAAACAAAATAAAAATATACCGTATGTAATAAAATTAAGCAAAAAAAGGGACATTTTTGGGGCATAAACAATAGCCCGAAAATGGCATCCAATCAAAAAGTAGTAGCATAGTAAAGTTTTTTTAGATCCAGATGAACAAAAGTGGAAACAAATTTTTGAAATTACATAACTCCTTCAGGTTCCAAAAAGGTCGTGAAAATACCGAAATTTCGACATTAAATTATGATTTTTCAACATTTTTTGGCCAACATTTTGTTCAAGTTTCATAGCTGTTTCATTTCTCCTTGGTATAAAAACATAATGCAAAAATAATTTCTGAAATCGGATAATATTTATTGATGCAGCAGGATGTACAAGGCTTGTAAGTTTTCAAAAAATCAACAAAAATTGCATGAAAAGTACAAATTATGGTCGAAACTTTTGAACTTTGAACGTCTTGTGGCACCAAAAAAAATTATCCGATTTCAAAAATTATTTTTGCATTATATTTGTATACTCAAGAAAAAATAAAAAAGCTGTAGAATTTGAAAAAAATTTTCCAAAAAATTTTGAGAAATCATAATTTATTTTCTAAATTTCAGTACTTTCAAGATCCTTTTGGAACCAGAAAATATTATGTGATTTCAAAAATTTGTTTCCACTTTTATTGATCTGAATGTGTAGAATCTTAGCTATGCTGATACTTTTTAATTTGATGCCATTTTTTTTCATTTGCTCAATTTTGTACTGTACATACTGTATATAATTTTCTTTCAAACCCCTCAACGCCCCGCTCCCCCTCCCTTGCAACAGGGAATACCACTGAAAACAATGGGTAAGTGTATAAACTTATATGCTTTAAGTCTGAGATAAAGTCCCACCTCCCCATTCTTCGGTATTATAAATAATTTATTCAAAAATAAATTTCCCCATGGGGACAAGTAATCAAATATATTATAAAATTTACTCAAAGTTCTCAAGAATGAGAGCGATGAAATGAGACGTATTAGAGGCTGATGTAAAAGCAAAAAACGTTGTCTCAAAGATTAAACTTGTAGCTCTTAAAATGTATACACCTTCATTTCGGTGGCATGGCTCTTCTGATTTTCAAATACAGTCGGAAAAAAAGTTGTACATGTTGGAACACAACTTCATTCAGAAAAAATTTTCAACGCAATATCCTTTCTTATTTGGTCGTCAAATAATCAGTAAAGAATCAGTCTCAAATCGTTTATTGAATGAAATTCACAATTCAGACCGAAAACTCAAACCGAAACTCAAACAAAAAATCAGATAAAAAATTTGGCAGAAATTCACATCAAAACTCAGAACAAGATTCAGTGTAAAAACTTAAATCAAAATTCAAACCAAAAACTGTAATCGAAATTTAAATCTTAATTCAAACTAAAAATTAAAACAAATTAAAATCTAAAATTAGACCAAAAAATAGATAAAAAGTCATGGCATTCAAAAGTTAGATATTTACTGCCTGACATTACAGTCTGAATGGAAACTTATGACAAGCCAAAGACTTTTTTCAGGAGCAGCCAGCTTACACTTATGGCATCGTAATATAGAATAAAAAATAAAAAAGTATTTAGGGACTACAATACACATGCTGTATCAAATAAAAATGCTTAAGATTGCTAATAAACTTCAGAATGAATCAGACTATGAGACCAGAATGGTTGTAGTGACTTAATGAACAGCTCAATACTCAACACTATATCAAAAATTCATGAAAGTAAACATTGTTCAATTTCAATATAGAGCTGAAAAATATCTAAAAATATCATAGCAATTGTCGCTCTTAATAACTTGAAGATTATATCAGAAAAAAGTGGTTATAACATACTGTAGTATAATGATGCTTGTAATTCTGAGTTACATTTTCAAATATTAGTAACTTACTATATATAGAATGTTGATGTAGGTATTAAACTGACGAAAATTGTAGCAGATTCCGAAAGTCCCACCTGATTCGCCTATCACTATATACACTGTTGTTGTTTTGACGATAAATAAAACTAAAGATATAAACTAAATAACGACTATGGAAAAGATAACATTTAGATTTAATATTCTTAGTCTTTTAAAAATAAAAAATCAAAGTCAATTTCTTATTAATCTATTTACTTTTTTACCTTAATCTTTCAATCAAAATTTCATATTCCTTTCCCATAATACATATACCCTTTTAAAAGTTATTGGAAGTTTTAAAAGAATTTTTAATAAAAATTACAACTAACCACTTATGTTCATAACACATTTTAATAAATTTTTACACATATAAAAAAGTATCACAAAATATGCAATTTAAATATATTTAATATTTAATGAAATAATTAACCATAACAATTTTTGATGGTCAGCTGTCATCGTTGACATGCTTTCATCTTCATTATCGCCATTATTTTTTATCCAGCAGCATTTATCTGTCAATCTATCCAAATGTCAGTCAGTCAGAATCAGTTAATCACAAACCGAAAAAGCAAATTAAAAATCGAAATAACAATAATGAGTAGATAAATAAATAGTTTATGTATTCATCCAATGCAGCGTAAGAACATAATTCTGCATGCTAATTATCGTTATGCCAAAAAGGCAGTAAAATTAAACAGACACGTGCACAAATGTATGTATAAAAATGTATATAAATACTGTTGCTGACATGCTAAAGGATAACTTCAATGTATTCGATACAATTAATTTAATTAATTCATTAAAAAATATGCAATAAATGTCAGCATTTATTATGCAAATAATTTATTTTACTTAAAATACGAAATACAATAACAACCAAGTATCATATTATATTTTCTCTTTTTTCTGCAATTTGTTTGCGGATTTATATTGTATCTATCTCTCTCGTTGTTATTTTTTTTTGTTGTTGTTTTTTTTTTTGTGGCTCGTAAATTTATTTTAATAGTATTAAAAAAAATCATGAAAACACTCCTCTGCATTAATTTTTGCGACGTTGACTTTAGTGATTTATGTTTAATTTATGATGTTGACAAATTTGTTTATGTTCTTTTAAATAATTAAGATTTTCAATTTATTATTATCATTGAGGTGGTGGCGGCTGCGGTGGCTTTAGGTAGTGGTGGCGTATGAGTAACATTAATGCGGAAAATAAATTAAAATAAGTATTTTTATTTATCTAATGTCAACAATAATTAAAAGGAGTGAACACATCTTTATATTTTCTAAGCATTTTGAAAATTTTTAAGGTTTTCAGAGACACATTTTTAAGTAACACATTTAACAATGTATTTATGAAGAAACCCTTGAAGTAGTTTAATATTTGTTAATTTACGAGGGCAACTTCTTCTATGAATGTATGACTAGCGTAGATATTAGGAATCATGTCTTCTCACAGGATATTTTTAACTTCCGCTGTAGAAATACGTGAGCTTAGGACATTTGAGTTTTGAATATATAAACTGAATGATATTTGGAATTAAAACGATTCTTTTAGTTAAGTTTCAATAATTAATTTTAAGCCGTTACACTTGTGCGGTACTTGAGTTACAAAAAAAGCTAAAAAGTCATTAGAAAATGAATAAAAATTCGCTTGCTCTGTTATTTTTGTTATTAGCACAAGGTGTGCTTAATGCAATTATAAATAATTACACGATTTAAATTGCAATTTTACTGCAAAGTTAATAAAGTCCTTCATATTATCATTTGATTACTTTGCAGTTTTTCAGTTGTGAATCAAAGTATGAAATGGAAATGACTGTAAAGAGAAAAAATGTCATTAAGTTCTTTTTCGCTTTTCACTTTTTTTACAATTCAACTATTTCCATTTTGTTTTTCATTTTCGCTTACATTTAATCTCTCATCGAGTGCATTTTTGCAGCCATTATCTTTCATACAGAGCACAGCAGCATTTTTATTTCAGCCTCAGTGAAGCTGTAAATTATATATTTTGAAATATTTTGTACATTTCTTTTTGCAAAATTTTGTGTTTTTCTCATTATTATTTTTTTTTGTTTATTTTTTTCGGCCAACATTTTACCACGTGATAAAAAAAAACTCTGTTTCAGTTACAATTAAATATTTTACTTCTTCACGTTTCTGCTTACACAGCATTTTCTTCTTCCATTTTATCTATAGATATTTTTTTGCTTGCACACAAGTGGTCCCTCTTAATAAGTTTTTATTGCAAAAGCAGAGGAAAAATGAGAAAATATGAAGCAAGAAAATATGCATAGCCGCTAAATAAAAATATATATTTTTTTCTTACACAATATAAGCAAACCAGGAAACGGTCATACGATACCTACTAACAAACATATCCCCAACAACACTTTGTGTCTTCCACAGCGTCAATGAAGTTCACTTATTTAGTATTTTTTTTTTAAGTTAATTTCCTCAATTTTTATCTTTTTCTCTCGTCTTGGGTCAGAACTTCTATAATTATCTTCGTACTTTTACATTTTCTTGTAGCATACTTATTTATTTTCTTCTTTCCTTTCACACTTTTATTGTTTTAGCTACCCTTTTTAATTTGAAATTTTTTAGAATAACTTAAAAACAAAAACCTGTTAGTATATCTTAAAAGTGTGCTGCCAGAAAATTAAGATAACCACTAAGTAAATGTAAATACTGAAAGACTCATTATTGTAATTAGATTTTGGATTCTTTGCCTGAATTTAAGTTTTTAAAAATATTTGTTTGTGTGAGAAAGTTTTTGCCAACAAAAAACAAAATTAACGTTCGGAATTTGTATTAGAATTACAATTTACATCAACAATAATTTCAACGTTGTAACGAACCGTTTCACGGTCTTAGGCTGGGGTAGTCTCAGCGGGCTCCAGAGGTTCTTTGCGTTACAAAATTTATATTTTGCAGGGGACCCTTACTTTATTTAGACACACAGGTTTTTATTTTAACAATAATTCAGGTTTAATTTCACTAATAAATTACACTTAACAATGTCACTTTAAATAATTCAACTTAATATTGAAGTGGGTTGGCGTGTAACTGACGAATGCGATGGATCGCGCTGGCGTAGCGCTGCTGTGTGTAGACTGTCATATAACGGGCGAATGCAATAGGTTGCGCTGGCGTAGCTCTGCTGTGCGTGGGCTGGCGTGTAACAGACGAAGGCGAATGATCGCGCTGGCGTAGCGCTGCTGTGGCTAGACTGGCGTACAACGAACGTAAAATGCGGTGTCTTGCGTCTGTCGTGACATCTTGTCTGTTAGACCAGGTCGGCTTGTTGTTCCTCCGACGATCAACGGCAAGCCGCACACGTCTTCACAGGTTACAAGACTTGGAGTTTTTCTGTCCTCCCAAATTTTGTCCGTCGTGTCGAATTCTAATTTTTCTAACTAACTATTGTATTTTTCCCCACTACTTGTACTTACCAGAGGTACGTGTTGCTCCGATGCCAGCTGCCAGCCAAAAAGGGGAGATCTATGCTGCGTTCGCCTTTTTATAGCACACATCGAGCTACACCGTTATTCTATTGTGCAGGCTGTCGCCACTGGGATGTATTGTTTTGTTGCTTCTGCCAATTGTAGTTTTGTATTATACCCCCACACGTAGTTGTTAGTATACATCTTTTGATGTTGTAGCACACTTAGCGTAGCACATTTGTGCTTTTCTTTTCTTTGTGCTAACTGTGTGTGTCTTTGTTGTTGTTGCGCGCTTTATTTTATATTTCGCCTTTGCGGTGATCTTCACCCAGCCTACGCTGGGGCAGGCTTCTATGTTTTTAACGCTTTATGCGGCACTTCGGTGTTATTTGTGCGGCTAAAATTAGTGTCCAATTTTTGCTAGTCACAACGTGTTCCGCGGTTTATTTGCTGGGGCAGGTGAGCGCGAAACGCACTGATATCCAGCGGGTGGTCGAAAAATCGACTACTTCCGCCTCTTAACCCTTTAACGCCCGAATTTTAATGGGGCTTGATGGAAACCATTTGTAACCAATTACGGTTACTTAGTTCTACCACTATTATTATACCAAATTTCTTGCTTCTACATTGATTTCTTTGTCCTTTATTAAAGGTTAAAAAAAAACATAGCTATGAAGCTGAATAACTCTTTTTCTCCAATTTTTTTGATTTTCATATTCTCTTATCTTTTATAAACATATCTGATAAAGAAAATTTCCGCTTAGTAATAATTAAACACATTTTTTTTCCAAAAAATAGTGCAAATAATTTTACTACAAGACTTTGCACTTAAGCTTTTTGCTGGACAAAACATTAAAAAAAAATTACATAAGCAAGATATTTCAAATGTTCGGAAATCAGCAAACGCGTAGAACACCTAACGGAACTTAATGCATATACTTATTATTATTAGTGAAATTTGTTAAACACCTATTTTTTGCCATATTAAAGTGAATGTTGCATACACGCAACATTGGGTATGAAAGAGTTAAAATTGAACATATTTCAGGTTTCACACCTGTTTTATTGATTTTTACTCAGGGAGGTGTAATAGCGGTCGGAAGTGGGTTAAAAGGTCTTATCTGGAAATCACACGAACAACTCATTCACACTCTGTATGCTGGGTATATTGGTTTTGAACGTGTGACGATGGTTTATGACTCCAGGTCCCCTAAGTCCTCCAGTTCTGCACACAGTCTGTCTCCTAAGAAACGGAGTCGACGGGCTTGGAGATTGGGGCATTCACAGAGTAGATGGTGGATGGTGTAATTTTCTTTTTCGTCTTCGTAGACTCTACAGTAAATTGGTGCTGCGACTCCAATCCTCAAAGCCATTGTACCAATAGTGAAACGGCTTGTGAGCCTTCCGACTAGAACTAGAGTTTCTTTTCTCTCTAAATAGAGGAGGTTCTAAGTTATTTTCTTATCAAGAGAAGGCCCCAATCTTCAAACTATCTCACAGTCGCTCCGTGCTTGCCAAGGTCTGAATATCTACCATACAAGTAAAACTTTTTCTGAACAGAACCAATGGTTTAGAAGTACAAAAAATATTCTCTTGAACCGAATCAATGGTTCAGCTAAACCAAAGCAAACTGCAAAATTAAATTGGTCCTCATTCTTGCTCAATATTCTGCGTAAGTTTTGGGATCAAATCAAGTAGTTTTAAAAACCTGATTATATTACACTTAAACGCTGAAATAGCAATGATACTTCTCTTATTCTTTAAAATTACACAACCTGAACCAATTTCATTAAGATTTCAAGAAATATACTTAAACCTCACAAATGAGCCTGGCAGTCTGAAAACATTTGACCCCCAAGTAACAAATATCCATTTTGACCCACTGAAAACTTTTAAAACAATTTATTGCATAACTTCCCGGCCAGGGCTGTAGCCAGAAATTTTTTTCGGGGGGGGCTTTTCATTCCAAGAAAATATTCATAAATAATATTTATCAAACTGATTTTTAAACACAAAAAATTAAATCAATGATACATTTGATGGACCCTATAAAGTTAAAATTTTGTGAAAAATTTTCCGATTTTTTTAATATTAACCTCAAAAAAATGGCCAAAAGTGACAAAAAATTCCCAGAATAATCAAATTAAATTTTTTCAAATAAATATTATTTAATGTGCATTCTAGTGCATTTTTTTTATCGTGAGGGACATAATTTCATTAACTCATTGACTTCCCACTACTGATGATGTACCCAACCTCAAAAAAATTACCAAAAATAGTAGAGGCTAATTTTTTTTAAATGATCATCATTGGGAATTTGAGCCATTATCAATGATAACGAACCCGGATGAGGTTGGCTTATATTCCCTAAATTCGTGAAGTCACAGCATTGAAAGAGATTTTTCTAGTCGTGGTGCTCTGAGCAATAATGCGTTAAAAAACTAATTTTAAGATGGGTTTTGCTAATAAGATGAAGTTTCTGCGAAAGAATTTTTCACGTTGAAGACGAATCTAAGGTCAAAAACTTCCCATCACGTCACGTTTTAGGAAAAAAAATGGGGTTCAAGCAAGTCTTATTTTACAAGGATCCGATAATTTTTTTTATTTTTATTAATTTTTAAACTTTTCAAACTGATTCAGGACGAAACCTTAAATCAAAAACAGTTACTGACCCAGAAAAACTATGAATGCAGGAGTGCTCAGTATCACCTTCTCTTTTTGAATCCGTAGTCAAACCTCATGTCGAAGAAAACAAATCGGATTTGATCGCATAGTGTAACTAAGATTTCAAATTTATTTTTTATATTTGACTTTTTAGAAAAAAAACCGATGGAAGTAGAAAATATCGTTAAATAGATTTTATTTTGACTTTTTTCCACCCATTGGCAATTAATCTCAAAAATTAGAATAAAGTTTCCACATTTCGGGGGGGGGGGGCGGGTCAGAACCCCCAAAACCCTCCCCCTAAATACGGCCTTGTTCCCGGCAAGAGGATACGGAATAGGTGTGAAAACAAAAAAGTGGTTGTTTTTGTACCAAACCAATTTACTTCAGACGTTGTCTCTTACCAATATGACCTTTAACTTAAAGTAAAAAATATTTTACTTGACAGCTTATATATATCTTTGAAAATATTGTTCAAAACAGTGTCCTTTTTCAAAGAAATCATTGTAGCAAAAGTCAACATATTCTCTTCTTAAAAACAACAAAACAAGTTTTGGGTGATTTTTCCATAAAATTCTAATTACGAAAGGAGCTGAAACAACGAAAAAGGTAAGCTATTTATTTTTGTAAATGCTTTGTACTTTGGTTGGCAAATAAAAACAAATTAAAGCTATTAAACAAAAGTGTATGTTTGTGTTTCAGTAATGTATTTTTCTTAGGCAAAGCAAATATACTAAAAGTCAATCATATCCAAATTATTTATCATGATAATAAAAATCAATATCATTGAAAAGTTTTCACAATGACATGATACAAATTACTACAATTATTGATACTTAAAGTATATTATACTTTCCCTACCACGCACTTAAGGATAAAGTACAAATTTATTATGTAAATATCTATCATAATATGAATGTGCAAAATACTTAAGCTACGGCAAGAAATTTAATGATTACGCAAGATGTTTGTATAAATATATACATAAATACTTATGTATGTATATGCGTGAGTGTTAATATCTATACATATTTCATATGCCAGTATGTCTATCATTAATTTAGCTTGTGAATAATTTCAAACATTCTTATCATAAAATTCATGATGACATCCTTAATGAAACAACATATCACTCAGTGAATGTACGCTCACATACTCATACTCATACACACATATGGAGATTTAGCTATCAAGCAAAAAGGCGCGCGGATTAGCATATTAAAAGAAAATGACACTTGTGATGTGCACTTACAATGTCAATTTTATGTCAGCTGAAAAAGTGTGGAAAAAAAAGGAAAAATTGCCAAACAAAAAAATACAAATTCTGTATTAGACTTAAGTATTGCATTGCCGTCGTTCGCCTTCGTCTTAAAGGTGTGTGAGAATAATTTAAAAGACTAAAGAAAGTTGGAAAAAATTAAACCTCACATTTCTCATTAACCAAAACTAATTAACATAAGTAATTTGCTTAATGCTCACTTAACGATATGAAAGATGCTGCGCCTCATTATACTCAACGCCTCGCTGCATTATGCTGAAATGTAGTAAAACAAGATTGGTAGCGGATAGGTAGAAATGTGTTGAGCTTAAAGTGTGAGTGAGGTATTTAAAAAAAAACTTGATTCATAAGGAGCAGTAGAAAAAGGAGAAATTCAAAAGTCAATATATGAAAACAGATGCTGAAACCACAAAAGCAGCAGAGCAGCATAACGACAGAGAATAACAACAAAAACAACAGCGACAACAGCATCACCGACAACATTAAGAAAAGTTAAAATTTTAAACAAGAATTTATAAACACACATTTCTCCTCAAACAAACACCACCACACAAATATATTGAAAGCAAATTTTGTTGTCAGTCACCTGTCATGCTAACATATATAAAAACACATACATACGCAGATACATGCATGCGTACATACATAAACACACTGTAATGAGCTTCATTTATCTTTCTTATTTTTTTCTTTTCATTTTTTTTGAATAAATAAACACAAAAGCCAAAAGCAACAGAAAAACGAAATGAAAATGAAAATCACAAATTAATACATTGATATAAAAACGCAAAGCACACATAAAAAAACACGAAAAAAAACAGAACTCAACAAAAAACATCCAAGATTACATGATAAATTTTCAAATTCGAGGTCTGAAAAAAAACAAGAATATTAAAAAAATATACGTGTGTTTATATATGTATGTATAAAATGAAATACATACAAGTTAAATTGTGTCTTATTGCATCAATTACGTATGTCTGTGTTTATAATGCTGAATTAGTTTAGGTTTATTTTAAAAATTGAAAAAAAAAACCCAGATTTCCCAGTCAATTACACCGAATAGCAGAATTTTTCAGTCGACTGATCATAATAATGAAAAAAGTAAAGCAGGTTGTTCCTAAATAGTTCCCAAATGATGTGCAGCATCCAAAAAATATTTTCTTTCCAGCGACTTGGCACTACATTTACTTAAGACACAAACCCCAAAGCTATAATAAAAACCAAATTTTTTTTTTAAATGAAAAGGAAATTCTTTATTAAATAGAACTTTTATTCTAAGTGCACATAAATTATTTTTGTTAAGTAAGTAAGTTTTCTTAAGTTATTACTTAGTGTTATTTAACACATATGTCAATAAATAAATAAAAAAAATACACATTTCTATTTACATGTGCGTATACTCCTGTGTTAAATTCACCAAAGCTTTTTCTTATAAATTTATTTAATTTGACAAATTTATTTGCACTTAATTAATTATTTTAATTTAAGCCAGCTAAGCTTAACGTTCTGGTTTCTGGTTTTATACATATACAACCCGCCACCCCCTAGAAAGCAGCTACTCCTACACTTAGTATGCATTGTATATGTTTATTCATATTTGCACGTTTAATTTTGAATTCTCCCCTTTATTTGTTGTTTGCATATTCCACTAAACTTTTTTATTACATTTTTGTTTTCGCAGAATTTTTGCCTTTTCAACATTCTTAACGAGAAATAAACAAAAGTTAGCAAGCTGAAGCCAGCAGGCAAGCAAGGAAGCAACAGTTTCCTGTACTCCCGTTAGCAGCATTCTCGCCCTGTGTCGTGTTGTCTTGTATATGACATAGCTAGCTATGTATATACTTACATACGTGGGTGTACACGCCTAAAAATTCTGAAATCAGCGCTTACGCTTTTTATAATATTAAAAAACATTTTCATTTCAATCCCTTTTTTATTGTTATTATTTGCTTTTTTGTTTCGTTTTTGCATGTCATTTTATTTCCTTTTTGGGTGTTTCGTTTTTTTTTTGTTTTTTTTTTATTCAGTGTATTATTTATCTGTAGCTGTACAGCTGTATTTCCGTTTCCATATTATAAAAAAAATGTCGCCTATCATCGTTTTACCTACCTGTTTTTGTTGTTGTTGTCGTTGTTACTTGCGCATACATTTCATTGTTAAATGACAATACGTTTATCTACTTTTTTGTGTGTTTGTTTACAAATGGTATATATGCATATGTATAAATACAGTGGCGGATACAGGAAACATTTTGGGGGGGGGGGCAAATAAAAAATAAAAATTCTCCATATGAGCCAAAACGCGGGCTGGAGCGTTTTTTTTTTCTCGTTCGTGAATCGTTTTTTTTTTGGTTATTCATAAACTTTATTTCGATGACTAACAATTTCAAAGGTATGGCCATGTGAAAACTTACTGGTACTGGTACGGGGTATGGGGAAACCCTGTTCTTGTTGCAAAGCATTTCACAATTTTTATGATCCATTTCCAAGGTAAAGAAACGTGGAAAATATAACAATAGGATACATTTATTCAGTTTTCGGTTTTAGATTGGTTTATAACGGGTCTCGAGAACTAGTAGAATTTTAAGAATAATTTAAGGTCGCTGATTCCTACCCTGTATTCAAATTTTCTCTTTCCTGTCTGGGATTTTCTTTATATCGACCCGAAACCTATAATTTGTTTTTTTTTTTTTTGGTGGATTCAATTCTCTACCAGAGAATAGACCTTGTTAAACTGGTACTTGAGTCACGTATATAAGAACTAAATCAACGAAATGAACCATTTTATTAGAACACATTTGAAACATTTTTTTAGAATTTAACCCCATCTGGGAATCGAACCTTAGGCAGAGGGAACTTCAGTCAAGCACTCATCCACGAAGTAACCATTGTTAAACGCCGTCGAGCTGTTTCTGAACTAGATTAGCAGCTTCTGTAGGAGATTAATTTGACGCTAAAATGGCAGTATCGTCTGGATAAGTAGCTATAGTAATACCATCTGTTTCAGGCAAGTCGCAGGTAAAAATCGAATAAAAAGCAGGACCCAGAACACTGCCCTATGGTACTCCTTGACATTTGGCTGATGTTTCATCATTTACTTTGACATAGAATGATAGGACTTTAAGACCAAATAAAATGGAGCTGGAAGTAAATTTTATAATTTGTATAACAGCCCTTGATGCCAAACTTTTTTGAACGGTTCTTGAATGTCCAAAAATATGGCAGAGCAATATTTTTTGCATTTCGGAAAGTCAGTGACAATATTGATGATATTGCTCAGGAGTACCGTGCTTATGACGATTGGTGATTCGGAACTATATTCTTATTTTCTTGTATTATTAGCAATCCACTACTTCGAATATTTTCGAGAATATTGCCAGCAAACTTTTAGGTCTATATGAGGGCACTGAGTTTTCAGGATTATTTGGTTTAGGTATCATTATTATTTCAGCATATTTCCATAGAGAAGGGAAGTGGTTTAATGAGCATTATTACGATTTCTTATGATTCAAAGTAAATCGTAATAACTAAAAACAATAATAACTAATTATGTTCAAGTGTTTGAAAATCTTTTGGGAGGGGAAATTTCCCCCTTTCACCCCCCGCTCCCCCCTTGTATCCGCCCCTGAATAAATATTAATATAAACACACATTTTCGCTTTATATTGTATATGTATTCGCACATATAGCATTCATCATAGGTTTCAGTGTTTCATATTTTGACAGCTTTGTTAACAAAATTGTAGATTTTCCAATTACAATTTTTTTTTTTTTTTAAATTCCTTCATATTTATGGTAAATAAAAATTATAAACTTTTTTCTCGCAGCAAATTAAATTTTAATTATACGTTATGGTTATAAGCAATCGGGTTCGCTAGGGCGAATGAGTTATATATAATTGATTACGAGCTCTTATTTATTGTATTAGTAAATGAATATTTTCTTATACTATTAAACACAAGCGAATACTAGAGGGGAAAAGGGGATTCTATTGAAACCCGACTTCGGTCGGCTAGTGCCGACCGAAATGGTTGTTCTGAAAGAATAAAAGCTTTTTGTTTTTCATTAAAGCTATGCCCAGACAAGACCGTTTGGTAAATCAGGGCTTCTTAGGTCGAATCCAGCTCTGATTAATATACACACATGTCCTAATACCTTATTTTAAAATGCTTAATATAAAATCAACTGCTGTTTTGTCTGAGTTATTGGTTTTGTCATCTTCTCAGATGTAAAATTTTATGCTGAGTTCAAAGACTATTCGTGAAACTAGTTAGAAAATTATGGAAACTTCATATAGATTTCTTCTTGCTTTTCTTTCCTTGCATTTATTTTTTATACTATTGAAAAATCCAATGCCATCCAAATCAACTTACTTAAGAAAATCACTGTATATTCTCCGATAAATAAATAATTAAAACTTAATCATCGATGACTTAAATGAAAAAAAAAAAATGTTTACTCTTGGGAAATGATTATTTTGATTATATCGCATAAAGTGGACTTACATACAACAACTCAATTTTTTTTAAGCTATGCTATCAAATTGTACAAATAATATTTAAATTTTTTTTATGTTTTACAACCTTTTTTTACAAACGGCACTAAGTGACAGACTATAGCGAGAACACTATCCAACTACAGACTCATTATCTGCTTGCAGGAGATCACAATGAGATTCGAATTAAGTGGACCTGAAAAATTCTAAATCATCAGCAAATAGGAGATAACTTGAATATTAGAAACAAGAGGGGGTAAATAAGATTCCCTTGGGTGACTTGTTAGATGTTCAAAAGTATCGAATATGTACTTGTATACTACTCAACACGAAATTAGCATCAAGCATCTCATACATCATTTCTCTGATCACGAAAAACTAATCAACAGATATTAGCTTGTTAACAGTATTTTATTTAAAAAAAAAAGGTTTCAATATACAATATATTCTATATACTTGGGGGGCGGTAATATTTTCATAGAGCTTCAATACTAAATTGCAATATGAATTGAAATATTTAGAATATGCATATTGAATAATTCTGCAGTACGAATATTATGATGTGAAAATGTTGCAATACCATTTTGAAATATTATTGCTGTAAAATATTGCAATACGGTTATAATATTTCAGTTTTACAAACAAATGCTTTCCAAAAGTATCAAGTATCCGATGTTAACCCTTTTCTTTCGATACCAAGTAAATTACTTATGGTTTGGTATGGAATAAAAAAAAGTACTTAAATCGAATGAAAAGTATCGAGTACTTACTTGCAGCGAATTATCACTGCTTGAAGGTCTGTTGAACCGCTCTACAAATTGAGCTGCTCATCCTTGTACTAACTGTCTGCTTGTGATAACTACTCCAAAATACATCACAGCATTTTTGATGTGAGGAAAACGTGTTATGCGAGCGTTCGTGACCCGGTTTACAATCTTTTTTGTTGCCAATTGTGCGATGAATAAATGCAGAAAATTTTTTGAACGACATCCAGTTCATTAAGAATAATAAATGCTGGCAATGGAGCAACATCTATCTTGTTATAAAACATCGAAAGTGGCCAATGGTTTGTTGGTCTTTTACACATATATGTTCCAAGCATCTGATCCATGGTATCTACTCCCGATTTGTTGCTGTTGTAGTCAAGAATGGCCAGTGGCTTCATCTTTGCATTACTGGTTTCTATGACAGCGGCAGTGCCAGTAAAACAAAATCTGTTGTTCACTGCCAATAAATTTATAAATTGACCTAACCAAAAAAGCTCTGCTGGCAAAACCAAAACGAAATGCACAAAGGGAACGTTTCGTTGACTGGTATACATACAATAGATAAATATTTTGAACTGTTTTAATTTTGCGCAAAAATTATAATAAATAAAATAGGAGTATTCTAAAATAAAATTAGTGTATGTATCTTACTCAAAACCAAAATATACCAGAGATCATTAACGGAAAGTTAATTTTTTATGTATTTTGTTTTGTATTGGTTTTGCTTTGTATCATAAGCACTAAAATTTTTACCTATATTATGCACAAATAGGTAGAAAATCAGAAAATTAACGATGAAATATGATGAATTTTAAAAATTATTAGGAAATTCCATTCCACGAATCGCTTTGCAAATGGTTTTAAACAAAGCGTAACAATATATTCTTGGAACTTATTTTCGATTCAGAGTACCTTACCTTGGCCGAAATATAAGTAATTTTCAATCAAAACGGTCTCCAGGGACCTTATCACTTATTCAAGGATTAAAAGTAGTTTCTTTCTTATTTTTTTTCGTATGAAACACAAAGCAAGGCAGAGTATATACATAAGTACTCGTTTTATAGCTTCCAAAATAAAAAGTATACATCAACAAAACATATGATTAAAAATAAGCAAAGCTAACTCAACTGTTTGCTGGGATATGAAAATTTATTTCATTGTCAAATGTTAAAAGAAATTGTGCTTGTAACATTAGCAGCTGCGTCCTTTTTTGATTTTCTTTTACAGTCATTTTTTTGTTTTCTTGTTTTACTTTAGTTGCTTTGTTTCAGTTTATTTCCTTTTCTTATGGCTATACGCTGTATGCTGTGTGTATGTGTGTGTGCAGACACATGAAAATCACTGTAACGTTACTAAGACATTTCACAAAGCTAGAAAGTAACAATACACGCACAAACAATGATACTTTATGCATTACCCATAATTAGCATAAGACATAAGAGACAAAATGAATGCGCTATTTTTATTACTGTATGTATACTTGCATTTGCTTTCGTACTTAGTACTCAATTTCATAATTATTTTGAAGTCAAGGACGAAAAACAATATTTGTTTATCCAAATACATATACATGTATGTTTATATATGTTCATAGGTATGTAGTATGTATGTTTGTTTGTTTTGTATATTTTTTTTTGATAACAATTGACTGCGCACTTTAATATGTAAATAAAACTATTCGCACCTTCGTATGTATATATATTTCTTTAAAAAGACTTAAAAATAATTTGTTATAAAAGAAAAATCAACACTTTTTTGATATTTAAGTTTGTTGTTGTGTAGTTCAATTGGAAGCTTCTAGCACACATTAAAACAGGCATAGCAGTTTTAAGCTTATGTAGTCAGTTAGTTGTTTTTATTTTTAATATTTTACTTACAAATTTCGGTAATATTTTTTAAAAATCACATATGGCTATAAAGGGTCTATCATTTGTCTGTGAAACAAGAAAATATTTCTTATCTTTTCTATCAGTAAATCTTAAATTGCACAATTCGCGACGATGTGCGGCCTTGGTCAATTTTTCCAAAGACATACATAAGGAATGAGATCGAAAAAATCTTAACATATATAAAACTCAATAATTTGTAAACAGTTGATCTTAGAGTTTTGATTTTTTTTTATTTAATTGCTAATATTTTATAAATTACAGAAAAATATAACTTTTATAGTTCTAACCACTATTTATGAACTCGTGGAACTTTTTTGGTAAACCTTCCATTAGAGATTTGATAGTTGTTTCAGACACCTTTTTGGAACAGTTTGTAAATCTCCTTATAAAATCTTCGATATTTTGGGACACCTTTTTTGTGCTCTTTAAGTTTCTTTTCACAAGAGCTCAATATCTCTCCACTGGTCTTAGCTCCGGACAATTTGGAGGATTGGCCTTTCTTGGTACAAAAACTATGTTATTAATTTGGTACCACTCCTGAGCTTTCTTGCTGTACTGACATGATGTAACAAAAATATGTGGACACATTGTGCTCTCTTAAGAAAGGAAGAAGTCTTTTTTTCAAACATTCTTTGATGTATATTTCGGTATTTATAGAGCCCGCTGTAAAAAATGACTTGCTTCTTTTGTCGCAACTGCATATACCAGGAATTTTTTGGGAAATTTTGTCTACTTTTGGATTCTAAATTGTTCTTCGACATTTCCTCGAGCATCAGCAACATAAAAATTTAAAAATTTTGACCCGGAAGCTGCGTAAAATCTGCCAGTACATACGTTTCGTCGTCCATTATACAACATGAATATTTTTGTATGAAATTCAATTCTAATTTCCGAGCTCTATTTTTAGCGTCTAAATTCTTTGCAGCATTCCTGTCTGGAACTTTTTGAACTTTTTGTATTTTCAAACCTGCATTGGCTTTAACTTTTCGCACCAAATAGTCAGAGCACTGTGAGCAGATGTGTTTGGAGATCTTTTCAATATGCTTTCTATTTTCTTGGCTTTCCCAATATCATGTGGTTTGTTTTCTTTCCGAGCCAGGTTTCCTATCGACGGTCAAATTCTCCTGAAACTGTTTAATAACATTGGAAACAGTTTGACGGCAGACCTTCAATTCTTTGGCCAATTTTTTGTAGGACCAATTTAGATTTTTTTGAAAATTTTTAATAATTTTAAGACGTACTTCTTTTTCTTCACTCTTTTTGATCAAACTCACAATAAATCAACATGTTTATCATTAAAAATAACAACTGACATATTTTTCAAAGATAACTAGATCAAAGAAATTTTTAAATTTTACACCCAAAATAAAATTTTTAGGTAAAACGTGTTTTAAGATTTTTTCAATCTCACTCCTTAAACTGCTACGTCATAATTTAGTTTTATACGGAATTCAAGGCAACCTCTATGGGCTGATGGAAATAGGTGAGCTTATAATTTTTTTAAGTACCCATCTCTTTGGTAGTTTTTGATGTCTCCGAAAATTTTCGGTTTTAATTAGTCAGAGGAATGAGGTATATTTTGGCTGAAAAAAGTATGTCATTATTACAAACCATTCATCTTTTATAAACATTTTAAAATATTTATGCCAAAAACTGCATCAAAAAGGGAACAGAGAAGAGAGGTAGAAGGTCAGTGTGCAAGCAAAAAATGTGAACTTATTGTAAGGAATAGCTTTGCATCAGATGTAAAAGTTTTTTGACTACAAAACAATAACTTTATCCACCTACTTTAATCACCTCACTACTGTGGCTTTTCACCCTATGTGAAACAAAATTATGACGTAGCAGTCTATATGTATCTTTGAAAGAATGGAGTCCTCTTTCGGAAATACTCTCAATTGGTATACTACTCAGTTATAAGATCATGCAGAGTATTAATAAATATTATCCAAATTTAAAAGCTAGAAAATTTTATCTAGCTACACGAATCTGCGTACTAAAAATAGCAGCAAATTTAAATAACCAATATCTTTTGTAAACCTATTTGTTTTCGAACAGTTCGTGATAGCGTTTGTGCTCTAACTTTTCTACAGTAAGTAACAAAAGTGAAAATACATAGAAATGTTAAAAATGTAAACAATAAATTAGCACTGCATAATAAATAAGTGATTTAAAATCGCTCAACGCAAACACACACACAAAGTATAAATTCACAGTCACAGTCAATAATATAAAAAGTGTGCCAAATTTGGACAAAGCAATACAAAAACAAAAATGCAGCTGAAAAAAATAAATTTCATTCTAAATTTAGCAGTTATAAAATTTACAATAGTTCATTGTACTACAACAAGCAAAACTCTGCACTGAAGAAATGAAAAACAAACAAAAACTTTAATATACTTGAGATATTATTTATTTCCGCAATTGAATGGATTTTCAAAGAAATTTTATTGCTATTTTGTGAAAATTTATTAATCTAAACTTACAGTCATAGTAAATAATCATGCTAAAGTCGCCAGCAATTCGTCGCTTATTGTGTTTTTTACGCGTTCATAAATCTTTCTTATGGCGAAGTAAAAGAATTAAAAGAAAAACAAAATAAGTAAAACCATTTACAATATGACGCCACTTTTTATTTCTCACTATTTAACTTTTTCCTTCTACTGTGTATTATGAAAATTTTATTTATGTATATGTATTGGCAAATAAACGCTGTCGATTCATAATTAATTTGTTATAGAACTAAAACAGATTTAATGCCTCGACGTGACCACAACGAAAGAAAACATAAAAAGTTCTTTGAATATGACATCTAAATACCAAATAAATATATTCACATGGGAATGAGTAATATTTTGTTGTTGTTTGTTCTCGCTTGATTGTGGTAAGTACCTATATTTTGCTGGTGTGCTGATAACTCTGCCATTAATTTATGCTTGTCACATTGTGTTCTTGAAAATATTTTTGACATATGGAAGCGGTTAATCGGTACGGATTATTTGATAATATTCGATTCATTGACTTTATATGAAAAAAGAGCGCCACAAAAATTTTATAGGTAACGCATAAAATTTAAGTATTTTGAATCATATTTTTTTATTACATAAACCAAAATTAACTAATTATACTTAATTAATTGGAATATGAAAACTATTTTTAAACATTTAATCTTTTAGCGCCAGTATAGTGCGACCTCAAATAAACTATAGAACATTATAATCAGCTCAAAATAAATACAAATATATGTGTTCAAGGGCATAGGCAGAGGAGGGGGAGGGGGGTGGCGGCTTAACACCCAAAACACATTGTGACAAGCTCACGTTATTATTTTAATAATTCTAAAACTAAAACGAATTGCTGGGGATACAAAAAAACCAATATTTATTCCAATTTATTCCGTTCGGTTATCGGATTTTGAACTATAATAAGTTAGTAGTCTTCATACACATATTTTTTTCAAAAAATTATTAAAATTACTAAGAATCTATGAGCAAAATTTGGAACCATTTATCTAGCTCAAACTATTAACTTTCAAACGAGTTCATTATCTATTTTCTAGAAGCCAAAGACCACTTGGAATGAAACTCTTTTATTATTGTAACCTGTCGCCTGTCTTTTTCAAAATACCAATATTGTTCTATTGATCTAAGTTTTGGGCTGCTTGCTAAACCAGGACATTTTTGAGGGAATTTCGACTTGATTTTCTTTTTATGTATGTATTTGAGATTTTTGTAATTTTTCATAAATTTTACTACGCTGAGATTTTGAATTTTTTATTTATTTTTTTTTTTTTTTTTTTTTTGAGACAATTATAAAACAATAGTACTTTTTCCATTTTTATAACATTTTGAAGAGTTAGTTATAACCTACTTATATTTCAAATATTATACTCTTTAGCCAATAAATTAACAATATCTTTGAAGTGAAATTTTCCTCGAATTCAACGAGTTCACCCTTTACTCAAAATTTTTTGTTATTTTTTTTTTTTTCAGAAATGTGATCCCATTGAATTTTTAAATACTTTGCCGTGAGTAAAATTTATTTTACTCACGGCAGCATGGCTCATAAAAATCTATAAGGGAAATGAAATGAGCGAAAGAAAACTTAATGGTCTTGCTTCGCTCTCCATTCACAAAGATATGAAAATTAATTCATATGAAGGCAGAATTTTTATTTGATTGCAACAAAACTTTTCTAAAAGATTTTGAAATTTTGCCAAATAATACAATTGTACCCTTTGCAAAACAATGAATTTGTGTGAGATTTTTATTTAACTTTTTACATTGTTATTGAAAAAATATATTTTAAATATTTTTCGGTTCTTTTTACTATCAATACAAAATGTACTGATTCTTCTTCAAAAGTATCGTTTACTCTAAAGTCACTTTCCCCCTCCCTCTCCCCATAAAAAAGTACTAGCTGCGCTCCTGTATGTGGTTATCAAAATTTCGCTCGCCTGATGTCATTTGATAAATGACTAAGAAATCAATCAGTTTTGGGTTTCAAAAAAACGAAAAGTGATTTACTATTCAACCACTTTTACGAAACTTTGTGGAAAAATTGTAAAAATTAGAATTATAATGAATTGTGTATAGAACATTATATATACATAAATTTAATTACCATGGTTTCTTTATTTTCACATACATTTTAAATGTTAAAAACTGTGCCATTTTTTTCAAACTGTGGTTAGAATTAAATATTCCCAGCTTTCAAATTGAATGAGTTTTAAGGATTTTCACTCTATACTAGCTGAAAAGTTTCTTGTGGGAATTATTGATTTTATACTTAAAAAAGACCGAAATATAAAAAAATTGGATATAAAAACGTGAAAAAAAAAAAAATAAAATAAGAAAAGTATGAAAAAAAATAATGAAGAAAGGAAAATCATCAAAGCTCAATTGATCACTCTTAAATTTCCTGCACCATGTTTGTTGTCTTAAATTTATTTACTGTAACGCCTGTATTAGAAAGTAGATAAATAGATTTCAATTTGACATTTACCAACTTAATATCACAGAGATTTGATATTTTACTTCTATTGATAACGATCCCATTTGCTAGCACTAGTCAATTTGTAACTTTGAACCTTGAAAAACCAACTTTTTACTAACCAGTACAGTGTGCAGTGGTCGGACTTGTATGAAGTCAGCGGCCAAAAATTCTTCCAGTCGAGGTATAAACGTGAAACTTTGGTTACGGCTTTAAAACAATGTGTGCATTATTATATAATAAAATGGGAGTGGTTGGTACTAAACTTTTGGGCCTATGGTAGTGACTAGTATATAGTGACGATTTAAAAACCTAATGGGTAGTGCACTAGACCTTCACCAGGAAGATTGCGGGTTCCATCTTGGTCTGGTAGTTAATTCTAAAAACCTTCTTATATTCACTATCGATATGAAGAGGATTATGGAAAAGTGCACAAATACACCTTTTAGTTGGCAAATGGCAAAACCACGAAGTGATAGCAAATTGCCATACCGCCATTCGGAATCAGTGTTAAACTATACGTCCAACCATGTGATATCACAATGGACCATTCTGGCTTGAGGCCCTTGACTGCCAGTTAAATAAAAAATTATGTGTCTGCAAGCACTCACAGTAGAAGTGAAACTATGTTGTTTATTAAAAAATTGTTAGAAAACATTTATAAAACATTGTGTTGAAGTTTTTTCAGCCCTCTTCTCTCTATTTTATTGTTGCTTTTCTTCTGTTGATACTCTCTACACTTACCAGCACAAACACATAAAAAGAAAGTTCTGTTATATGCAATCAAGCCGAGACTTCTATACCGACTCTCTCACTAAAGCACATGCGATAAAACTGCTAGAAGTCATCTCTCTGCTTGATTGTATAAAGCCGATTAGCAACTGCATAGCTTCGTTTCTTACTGGTTTTGTTATAGTGCAACAAAAATGCGTTTTTTTACGTGACCATTGTTGTTGAAGCTTTTGCACTCTCTTCTTTCTATTTTCTAAAGCTTTTCTTCTGTTGATCGGCACAAACATGATGTAGCACACATATATAACAAATGAGAGGAAACCAGCTATATGGAATTAAGCTCTCTCACTAAAGCACATGAGATAAGACTGCAAAAGTCGACTTGCTGCTTTATTGTATGCAGACGATCCCCTAATGACTTCGTTCGCTAAACACTAACAACAGCTTAACTTCATTTCTTATTAGTTTCGTATGAGTGCAACAACAACACTACTTCCGTTGCAAAATTTTCGATTTACCTTCGCCAAAGAAATTTCACTTCAAAAAAAGAAGAGAAAAAAACAGCACAGTTTTTTAGATATTGACGGATCCTTCCTTCTTTTTTTTTGTAATGCTAATTTAAATATACACAGTTAATAGTTCAATGTCGGAATTTGTAATGGATAGAAATTTGTAACCATAGAAATAATCAGACAAAGAGAAAAAATTAAAATTATTTAGCAAATTTTATTTTTTTAATTTCTAAGGTGAAGTCAGTTTATGGAATGCATGATGCGCTTTGACCACTGGCACTAAGTCCACAAATCGGTGTATACAGAAGCATTCTGGTGGATTCAAGTGCACAGACATGCACAACTAATTGAATGAATTCATTTAAAAGTTCGAAAAAATTCTGTAACTGATTCCACGATTAGCTTCAAAGTCGAGAAAACACACATTAAAGTAACTTTACTAATATTGGAAGTGTATAAAGTGTACATCAAGATGAATGGCTGTGGAAAGCTAAACCTAATTCATTGTGCCATAAAATGATTTTAATAATGACCATAACATTCTATGAAGACTGCCGTTGCATAATTTTTTATTTTTTTTAATTCTTCTGAGTCTCATCAACTGTTGATAATAAAATCTTTATTGCTATGTCTAACTAATTCATAGCCGAAAGCTATGGTAATTATATTCCGCCTATACTTCCGCAAACTAGCTTAGAGTTTATAGTTTTGAACTCAAATGCCTCGACAGCTCTCTAGATTTACTTATTTTAAAATAATTATGCTCACGGATGAAACGTGTTTATGAATAAACTCAAAATTGTTTTACTCAAAAAATGCTACATTATAATCAGTTTATTGATTTACTAACGAAATACATACCTACAAATATCTGAAAGCTCATTCCATTGAAAAAAAGTATACGTATTTCATAGTATAGTAAAATCAAAAGATTTTCCTATTGCAAAAATAACAAACTTTTTTTTTTATATTTTTCTGTTATCAAAACATTTGCTTTTTACTTAATTTTTGTTTTTCTTTGGCTTGCTAGAGTAAATTTGTTATTCTAAAAATATACACATGCTTGTTTACACACAGTATAAAAATAATAGTAGTTGACTTCTTGCTAAATAATTCTAAAGAATAAATATTTTCTTATGAAAATTTTATCTTGCGTTACGTTGCACTCGATAAAAATGTTTACCCAAAATAGGCAAACAAAATAAAAATAGATTGTTTTATTGCATCACATTTATGAGCAAAAAAAAAAAAACGAAAGTAATTTGGTCTTGATTTGATAGGAAAAATCATAAATACGTTAAGGGAGTTCTCTATGCTCTTGATAAGTGCAAGAATAGAAAAAATGCAAAACTTAGACATTCTTGCAACGAAATAGCAAAATTGTTTTTTTATGATCAGTGCGCCTAGCAAGGGCATATTCTAAGCATAGAATATAATTATATAATAATTAATTTAGGCAAATAAAATTTCTTATAATTTATTACTTTATAACTTACATTTTTATGATGGAAATTAGCTCAAAATAAGCTTTTTAGATATAGTTGTTGGTGGTGGCTAAAGTTGTTGAATTAGTTGACAGTTGTTGTTGTTGTTGATTAAGAAACCGCTTAAAGCCATTATTTTTTCTACGCACTTTGAATACGCGCCAAATATCACTCACTATTGTGAATATCAAGGGTGATATTTTAGGTTTTTTGTTTGTAAAAACTTCTACTGTAACTACATATCAAGAAAAAAGCAAGAAACACTTTACTTCTTAATAGCACACACCAAATGTATTCAGAGCTTTCCCTAGCACCTTAGTTGGGAATACGCCTGAGCTTCTGTTGCAGCCTCTGGTGGGAGTAATGTATGAATGGTCTCCAGCAGACGCGTCGTCGTCGTTTAGTTAAAACGGCCACAGTAAATTTCCATATTTACTTTTGGTCTACAACGATATCTTTGAATGAATTTGGTTAATTAAAAGTAGCAAAACAACTTTTTTGTTTATTTGCATTTTTATTTATTTTGTATTAATTAATTTATGCAGACTTTATATAGCTACATATTTATATTTATTTTATTTTAATTTTTTTTTTTTTTTGTTTTGGTTTAATTTCCTTAATATTTCATCTTGATAGATAAACAAAGTGGAATGCACTTTTATCTGGAGTTTTAAATTAGATTCGTGTTATTTAAAACCTTTTCAAATTCTCTCAAATGAAAATTACCATTAACTTTAAGTACAATTTCACACTGTAACTATTTGATTTTTCTTTTTCAATTCACAATTTCGCCGAAATGTAAAAAATAAATTCATTTATGATTCGATGTGTTATATTTTTTTTTTAGATTGTTGTTACTGAAAGCTATTGAAAATGCAATTTTCTCACATTTTTCAAAATTCTCGTTTTCAAAATATTGATTTTTATTTTAATTTCAATTTTTATTTTATAAATTTCATGCATTCATTTTTTTCTTCTTGCCTTAAAAGATTTAAATTTTATAACCGTTACGCATTGATCTCACACAAATTTAAATAAAAATTGCGCACATCCGCTTTTCAATTGTATTTCTTCTCACGCGCACGGTAAAATTTCAACTGGAACCTTTTGATGGCACTTTAGCAAACAGCAAATAGCAGCAGCCACACATACACACACGCACACATCCATAGAATAACAGCCACATTTCGGTTTAGTGTTGTATTGTTTGGGATGTGTAAGGGGGGTTGGTGGCGATGGTGGTGGGCAGGTGTCAGAGCACAAGTACAAATTTTCTGCGTGTATACAAAACACACACACACACAAGTTTATAGAATCGACAGCAGTAGCAGTAGTTAGCAGCAATAGCAAGAATTGCTCACCTAGTGTTTCTCACATATTTGCAGATTTAAATTTCATTTTTCTCTGGTTTTCACATTTTTTCTCTCAATTGCTCACTCACTAACTACTGTTGCTGTTATCAGCTGCTGCACACATAATAAATTCTTCATATTCTTTGCCATATTACTGTGTCAGTAGGTTTACAGAGTAGCGCAAGCGATTTGTTGATATGCGTGTACGCCGAAAAAATACTTTGAATCTGTTAAAATTCACTCTGTTTAAATCATGCTATCACTGTTAGCAGCGCTGTTAATTTATGTTATCTGCCAATTCATGTTATTTCTCTCTATTCAGCATTTCTGCTTGTGGTTACTCAATTTTCTCAGTTTGTGTTTCTGTTCTGTCGGAAAATTTATTTATCGCATGCGAGTGGCGTTGGCTCACTGCTCAAGTGGGTGGCTATTTATATGAAACAATATGGAATTTGGTACATGTTAAAGAAATTCCTTATAACATTGGCGTTTGCAGTTTCACTCATTTTTCTTTGAGTGACTCTTTAGGATTTTACAGTTTTCTTTTGATAACATGAAAATTTTTACACATTTTCTGAGAAATTATTATATTTACGGTAAATGAATGAAAATATTCAAAATAATTTAGATATTAACATGACATTAATATTAACATTAACATAAGAAAATCATAATGAAATATTAAAAAAACTTTAAATTTTTACGAATTTAAAACACTTAAAAACTGTTCAATCCGCTGAAATATTTAAGCAATTCTCATGAGAACATTTAAATGAACATTAATATTATATTTACTATTTACTACAGCAATAAAACAAAAGACAATAGAAAATAGAATTGAAATATTAAAATTTATACGGAAGTGGAACAGAAAGAAGTAAAATAATGCGCATGGAAAAACTTAGCTGAGGATATACATACCTACATATGTACGCATTAAAAATAATAAAGAGAGAGAGCGGTCAAGGTTCAGTAGTGAAAATCATTAGAAAATAAATAATTACTCAAAATTCATTAAAAATTTTCTATATTTTGGTTGTTTATGAATTTTGCAAATATTCCGCTTACGTAAGCAATAATAAACTATACAGATATCATAACTTTTTCAGCGTTTCCTCTATATTCACTGCTAATTAGTTGTATTTTTTATTAATGCTATATTTTAATGCTTTAGGAAGTTATATTTGTTAATTATTTCGATAAAAATAACTGAATTATCCAAGTTAATAAAATCATAAATATAAGTCTAACAAGTTAATAAATTAATCTCGATAATAATTTTTTGTTTTGATTAAGATCTTAATTAAGTGGTATAATTTCAAAATAATTTATCTTCTGGTGAAAATATATATCCTCCTCGGATCGAGAAGTATACACTAGCGTATCGAAAATTTTCTGAATGAGGAGGGGATTAATAGTTTTGTTCTACCAAAAACATTTTTTAATTCTGAAGTAACTCTAGTGGGCTCGTGGTGGTCATATGACAGAAATATAATTTCATTCATGAAATGAAATAAAATTACACCCACAATACTCAATATCTCAAAAAATACTGTGTTTTATTAATAGATAAAATTGTTATGTCCTTAATGGAAAACCCTTTATATAAAAAAATAAATTCAAGGGAATTCGGATATTAGCATCGTAATAAAAAAATTTTATATATTTTTTAAAGAAATTAAAATCAAGCTTAAACACTAGAAACTAAGGAAAATTGGGTTTTTTGCCATTATTTGAGTTCCAACTTATCAAAGGCAACTTCTCCACATAATACGATCAGCCAATTCAAAAAAAAACTACTGTAATCTACCAACATTTGATTCAAATGAGACTGTACTGTACTGAAAGAGTTTAAAGCTCCTGAATTTTCTTATTTTTAAAGGCAGTATATTATTTATATTAAGGGAAAAGATCATCAGCATTTTCATGCCAGTGCACCTACTAGTACTTCGTATGGGCATATTGCAAAGATTGTATGGATACATTTTAGTAATTTCCAGCTTGAGAATCTAGTAATCCAAAATAGTTTTTAAAAATGTACAATTTTTATTTGAAAGGGGAGCTGGGGAGTTTGAGGAAACTGTTATGCAGACTAGCTACAATGGGAAAAAAACAACAACATAAGTATATAGAACGGTAGTGGTAGTTTTCTTTCAAATTCTCTATTCAGTGAAGATATTTAGAATCAAATCTGTAATTCTGGGTTATGATTTCAAATATTAGTAGCTTATATAGGATATTGAAAGATTAAGAACTATCACTAAGATCACTGATGAGGAATTGTGGCGGATTCCGAAACGGCCGTCTGATTTGCCCGTCTCTGTATACATTGTTGTTGTGATGACTACATTTGTTCATTAACCTGTTTATATATAACTTCAAATAATGAAATTGACATGAACTTAAGTCATGACTTTGAAAAATTAACCTCTAGATTTAATTTTCATAGTCTACTAAAAAACTATCATGAAATGATTCAGTTTCATACATGGCTGTAAATATTTTCAGGAAATTAACAAAAAAAAAAACTTTAAAAACGTTGTTAGCATTTTCCAACGTTTAATCAGTTTCACTGATTGTAAATCCACCCTACAACTGCATAATTTGCTAATAAACGTTTCTATTCATCGCTGATAAATATCTCAGCTATACTGGTCGTTGCTCCTGAAATAAAATACTTTCTGAAGAAACGAATAAATTAAGCTCAAGTGAGTTTATAAAGCGTTGAACAATACACTCTGTGATTTGTAAAACATTGCAGCATATGGCTCGAAAAAATCTTGGTTTTTTGCTGGTTAACTTTTTATTGACGCTGACTTGTTTGCATAAAATTCACATAGTGAGTTGGCGTTAGGTAATGGTTGGAGTCTTGGACTAATACGGGAGTCTAGTTTCGATGCTTTTTATTTGCATAAAATTCACATCCAAGCAGTTGGGCAAAAATTAGCCTTGTAATAACCACGTAATAGTGAGTTGGCGTTGGGTGATGGTTAGAGTCCTGGACTAATACGCAGGGAGTCTGGTTTCGATGCTCTATGGTTAAATATCTGAAATATTAAATACAAATTTGCTTACACGGCATCAACTCTTGGCTGGCAATGGCAAACTTTCAAGAGTAACAATTGCCTAAGAAAAACTTTTCACTTCGTCTTTCGAAATCGGCATATAACGGGTAGGTGCCTTCCATTCGTGTGCAAATATCGCATATCACACAACATGAATGGGTATTTCAAAGTTGTGGAAATTATTTGATCTTCATTCCTGAGTTAGATTAATTTTTTTGTCATATATCGTATCCTAAATTTTTTTTGAACTCTCTGCCTATTAACGAACTCGGATCCGGGCTTCTTTTTATTATATTCAAGTACTTTTTATATAGATATAAGACGTTCTAATAACTTTAGCAGTTTTTTGGGGATCTGTTTTTCAAATGTTTGGAAATATTTGTTTTATTTATTTAGGCACGTCAATACTTACTTTACTTTAGTTGGCTTTACAGTCCTATGCGGATTTGAGTCTGTTTCAATATTCGTCTCCATACGTCTCGATCTGCTGCCTTGGATTTCCAATCCCAAATCCCTAGTTCACGAAAATCGCCTTGGACAAATTCCATCCATCTAAGTTTTGGTCTGCCACAACATCTTATGCCGACAGGATCGCTTAATAAGACCCTTCATGCTTCGCAGTTCTTCTACATTCTACAATCATGCCCCAACTATCGCAAGCGATTACACCTAATGATATTGTCCAGAGGCACAGTACTATAAAGTTCGTCGATAGATCTTATTCTTCATTATTCATTGATGCATACTGGTCCAATAATTATGCGTAGCACCATATGCTCAAAAACACCCAGCAGTTCCTTATTCGCCGTTGTCAACGTCCACAATTCTGCACCATATGTAACTACGAAGATAATAAGGGTAGAGCTGTATTCTTGTCTTTCGGTCTGTTTCCCTCGATCTCATTACTTTGCTTAAGCCAAATAAGCAGCGATTGGCGAGCATAATTCTACGTATTATTTCAATGGTGATATTATCGACGAAGTCAAAGCATGATCCCAAATATACGAACTCATTTACTATTTCGAAATTGTACGCCTCAATGGTAACAATTTTTGCCTAACCGATGTTGCGTGTTGTTGCTTCGACTGCAGATCATGCATTTGGTCTTGCCCTCATTTATATTGAGTCCCGATTTTACAGCTCCGTACTCCAGCCTTCCTCAAAAAACCTCTCTAATGCATTGCTGAGGACATCAATATCAAAATTATTTACTGTTTGACTTTCTATCACTTTATATGTATATAACTTTCAGCTAAAAAAAATTTGTTTTTCTGTCTGGATTAATTCTCATACTCATAAGAACATTCGGTTTCACAATGATACCTGGATCAATATTATAATAAATATATTTACCACAATTAAAATAAAATTTTTTTTTCAGTGTACTAAAAATATGACACGTGTTCAAAGTAGCATTGCTACTGCTGTAAAGTTTGACGGTGGAGCATGTAGCATGAGGCACAATATGCAGCAATAAAAATATGTCAAGAAATGTCAATATATATTTTATTTTTTCATCGCACTTCTTGGACCGAGGCCAGAAATCAACTCAATATCATTCGTATAGCGAAAACAACAAAAACAATTATAACAACAATAGCATTAAGTGCTAAAACAGCAACAACAACAGCAAAATAAAGCAACAAGAACAAAAACGAATAAGGAAAGATAGAGAAGACTAACTCTCGGAGGAAGAACCAGGGATACTAAATAAAAAATAAAAATAAAATGAAATAAATGCAATTGACACCAACGCAATGTTTACCAGCAAATAACACAAACACCGACAGCTGAGTATTTACAGCAATAACAAATACAATAGCAGCAAAAACAAGAACAACAATAATAAAAATTAAGAGATACCAACCAACAACGTCACCGTAATATTTAGTGATATTGCTACTTCATATATGACATTCATACAAACTTTCATCCATTTTTTTCATGATTTTTTCTTTTTTTTTTACCAAATGTTTTCACGTTTTTGTCAAGTAAGTAGATTGGTTGTTGTTATGTGTGCATACAGATATCTGGGATATATGAATATACATTTGCAAACATATGCACATTTATTTATATGATTTCATCATTTATTTGCTGAATGTTTCGACTAACATTCAGCTTTTTTCTGTCGCTGTAGTTGTGAATTTCGTCGTCGTCATATACACTGAAAGTTTATATCTTCTAATTGAATCGTGGTGAATGTTTGTGGTTTTATTTTTAAATGCTGGAGGTGCTTCAGAGCAGATAAAGTACGTACATGTGTACGAGTATGTATGCAGCAACAGTATGTCAGACGTCAGACAGCAACACATGCTCATATACATACATCAGGTATAAAGCAACAGCAATGGCAATAACAACCATAACACATTCATCTTTCAGCTATGAAGCAGCAACACAGAGTGGCAACGACTGTTGGGTGGTGGTGGTAGTAGCAGATATGCCAATTTTATTGAAAGGAAACAAAAATCGAATTTGCATTAAAAAGGAATATTTTATACGCTAAAGTACTTTTGATTTTCAATTTTAAAAATTGCTTTGAAAATAAACATTTACAAATAACATATTTTTATTTTTTGCTGTTTTCGTTTTATGTTTTTCACTTTTTCTTTCTTTTGGTGAATTTATGTTTTTATGAATGATTTGTGTTGTTGGTTTCTTTTTTTATTAGCTTTTGCTTTTGTTTTTTGGCATCTGCAGGAAATGTTGTTGTACAATTCATTAATACCGATATAGATACATTCATACTTTTGTATGTGTACAATATATTGAATTTATTGATTATTTTGATTTTAAAATTTATTATTTTTTTTCCAACTTTTATATTTAGTGAATGAAAAAATTTCGTTGATGGTATTTTTGTTAGATATTAAGGGTACTTCATTGGAATTGCTAGCGCAAGTATATTTAGTTTCCGAAGAGATTATAATTGGAAATATCTATGTGCAGTGTGAAAATATCTCACAGGCATTTTTTTTCTTGAATGGAATAATGAGCTGAACTCTAATAGTTCAGATGTAAATTTGCATTGTATTCTTCTTATTTTTATTGAAATAGGCTTTGTCTACAAGACTCAGAATATCTGTGTGTTTGTGATGTTCGTTCTTTCAATGAGTTAGTTGGTAACTTAAACTAGGAATAAACTTGGCTGTAGCTTTTGCAGCTAGAGCGTAGTGAAAACACAATTCGGTAATGAGACGATTTGATGTTGTTCATAGCTTACGTTGTATACATCGCTCATTTACTAAAATACTGTCATAAGTAAAAAAAACACGATTTTTGAGTTAATGATGCAGAATTATTCATTATGTCATGCTTCATATTGTGTAAAAATTTCATATTAATATCTTGTATACTCTGCGCGTGACAATTATAAGATTTCTTCTTTTTTCTGCAAAGTGGGAGTCAATTGAAAACTTTAAATGCGTTTTCTGCAAAATTGCGTTTTTTGAGTTATGACAGTCTTTTAGTAAATGAGGGATATGTAACCATCAGATTTTTGAGAAAAGTGTGGTAATAGGGACCAAAAACATGTTTGTTTTGCTATTTTGTGCTTATGTTGACAAAAGAGAGAACACATTTCGACCTTATAAGACGCCGCAAATCCTGTCCAGCTATTAGCAGAAATAGTTACTGCAGAGTCTGGATTCTCTTCTTGATATTCTAATTTCCGTCACATTCCCAATGGAATTAAATTCAGCATAAAATACATTGTAGTTTACTTGGAGTCTGAAAGTTTCGTAATTTCTATAGATTTATATTTTGCTCAGTGCTGATATTAATGCCTTTTATGTTGAGCACCCAATAATGTACTATTCTTCCTTATTTTTTAGAAATAGTACTTGCAGTTTTACAGTCTATAATGGTATAGATAATATTTTTAGAATAGAATTTTGGATAGCGTGTGTAGTGTTGCCAGATTGACGTAGAATCCGTATACCTGCCAAAATAAAAATTAGTTTGAAATACAAAAATAAACGAAAAAATTTTTTTTTAAAGAATATAAAAAATAAGTGAAATATTTTAATTAATTGGCGCAGAACTCATCATTTCATGAGAAGAAGAAGCTTTTAGTTTGGCATCGCTATTATAGCATTTACAAAGGAAACAATAGTTAAATACATATAAGTAGCCCATAGATTTCTATACTACTTAATAATACTGAGTATTTGGAATACCACCCGATCTAAAAGTTCTAGGCTTCTTTTTTTGAGGTTATTTCATTGTTCTATATGAATAAGCCATAAATTCTTGCAGCTCTGAAAGACAATATTAATCAAGAAATAGAAAAAACTACTTCAATCAGTTGCATAGAAATAAATCCGGCATTAAAACGATAGAATTTTTAATGCCTGCTTATTTGAATAAAACTCAAGGTCAAAATAAAAATATTAAAAAATAAAATCATCGTGCTTTAATTTAGAGATTAGAGAATTATATCTACCTAAAAACAATCGGGTGATTACTTAAGTGCACATAGCCAGATTTGCACATTTTTACTCTTGTGTAATTACATGTTAACGATCGCTCATCGGAAAAGCACTCAGTCGATGTACAGATTTCAAGCAAGCTATATCCCATTATCAGTGTTGCCAGAACGACGATTTTAGCGTCATTTGAACGATTTTTTGGACCAATAACGATTTGACGATTTTTGTTGAAAAATTACAATTTTTTAGATTAAAAAACTTTTTTGTTTTAAAATCTCTTCTGTTATTTTTATACATATAGTATATTTATCACACAAAAAAAGTTACCACATACCAAAAAAAACTTTAACCCCAAAAATCTTCTCAATAATAAATCTATAATAAATTTACGCTACTAAAAAACTACATAGAAGGTTGTTGAAATAGCAACTATATTATGAAGAAAAAAACGTGATTCTAATTTTTTTGAACTCAACATCACTAAGTGATAGTATGATGTGACAAAAGTAAGTTTTCAAAAACTTTAATATTCAAAATGGCGCCATTTTACTCCAGCAATTTTAGTGAATTGGTCTTCAATAGTGAAAAAAGATTTCTACACCGACCTTCCTCAAAATATTCTTTACCAATTTTCTTCGTCCTCGACACTGTGAGAAGTACGCCCTAAAACAATCAATCTCAATCTGCTCTTGCATTACCATTTAATGACAAATCAGGGCTTAGAGTTTGGAGTTGATGATGGGCTGGACTAAACCAAAGCACACAGTCTCAAAGAACATTGTACTATATCCAAGATAGAGCTAGAATAGGGAGTAGAAAAACAGGAAAGATATGTGAGGGGATTAATGGGAAGATGAAAGGTCTTGGTCTCTCAACCTCGCACTTCTTTGTTTCACTGATGAATCTTAGAAGCTCAGGAAGAGGAAGAGTGTGGACATAATTCACACTTAAGACATCACTACCCAACAGCCCTAATCTGATTCTCGCGAACGACGGACAACTACAAAGAAAATGCTCCGTAGTATCGTTGTCCTCAAGATACTACTACTGCCAGGTTTTCTCTTCAGGTATATTTGTGTTGAACTTGATTTCCAGTGACGCAATTTTCATTATGCTTTCCATGCATAAATATTTTAAGACAAGAGTATTTAATTCTTGGTGTTAATAACATTGAGTTCACAGAAAAATCCTTGGCATTAACGCCGAAGAAAAATTAAAATTAAAAATCCTTGTAAACCTCATAAACCGCATAATATGTGTAAACTTGCCAAATTTTATATTAAATTTGACAATGTGTTTTCGCGGTTGACAAGGCTTTTGCACGTTTTGATGAAGGCTCTTAATGTGTTATTAAACAAAATACTTGAAAGTATGTTTTCAGAATTTGTAAATAATGTCGCTTCTTTTTATAATGAGTTTTGTAATCGAATAAAAAAACGATTTGATTTTAATATTGCTGCATTGAAAGTTTTCTTTAGCCAGGAAAACTAATTTTAAAAAAAACGTCAATTCATTACAAAATTTAATGTTACATTTTAAAAATTTAGGGGACGAAAACTACTTTCACCAAACTAAATATTGACTTTAGGGAACTACGAAATGTAGATTTTGAGACAATTTTTGATAAAGTGAGTGAAATTGCAGTTGATGAAAGCTTTGGAAAGCTATTTCCAACATAAAACGTGGTGCTTCATCAAAAGTATTTCCATTGTCAAATTTTGCTTTAAAATTTATGTATTTACCCTATTCATCCACAAATGTTGAAAGATTATTTAAACAATAAGACTCTTGAAAGGATATTATAATATAAATGAATGCAAACATATTTAAAGTAAACAAATTTAAGTTTTTTTCTCATGCTTTTTTATGATTGCACTGAGAGAATTTTTAATTTAAATTGGGAAGAAGAAGAGTTTTTATTTATATCACAGAGAAAACTAATTCTTTGCATATCAATCAATTTCTTTCGTAACGAGTACTCTTTGCGCTCAAACAGCCGCAAAATTTGATTTTGTGTATTTTGACTAGCACCGCTTTACGATATAAACAAGCGTAAAAATGCGTCACCATAAATACGCCAAGTTGACGTAAAATCACGGTGTAAAATCATTGACAGCTGCAATTCTGTTCCATCTCAAAGAATCATTAGCTTTTTAAATGTGAAAGCGTTTTTATGCCACGTAAATTCATCGATACGTCGCAATTATGTTTATAGATTTAGTGCCACCTTGTATAAATACAACTGTGGGCATTGTGCTGCAGTGACGTCGACACCATACGCCTTTGTTTTTTTTTTCTTTTTTAAATAAGAGCAACTGAAGTTTTTTTGTCTTTTCCATGAAATGATTGATTTACGTACAGTGGTCACTCAAAGTTTTCGAACATGCGCCAAATAGTAATTTTCTAGAATTCATAACTCTCCTGGCTAACAATTTGTAACTCGTTGAAAATGTAATACAGAGGACTTAAAAATAAAAATTAAAAATAAAAATTAATTTTAGGAATTGCAGCAACCTACTTACCAGTGTGGCCAACTTTTGTTTTTCAAAATTCACTAAAATGAAGAATAAAACGCGTATTTTCTTTAAAAAAGCTTTAAATTTTGTTCCTTATATAAGTGCGAGAAAACTCAATACATTTAAACTTTTTCACTAATACAGGCACACATCTGATACTTCTAGTCAATGAAAATTTCTTCGATTTTTCGAAGATATTTTAAATTGAAAAAAAAAACGCGCTGAGCACTAAATCACTTTTTTTCTGCGTTTTAATTTTCAAAAAACACTAAAATCAGCGGGAAAAGCGCTGAGTTGTTCACACTGCTACTTACCCTGCAGATCATAAATAAAGCATCGAGTTAAGGTTTACACTTTACAGGGTGGCAATCGTAAAGTGACGCACACATTTCAGCAGTTATTTTCAAAAGGACGTACTTTCATTAAATACAATTAAGTGTTAACATTGCTGAATATATAAGCATTCATTTGAACCCCACCTCATTCAATATAACCTCCTTTAGCCTGCACACATGCCTTCAATCGATCCGGAAATCGTAGGACTGTTCGCCGCAGGACTTCCTGATCAATTTCAGTCCAGGCTTTCTCTAATAAATTTGTCAGCGACTCCAGACTGTGGTGTTGAGATGCACAAGCCTTACTCTCTAAAATACTCCAAATAGAGTAGTCCATTGGATTCAAGTCAGGGGAGTATGGTGGCCATTCTTGAGATGTTATGAATCCAGAAAAATTGTCTTTTATCCATGTTTGAGTTAATTTTGCCATGTAGGAAGGTGCAGAATCTTGCTGGAAAGTCCAGTTTTTATTTCCAAATGTATCTTGGGCCCAGGGAAGAACATTTTCATTTAAAATGCTCCGATCAACAACCTGGTCAATTTTAACACCCTCTTCAACGAATATTAGAGGGGTTCTGACATTAGCGGAAACTCCAGCCCATACAATAACGGAAGCTGGCTTTTGAACTCGGCCAACAGTCCTATTTTGTTGCGATGATGACGTTAGCCACATTCGGTCATTTTGCGCATTGAAATGTTGTTCAACCGTGAACATTTTTTCATCTGTAAACAAGATATTTTCAACATTTTTTAACACGGAGGAGCGTAGCAACGCCTTGCATCTTTGCAGTCGCAAATCTTTCTTTTTTTGTGTCAGATCTTGAGCTTTTCGGAGCTTGTACGGCTTAAAATTAAGCTTTGATTTGCAATGATTCGCACTGTTTCACGGTTTACTCCCATTTCTTTAGCGATTTTTCTCATTGAGCGCCTTGGATTTCGCTTGATTCGTTTACGAATTTTTTCTGTTAAACCAGTAGTGGCAACTGTTGAAAATTTTCCCCGGTCTCTATCTGCAAAACCCCCAGTTTCATTATATCGAATAATAGCTCTGTCTACCGTACGACTTGACAAATTTAAAGCCTTTGCAATTTGACGGCTACTATAATTTGCCAAATGAAATTTCATAATTTCACGACGAATATTTTCCTTGTCCATTTTTATGGAAATTTCAAAATGTAATAACAAAAATTCAAATGAAATTAAAAGCAAAGCCAATGATGAATGAATTTGCTTTTTAAGTTAAAGTAACGGTAAATGGCAAAGCTTGCTGCAGAGTATTAAACTTGCGTCACTTTACAATTGTCACCCTGTAAAACTTTATAACTGGTTCGCATCGGCACAAAACTCAACTAAAACTATATCTTCATCTATTGGCATAGCTGTTTTTGTGGTGCCGCTATGTGCGCTCAGGTGAGTATCTTTCGATGCCGTTCTCCAAAGGAATATCATTTTTTCAGGGACGTAAGATCTTTCAAAGATATGTGAATATCTCGGGAAGTACCTTTTTTTTTTTGTTTTTAAATTTTATAGTTTTTTAGGCTTAAGAATGTGGGGTAAACGCTAAAAATGTCAGACTATGTTCATCATGGGTTTATATTTTATTTTAACTTTTCGTCCATTTTCGAAACAGCAACAACTCTTACCCAATGACATGACCGTGATCATGATCGTCTGGATAGCAACGCATTAAACAATTACATTTGGCATCACTGAGCATGAGCAAAGATATTTTAATGTGAAAACAAATTATCTCTCCCTCTCTAAATCAAAGAGCAGTGATGTGGCCGTACCGTGTAATAAATCTAATGCATCATTGGCCACGTACAAACCCATGATGATCGGCTGAGTTCTTCTGCTGTGTGAATGAACCTTGTTTATACGATAACACATGTGTTTCGACAGAACTTATCCAATGCCAGGAGGTGAGAAATTCGATATTTTTTAAATAAATTATACTATGGTATTGAAAACCTCTAAAATTAGTTGTCAGAAAATTTACGAATATTTGGTCTAAAATGAAATCACTTGCACATTAACAAAAACTTCGAAAAGAAAGAAAATTTCGGATGGCCATCAGAAACGTTTAATTAAGAATAATAATTGTTAAAAATTTGCATACTAATTGCATAAAAGTAAACAATTACATAAGTATTATATCATGTCAATGAAAGTTTATGCAGTATTCTTCATTATTATTTAAAATTCAACCAATCGCATTTAAATTCGCGAGTACAACAATAAAAGCAATATTCCGATAACTATTTTTTTTTAAATATAATAAGAATGTTATATGAATTCACTTTTTTTTATAGAAATAAAACAAAAAGCACCTAAATTTAATGGAAAACAATATTTGAATATTGCTAAATAAATAGATACACAAAAGAAAGACAATAACAACAACGACATAAAATAAAACAAACGAACATAGCCAAAAAAAAAAAACAAAAAAATAAAGAGAACAAGAAGAAGGGAAATAAAAATTCAAAATCCCAACGTCATTGATTTATCCTGAACAAAGAATGAAAAACGAAAAACGTTTATCTACGCATACGCTCTGCTTCCTCATTTGCGGTCGATCGGACGCAATTCATGAGTATCCATGAGATTTTCGTGAATTTTTTATTTTTTTTTTTTTGTTGAACAAAATCAAAAGAAATGCAAAGTATATGAAAATAAAGTGAAAAACTGGGGGGAAAAAAATGTAAGGACATAAATCAACGCAAATTTATCATAAATCAAATTGAATTTTACCACAAAAGATTCATGGTGCACAGTTTTTATTTATGATTTTTCCAGATGATTTCAATTTCTATTTATATACATATATATTCATACGGAATGAGTATAAAATAAAAGGATGTGAGGAGTGAATGCACAACAAGAAAAATACTTAGTTTTCCTTCTTGTTTTTTTTATAGTTTGTTTTTTTTTTTTTTTTGCAATAAACTTGAACTTTAAAACTTGACAGCCACAGCCGTCAAAAAAAAAAAAAAATAATTTTTTGTTTCCGTAAGTTAGTTTGCAAATATTTATCAACAAAAATATAGAGCGTGCAATCAGCAGCTGCTGATGCTACTGTTGTATATACACTTTCTATGTACAAATATATATATGTACGTATATGCAACCGAAAATAAAATTGGCTGTGAAAATGATATAAATGCAAATATATTAAAAACCCACGAAAAATATGGGAGAGCGATGAACCAAAAATAGTGTTTCACAGTCGAAACTATATAGGTATTAAATGCTTTTTCATATTGATCATTAGCTCAGTTCTTATGTTCATTATGTTTAAATTTTTAAAAATACTGCACAACCAATTTTTTTTTAAAGGGTTATAAACGTTTTCATGAGTCAAAAAATCGAAAAAATTTCGCTGCTGAAGACCCCATTTTTCCAAATTCAGGTCCAAATTGTGGGAGAACTAGATATGATGGAGAAAAATTGAGTACGCAGTCGTAATCAACAACCATAAATTACCATAAAACATGAAGTTGAAATTTTGTTGCATTGTGTTTTTTTTTTATTACAAGAAAATTGGTGTAAAAGAAAAAATAGTTTTTGCATTGATGTTAATAATAAAATGCTATAGTTTCGTAAATTAGGACTTTTTCATAGACATTCATATGTATGTCAAAAATTTTGTAAAAAAAATTTTCTATAAGATAGAAGAGCTAATTTTTTATCACCCACATAATTTTTTTGAGATATAGGGCTTCAAAGTTGAAATTTGATTGAAAACATATGAAAAATGCGATTTTCTTTTTCGATCATAACAGTAATATTACTGATATTATTGGCACGTATTATATCTTGCAATTTTTCTCCAACTCCCATCTAAAATTTACAATTCATTGGCTGAAAATTAAAATTTTTACAACCATTTAATTGAAGTATGTACTATCAAGTGCCCTTTTTTGATTTTTGCCGTCTACATGGAAAATTGCGACTAATCGAAAAAAATCATTAGGATATTCAGATTCGACGGAAAATTTCACTATAGAAAATGTTACCGCCTCTGGTTGTGCAAAATCTTGTTGAGTAGTGTAGTTTTTTTTAAATACATTTTTCTGACTCAAAAAATCGACTCTTTTTTTTTTGCATCATGGTTTCCGTATGAGAAAAATGTTTTTTTTTTCAAAATTTTTAGTTCAAGTACTCGGCGCTGTTGTACACAACAGTAAATTTTTTGTCTTTTTGATTAGAGTTGAGTTGAGTTGGCATTCAATCGTGATCACCGCCAGACTCTGCAGAAAAAACGCGCATCAGGACAAGAGCTACAATTTTCAATATTTTTTCATATTCGACCACTTTTTGTTTTTTGTAAGAATGAATGGGAGTATGAATGAATAAACTCGTATTTTTTCGTAATTTGGACATTTATTGTGAAAAAGTGATTATAAATTTATTCTTTAAAGTATCGTTAGCCACAACCTTTTCCCATCTTTCTGGTAGCATACGGATTCTGCGTCGAAAGAACTCCTCATCTTTTGAGGCTATCCACGAATCGACCCATTTTTTGAGTTCTTCGAAAGAACGGCAGTGCTGTTCAGCCAGGCCATGTGTCATCGATCGGAACAAGTGGTAATCAGAAGGAGCAATGTCTGGAGAATACGGCGGGTGGGGTAGCACTTCCCATTTCAGCGTTTCCAAGTATGTTTTTACTTGCCTTGCAACATGCGGCCGAGCATTGTCGTGCTGAAGAATAACTTCGTCGTGTCTATTCTCATATTCTGGCCTCTTATCCTTTAATGCTCGGCTCAAACGCATCAATTGTAGTCGGTAGCGGTCGCCAGTGATCGTTTCGTTCTGTTTCATATCCCACCAAATACACAGCATGAGCTTGGATCCATGGATGTTCGGCTTTGCCGTTGATGTTGATGCATGTCCGGGCGGTCCCCATGATTTTTTACCCTTTGGGTTATCGTAACGTATCCACTTTTCATCGCCAGCCACAATACGATGCAGAAAACCCTTTCTTTTCTGTCGTTCAATCAGCAGTTCACATGTGAAAAATCGTCGTTCGACGTCTCTCGGCTTCAATTCGTACGGCACCCAATTTCCTTGCTTTTGAATCATTCCCAATGCTTTCAATCGTTTAGAAATGGTTGATTGATCAACTCCTAAAGATTCTGCAAGTTCTTGTTGCGTTTGACATGAATCTTCTTCGAGGATTGCCTTTAATTCTTCATTATTGAACTTTTTCGGGCCGCCTGAACGTTCCCTGTTTTCAACATCAAAATCACCACTTTTGAAACGGGCATACCACACCTGACACATTCTAACGTCTATAGCACAGTCAGGATAAGCTTCAGTGAATAAACGATATGCTTCAGTTGCGTTTTTCTTTAAATGGAAGAAGCTAATTAAAACTTCCCGCAAATGTTGTTTTGTTGGCACGAATTTCGACATTTTCAGCTATTGTAAACCACTTTTGTAAAATTATGAAAATTATTTGACAGATCAATTCTTATAGTATTTTTGGCGCTCTTCGAGATAGAATAGCTGTCAATGTCAAAAAATGGCGCGTATGATAGATATGAAGTTAGTCACAATTACGAGTTTATACATTCATACTCCCAATATGTATACCCGTTATGCTAGTTTCAAATAAATTATTTCAAATAGTCCAAAAAAAAATCACAAATATGCCCTAAGTTTCCCGTACCAAAACGTATATAACTTATTTGAAATTTTTTTTTTGTTTCAGCGCATAAAAAAACATCTAAAATTTTTTTCACAAGTTCAGAAAGAAATTATATCCCTTATTTTCCAGGTCTGCGATTCCAAAAAATTAACCTCACGAAATGAACGAAACTTATTTTCCAAAAAAAAAAAAAGCTGAAGCAATTTTAGTGAGTTATCACTATTTGATCGGTAAATTAAATAAAACGAAAAATGAAGAGCCAATTTCTAGCATAATGTATAGGAGGAATATGTGAACTATTCTCTTATCTTTTCTTCTCTTCATTTACACATTTGCATGTCACTCATACGCCATGGATTCTTATAAAGCACAGTCATTTATATATCATATTTTTAATTTATATTTCGTTTTGCGATTTTAATTTACAACCAAAGTCTCCAAACAAATAAATTTTCACTTATACCATTTTCAAAACAAACATCAACTACAAAATTATTCGATATGAATTTTCGCTTGAATTGCCACTCTAATATTGTGTGTGTGTAAATATGCAGTTGCAAAGTGTTACGCATCAATCAATCATATGCACATATTTTCAAATTCCTCATAATAATTTAAATTTTCAGTTTCAATATATAGAAACCATTTTCTGTTTATTTAATTGCTACTGACTGCTGTCTGATCATATAAGTAATTTAGTTTCTTATTCTCATATCTTTTTCATTTCAAGTGTATTTTAAATAAGCGAATGTCAATTCTCTTTCAGCAAGAATCGTATAGTCGCAGACATGTTTTAGTATTTCAAGTTCATGGAAAAATGCCCAGACAATACACACGCATTCATACACATTCATAAGTATTATGTAGCAATATGGCAATGTGGCAATATATAATATTACTTAATTCTCTCTGTGCTGCAGTTCAATGATTTCTATTTTTTCAAATATCTTTGGATTTTCGTGTTTGCTTTTCAGCGATACATATTTTTCTAATGTTTCATTTTGATTTAATTGAAATAAAAAATAAATTTAATGAATTTTTGTGGTAAAAAGTAAGTATTTTTATAAAATCAATATATTTTGTTTGAGATTTTTTTTTTTCATTAATTAACTAATTTTTTTCAATGTATTTAATTTAAAATAAAAAAAATAACACAATTCCAAAGGAATTGGTATTTGTAAGTAACAACCAAAAAAATTATCAAAAGGGTCAAAAATACATTGCAATTCTTCTTATTTTTGGAAATTTACAAAATTAATTTTACTTCATAAACTTGAAGGTCCCTTTTTTTGCAGCCAAGAAATTATGGCATAAAAAACATTTGCATATATTATATGATTTTTAGCATCAGCTCCGAAATTCAATTTAAAATATTTCGTTCAGAAATCCAGTAAATTTGTCACTACACTTCAATGATCACTTACTTTTAATTTTCACTTTCTTTACCATTTTACTTTATTTCGAATTCTGAAAAAAAAAATGTACAATTAAATTTTAAAGAGCATTCCCTCTGAATCGTATACATTTACGTAAATTTTAAACTAAAGTAACCTGCACTTAATATTCATGTCATTCTTTTCATTGCCAATGATTGCAACCCAATGTGGCAAATTATTGCAGCAGCACAACCACACATATGTGAAATTAGTTATGATAAATAATTTTTGATTTAGTTTATCGCACAATAAATTTCAATTATTACAAGGGTTCTCGTTCTTTGCTTTGATTGCATTTATATATACATACATATATGTACATATATCGTAGGTATTGTGAATCACTAGACCATGACACTACATTGCAATCATGTCTGAAATGTAGATACATGTATGCATACATAAATAGGTACACATTTACTTATATTCATACAGTATCTGTCCAACGAATTACGAACGTTGGAATTTATTTATAATATGCTATTTTACGTTACTCTGTAGTTCGATTCAAAAGAAAATTTACTCGAATTCGAACGATTTGTACTCTAGAAAACATTCTCGAATAATATTTGTTTGATGCTCAGGGGGGTTACTCTGTAGTTTGATTCGAAATGTAGTTCTATTCGAATGCCAAATTCGATCTGAAAAGGCACAAAATTAAATCTGAACATCGAACAAATATTATTCGAAAATGTTTTCTAGAGTACCAATCGTTCGAATTCGAGTAAATTTTGTTTCGAATCGAACTACAGAGTAACCCCCCAGATTAAATTTTGTGCCTTTCCGAATCGAATTTGGCATTCAAATAGAACTGTCTATCGAATCGAACTACAGAGTAACCCCCCAGGTTTTCCATTTAAAAAAAAAAAACAATCCATGGTGCATCTTTGCTAATATATCAGATATCTCGAAAATGGTTCCAAAATTTAATTAGGTCCCCTGCTTTTTGAAGAATGGCTCAAAACCAACGAAACTGTTGATTTTTTTCATTCGTTCTTAAAATCTTAGCGTATGTATTACGATTTTTCTCGAAAATTATTGCAAACAGTGGCCAAAATTTATAATTTGCGAAAATTGCTAAAGATTTTGACAAACGTGAGTAAAAAAATTTGGATTTTAGTTAAATGTAATTTTAGCCAAAACGAGTTTGTTTTCGTATTACAATTTTTCTCAGAAATGGGTCGAAAAAATGGCATACAGGTGAAGAAGAAGAAGCAAGTTGCGACTTTTCTGAAAGAAAGAAGCTCTAGATATTCCAAAATAGCCCAAACTCGCGAAAAAGTTCAATAACTCATCTGATGAGATAACGACTTCCCACAATAGTCGGCAAAATTGCAAGGGCAAACGGACAATCACCTTGAGAGAAGATCTCTAAATTGTGAGGAAAGCATTGGAAGTTCGAGATGCAACACCACAAAATATTTTAGAAAAGAGAGAGAAACTCTGGTAGGCGATTTAACGAAAATGCTTCAAAATATAGGAGAGCAACTAAAAAGCCGAAATTAACGGATTTAAGGCGGCAACGGCATTTTTTGTGTGCTCAACTGCATAAGGATTATAATATAAACTATTGGAACAATGTTTGTTTTTTTAAAAGTATTTTTTTTGGATTTTTATATTTGAAAGAAAGAACACCATTATATTTAAGCTTTCTAATTTTTTTCGTAGATCATCTTTAGCGACGAATGCCGCCTGGAGGCATTGACTGAGATCGAAAGTTATGTACCGAGAAGGGTGAGGAAACGGTTTTCTAGCCACTATATCCTTTTTATAATTAATCATTCACCTGCAGTAATGGTTTGATGCTTCATTTCCAGCGAATGACCTGGCCCTATACAGTTCGTTGAGGGTGGTATGCACTCTGAACAGTATATTACTGTTCCAGACCACCTGCAGCTTCCGCTATAAGAAAACACCTTTATGCAAGATGGTGCGCCTTGCCACACATCCAGGGCCGGTATAAAACGTTTAAGTTCATTAAATTTAAGCATCCAGACCACCTGCAGCTTCCACCAGAAGAATACACCTTTATGGTGCGTCTTGCTACATATCCAGGGCCAGAATTTAAAGGTGCTTCCGTGGCCTGACAGTTCTCTGGACCTTAACCCCATAGAAAATTGTTAGGCTTACCGTAAACGGAAGGTCTATCAACATAGAAACATCAGAGTTGCAGATCTAAAATATAGCATTAAAGGTGTGTGGGAAAATGGACCAGACTTACGAGCAATGAAAGAGAATTATAATTGAAGCATGTCTGCTCAAATAAAGGTTGTATTGAAAAATAGGGGTGGGGTAACAAAATATTGAACATATGCAAGTGGTTTAGTAAGAAAAATAAATTACATGTTTTGATGAACAATTAAAGTCCAATTTTGTTAATTTAGACACAATTTTTATTACTACTCAAAGTTAAAATATTGCATTTTTTCCTCGTTCGTAATTCGTTGGACAGATACTGTACATATAATGCTACTTTATGTAAAAATAAGATATCCAGACATTTATTAAAGTATCTCACCACCACAGTCCGGAAAAAAATATATATATATTTTTTTTTTTTTTTTTTTGCTATAAAAGTAATGACCTTGATTACAATTTTGAAAATAAAAATCCATTAAACCTAAACTGAAATGCACAAAACCAGAACGTGTATGCACGTACAAACAAATATAAGTAGACACATATATATATGTATATACGAAATTTTTTGTGTATGAATATGAATGGATTCGATAAGAAAAAACTAAAATATATTTGGGTGTAAAGGCAAGATTTGAAATCAATTTACAGTAACTAACAATGAATTTTATACTCAAGTAAACTCAACGAAAATATGATTGTACTGCTGAATTTATTCAAAAAGTAAAACAAGTAAAAGTTAATCTAGCATATCTGAAAAATAGAATTTAAATTTTGAAACTACAAATAGCAATTCAGTTACGTTTTGTGTACAGGTTTCACTACCTCTTTTCGGATCACTATTTGGTTGAGTCATTTTTCGCTTGTATATTTAGTTTGTGACTCTGTTTTCTTTTTACAATACAAGCAAAAGCATAGGTCGTAATTGTTGGTGTTTGACTCTGAAAATATTTTTGGTGGTTTTCTCTCTTTTATATTAAGGTTCGTGCAGGTACACGAACTTTTAACTGCACGTGCTAAATATACTTATACATATAAGAAACCAAACCACATGTGTCTTAAATACACATGCAGTCCAGGTGTTCGAACGTTCGTGTATACCATTGTTATAACCATTGTTAGTTTAAAATTTTTTACGGCTCCAAATAAAAACGGTTCTGATCTCCCTAAAATACATTTCAAAAATGTGCTTAAGAGGGAAGACCACTGTGACGGGACAAAAATGTTTTTATGTTAAATTAAAGTATTTATATTCAAATATATGTGTTCAAGTCAAAATTCCAAAAACTGCTTGAGTTACAGCCATTTTAGTGAGTAGTAAGTAGAAAAATTAATGGATTGAAAACTTTAAACGCATTTTTCTCGAAACGACTTTATTCGAACTGGTCGCGTCGATAACTCGATCAAATATTTACCGATTTTCAATGTTTTTTGTTTTGTTCGTTTTTGCAGTAGCTATTGTTAAGAGTAGCCTATTTTTAAATTTTCGATTTTTACTATTTTTTAAGCCCTTTTGAAACAAAGAAAAAGGGCCAAAAACATAAAACATTTTCAATAAGTCGCCATTTTGTGGAAAATAAAAAAAAACGCTACGTGTGACGAAAATTATGCTCATATAGATTATTAAAAAATAAATTTTTTTTTTTCAGAAAATCAGTTCTTTAAAAATCGACGGGACCATGGGGATATTTTTTTTGGGCTCCACGGCAACGCATCTGTTCAATATTTTTTAATAAAAATTTAACAAGCAAATTAAATTTTTCAATCGCTAAATTTTTTACTTCATTGGCTTGTGTTTCTTAATTTCATTTGCTTGTGTTTCGTTTAGTTCACAAGAAGTTTCACTTCTGCCTTGTGTTCGTTAATACACAACCAATTTTTTTTTTTGGGATTAATGCTAGAACAAAAATTGCAACTCTGTACCGGTAATGTCGATGACAATTGTAGCGAACTCTTTTTGTGTGCGACATCTTCATGTAATTCCTTGGACATTTGCGTCATCTGTATATGAAATGTATAACTGTCATAAACTTTAAGATAGCGACGCTACACGTTGTTCTCTTTGCCATAGACGTGTGTGTGTAATTAATATGTGATTTTGAATTAAAACTATTTATGAATCGCTTATTATATAGTTTGCTCGTGAATTCAGTTACGGAATATTGATATTTAGCCCCTCATGCACATTGCTCGACAAATTATGTCGCATTGCAAACTTACGCGCGACGTCACATCCGGTTGGTTTTACTCTAGGACAAGAAAAAAGAAGTTTAATTTCAAAAATTCCCGAAAATTGCTAATTTTTCCACCCTTCACAGTGGCTTTACCCCTTTACTATTAAAGAATTTGTATTTCTGCTGTTTGTTTTTTCAGTCTAAATAAAAAAAATTTTATGTGTATTTGCATATTTGCTGCATTTTATTTTGGTAATACTTTTTCCATCACAATTGTTTAACCGAATAACTTTAAAAACAATTTCATAATTTTTACAATATATATTTGTACAGGATGTGGTGAATGAAGTGGTAGCGATAAATTAAAAAAGCTGTAATTTTACGGTTTTCAATATATTTTACTCACCCTGTAAGATTGTATATACCATTATACTGTTCAAATTTCAGCACGTTTCCCCGAATTTACATCGAATTTTACATTGATTTAATAATTTTTTTTGATATTGTATTGCTCTTCATTAGAAAACTAGGCCACCGCGGTGGCCTGGTGAGTGAGTGCTAGACTGGAGTTCCAGCTGCCTCAGCCTCACTTCGGTGACTTAGTGCCTAAAAATGCTTGACTGGATAACCAGCTCAACGGGTTCGATTCTCTGGTTGAAAATTAAATCCACTTAAATAAAACATTTTTCCACAAATCTGTTTCTAGATACATATACCACCTTGATCAAAAAGTCCCCGGAATTTATTCAGAAAATTAAAAAAACCAGTTTATTCATCTAAATCTATATTGTCCCCTTCAAAGTAAACCCCATCGACTGCAACACGCTTATGCCAGCGCTTGATCCAATCCTCGAAACATTTTTTTTATTCGGTTTTCGATATGTCCTTCAGTGCTTCCTGCGATTTTTCCATTACTTCCTGTCGGCTGCTGAAACGCGTTCCCCGTAATAGTTTTTTAGCTCGATTGGACAGAAAGAAGTCACAAGGGGCCAAATCAGGTAAATTCGGTGGCTGTTGGATGGTATTTGTTGAATTTTTCGTCAAAAAATTACGAATAATGATGGCACTGTGCGACGGTGCGTTATCATGGTGCAAAATCCACGAGTTTTCTGTCCACAATTCTGGTATCTTTCGGCGAATTGCTTCTCGCAAACGTCTCATAATGCCCAAATAATACTTGCCTGATGTCTGGATTGCGTATCGTACTCATAAACCAACCTCTCGTTTCCAGTAATGATCCTTTTGATGAATGTGGGATCAGATTCAGCCTCGCTAATCATGTCTTTTGCGACGTCAACATGGTCTCTTTTTTGCATAAAATTCAGGTCTTTTGGCATCAACTTTGCTGCTACACGACGGAAACCCAAATCATTAACCAAAATGTCTTGGACAGATCCATAGGCAATGTTGAGGTCTTCCGCTATATCTCTGATGGCTAATTTTCGATTATTGACCAAAATTACTTTATCAACGTTTTCGTCGGTTTTCGATGTCGATAGTCTACCACTGCGTTCATCATCTTCGATTGACTCACGACCACTTTTGAACCGTTCGTACCACTGGTAAACGGCCGTTTTCTTTAGAGAATCGTTGCCGAAACACTTTTCCAACATTTCCAACGTTCGCGCACCATTAAATCCGTTTTTACGCAAAATTTAATACAAGTTTGTTGTTGCAAATTTAAATTCATATCTAAAATTGTAAAAAATCACCAACACACACAGAGATAGATGTACTCTTGGCTACGTAACTTTTGCAAATGTCAAGTTATGACGCTAAAATTTAGAGGGAATATCAACAATAGATGTACCAACTTAACAAAAACAAACAAAAACAGAACTCAAATCGGAACGATGGGAGCTCCACACGGTGGTTATTCCGGGAACTTATTGATCAATACGGGATAATTTGATTCATCTCACAGACTGTAATAAGTTAAAAATCAAAATAGTATTTAAGATTTTCAAAGAAATACCACTGTGTGGAAAGAAATAACGAGATATACTCTTCTCACGAGGAGAGCTTAAAATATCGTTATGATATTTTACATGAGATAAAGGAATAAATAACAGTTATTTCAGGTCGATTTAATTTTTTTTAAATTTTTTTCTTGATTTTAACAGTCTTGCAGCAAACGAAAGATATGAATATTAAGGTAAGAATTTACACTAGATTTGCCAGACTTCATTGCTTGGCAATATGTATAAGGATAATTTAGGAACAGTGAGACAGGTATTGCTTTTAATCCAAGGCTTTCCTAAATATCAATAGTTTTCCGAATTTCAAAAAGGCAGTTCATTTAAACTTCAAACGGATGAAAATCTTCGGCGTTTTTTTCAAAAAAGTATGATTTCAACATTGTCAGAAATGATGGGGAATACTGGCACACGATTTGATTCAAGAAGAAATAAAATATTTGGAAGGAAAATGTTTATTGAAAGCTTGACAAAAATTTAAATGAAATTAAAAAAATGGAAGATTAGAGAGAATTTATTAATTAGAATTATATTTGCGTCATATGAAATAGCTGCAACTGATATTTGCCTATTCAAATGAGCAGCTCGACCACAAGTCTCGTAATTAAAGGCATTGTTCCAGTTCAATTTCTTATGCAGATAATGCAGAAGAATAGAATGAACTTCTTTGTATCTACTGTGATGCTGTTGCCTTTTGCTTCTATGATTCCATTATTTTTCCTTTTGCAATATCAATATTCTGGTTTTCACTATGATAATAAATTGACGTGTCTCAGAATTCCCCACTGCCAATTTAGCGGGTGAAAGTCTCGCAAAAAAGCTGCAAAAGTCTTGCTGATAATACATTCAAAGATTTTTAGATATGAATCAACGTTGAACTGTTTATATGCAAAGTGTAGAAATTTTATAGATTTCGTTAAGCCAGAAAAAATAAATAAATTTCATATGCACTATTTTATATTAATTGTTAATACAGTGGTAGACCGGCCATTTAATGGGAGGGGGGGAGGGGACATAATGCAAAATCAGTTGTTTTTTCGACATATGAATAGCAATTCCAAAAACAAGCGTGCAGTCTTTGAAAAATAAATAGTTTTAAGAGGGAAGTCAGAGGGAAGGGAAAGCTTAAAAATAAAACTTTCTCTTAGAACCACTATCGAGTCATTCTGTATTTGAAATACAATTTCACGTTTCATGTGTATCTCGTTAATTTATGAAGCTTAAAGATTTCTCTTATAATTTATCAACTTTCAAACATTTTATACATAAAATACCACATACTTATTTTAATAAATCTTTTAATATAACCTTCAGTATAAATTAGTTTTGCCATATTGCTTTCAATACCCAACACTCACACATTCATTTCAATTTGTGGTAGTGTAATTTTCCTAATACAAACCATAAATAAAATTTTCCAACTGTATTTATAAATTTCTAATAAACTTTGCACAAATTCAATTGCCACAAAGTCACACAAAAATCAACGGAAAAATATCACAACGATTTTAAATTTCTTTAAGCCATTCCAAAGTCAAAACCAAAGCCAGTATCAGCAATTCACGCGCACAACCATAGAAACATAACGAATGCCAAAAATAATTAAAATTTTAAATGAACCGTTACATTTCCAATTTCAACCTTAATAAACTAGTGTCACCTTGGTGTGCGACAGAAATATAAACTCTCTCCTACCACTAAAAGTGGAACCTTTCATTGCGGTCGCAAAAGAAGAAAATCAGCTCACCATATCGGATTAAAAATACTTGCAAAAAAGAAAAGAAAAACCAAAAAAAAGGAAATGCAAAACGACACCAAAATGAAAATCATTATTTTTTTAAATTTTCTCGCTTTTTTTCTTTCTTTTTCGTTTGTTTTCCCATTTGTTTTCTTCTCATTCATTTTGTTAACTTTGTCAGAATGTGCAATAGTAGTTGTAGTAGTAGTAGTGGTAGTTAGGTGGGTTCATGTTCATTTACTTGTACGACGAGTATAAATACACACGCGTTTGTAAGTTCTTTTTGTATAAATATATATATATATATATCTAGTATATATATGCAGATGAGTGTGTGTTATCCTGTTCCTTTTCATATGTACGCGTGTAAAACTATAACAAAAGGAACTCATTTAAATGAAAATGTCATCTAATGTGAAGTGGGCATGGCAAGTAGTCCCGCTGCTGGTGTTACTTATTCATAGCCACATACACGCGTATCTGTATGCACATTTGCTATATCACTATAATAACCCAGTAAAAAAATCGATTACACTGTGCAATGATAAACTTGAGAATGGAATCGGTCAACGGAAAATTTCAAAGTTTTTGGGGAGATCTATAGGGCTTGAGAACTGAGACAACCGGGCGAAAGACAGCTATATCTTGGACTGTCCCCAGGACAGAATGGACAAGCAGTATAGTTTTGAGAAACACTTTGTTGCAAAACTTAGTAGTAAAAACGTATGGGAGGGTGTAGAATATAACTACACACTCATAGAACACACGATTAAGTGGTATACAGATGGGTCACCCTGAGCCGATATGGAAATATCCTAGCATCTTTCAAGCTAAAATTCACGCAATTAACATATGTGTGCAATTCAACCTGGACAGGAAGTACAAACGGCAAGATATCGCTCTCATGTCAGACAGCCAGGCAGCCATTCGAGCATTATGCTCCTTTGAGATCACCTCTAAGCTGGTGTAGGACTGTTTGAGCAAGCTCAATCAACTGGGCAAGGACAATTAAGTCGCTCTATGTTGGGTCCCTGGACAGGGGTAATGAGCAAACAGACGAGCTTGCCAGAATGGGGGCAGCGACCACTTTCGTGGGACCTGAATTCTTTTGTGGAATAGGAGATAACATAACACCAGGGAATACCTCAGGCAGGAAGAGAGGAACAAGAAACAAGAACTCTTTACCAATCTTCCGGGAATGAGGCAGTCCAAAGCGCTTCTAGGCAACTATAATAAGAGTAAATACGCATTCTGCATTGATCTCAACAAAAATAGTTTGCGCATATTAGCTGGTATTCTGACTGGGGATTGCGGGCTCAGAGAACATCTTTGCAAAGTAGGGGTTGAGCAAAGCTCTACTTGTAGGTTTTGTAATGAGAAAGACGAATCATCAGAACATATTTTAGCTCAGTGTGGAGCACTGATCCACAAAAGATGGAAATGTCTAGGTATGTACCAAGTGCCCAGTATAGAACTAGCATCCATAGATCCGGGCGCTATATTCAAATTAAGATTAGACTAGATAGAAAAGAGGGACGTACAATAGGTCGCGGTATAACGATAGAAACCTCGAAAATTTCCAGGGGACATATGTATGTCAAAAATATCAGCTCTTCACTGCATTGATATACTGATTTGTTAAATAAGATTGTAGCAACGTTTTTTTTGATGAAATGGCAAGGTATTGGCATGGCAATATTACTATTAAGAATGAAACATAATTTCTTACTGGGAACTACAACCACTGCTAACACACACACAGCCTAAAATATGCACATATGCTTGTGTGGATATATATGTATAAAGAATTGAAGTTCTTTTTTACTTTGTAGAATTTTTGGAATTCGTTATCTGCATTTTTTGTCGATTAAGTTTCACACCTTCTTCTCTAACTTCTCACCTTCTTATTTAACTTCTCACCATCTCCATTCTATTCACTCAATGCGTTACGCCTTTTTACGTGGAAATTAGCATTTTGGTTAGCAGCGTTCTTATATCTTTACCTCTTGAAATTAATATATAAGAAAGCAAGAATATTCTGAAATTACTTTTCATGTAGACTTTTAATTTTTGTTCAAAAATATCATGAAGTTTTACATTTACAGTAGGGGAGAGGATTTATTTCATCCCCATGTGTCATATATGTTTGTGTGTAGATTTTTATTAAATTTACTTATGGAATTGTTTTAAAATTTTAATATAACACATACATATGTATGTATGTATGTAGATACAAAAATGTCGTGGGTGTTTGTAATTTTTTAAATTAAAAATTAACTGAATTACTGAATTAAACTATTTATATTCGAGGAAACAGCTACTAATAAATATCAGTACTTATCTTTTGTGGACAAAAATATTATGATCTTAATATACACACACAATTAATTTCCTATAAACCAAGTTAAATTTACTTCTGAATTTTTTAATATTGCATGAAAGAAACAAAATATTTAAAACTTCAAATTTTAAAAGAATGGTTAGATATCTTAATCATCACTGTAATATTGAGATTTACCCCATCAATCTATTTTTATATTTGTAAAAAAAATAAATTTAAAAACTTACCTCACTTATCGTTAGTTCGACTCATTTACAATATTCGTAGGTTGCCATCATTAATATTTATATGTTAGCCTATTGAACATGTATGTAATTCCTTTTGATAAGCGAAAATATTTGGTGTATACATATATACACACATACGTATAATATGTATATGTACATATACATTGTACAAATTCCATACAGTTCGACCCTTGTCAATTTTCCAAAATGGACCCTAATTAATTTTACATTTTGTTAAACTCGACATTTGAGTTATTTTAATAGATAAACATATGTTAACGCTTCTTTTGGAAAATTACCAAAAGATTGGAATTTTAGTAAGCGATTATTGCTTCATAGGTATGTAGGTGTACATTGTTGTTTTTTCATTTAAGGAAACTTAATTGATTTTTGAACTCACATGAATAGTTTTAACCTACTTACAAAAATAAAATAAACGCCCCAATTTTGTTGAAATTTTGTTGCTATAAGAATTGAATACAATGGAATTTCAATTCAAAATTCAAAAGAAACTAAACTAAGCTACAGTGAACTCAATAATCGTTACATATACAATCATAGACTTCATATATTTGTACGTGATTGCAATGTAGACAGCTAACAGAATAGAAAAAATACATTCCTATATGTCCTAATATTCTATAAGCGTGTTCTTGAGCGTATTCATGATGCGGTGGATACTTTTGTTAACCTTTTTCAAAGCTCTGTAATACGTTAAATGTTATCTGTTATGATAGTTTTTTAGGAGACTATGAAAATTAAATCTAGAGGTTAATTTTCAAAGTCATGACTTAAGTTCATGTAAATTTCGTTATTTGAAGTTATATATAAACAGGTTAATGAACAAATGTAGTCATCACAACAACAATGTATATAGAGACGGGCAAATCAGACGGCCGTTTCGGAATCCGCCACGATTCCTCATCAGTGATCTTAGTTATCTGTTATAGTTTTCCTAGTTCGTGTAATGTCTTCAGGTATCCTTTTTTCATTCCTCTTTTTCATATAATATTTTCCTAAATTTACTACAATATTTTATATCTAGCTTTCGCGTTCAAATTAAGTTGAGGCTACACATTGGTATATACAATGGTTTAAGAGGAATACTTTTAAATATTTTGTTTGAAGATTTTGAGCAGATTCCATCTTAATAAGCGTTAAAAAATCAGGCTGTGATCTAATTTTTTTGTCTTCTAATTCAGAAGCAATGAACATAATGCCTGACATATTTATCGGGAAAGGTAAATAAAGATGATTATCCCTGAAAAACAGAAAAAAATCACTTGCAACGGAGCTTATTCCATACACTCACGACACGACCGAAAAGAACTATCTCTGTAATGCGTAGTACATTGGAATACCTCAGCCAGAGGGAATGGATGACTACCGCTTGCTGATTGTGTAGTTCGTGTGAATACCGACAGAAGATAGTCATATAAGCTACGTTGTGCAATGTTCCATGAAGGCAATAGAGTGAGAAACCCTAATATTATTATTATTATTTGAAGGAAGGACGACTCGAAAGTCAGGCACTGCGACCTATAAGATCTATTGTACCAAAGCCCCAAGAAAGAAAGAAAGAAAAGAAGAGAGAAAGAAAGATAGATAAGAAACATATCCAAGCCGAGAATTGAACTCGGGTCTCCAGAAACAAGAGTCTGGCACTCTGCCACTAGACCACAGTGGCGATGGTAGGACCTACAGTTTAACGCCGATTCCGAACGGCTGTGTGGCAATTTTTTATGGGCTTGGTGGTTTTGCCATTACCAACCAAGGTGTGTACTTATACACATTCTTATAATTCTCATCCGCTTCATATCGATAGTGAATATAAGAAGTTTATGAGAATTAACCACCAGACCAAGACGGGAATCGAACCCGCAACCTTTTTGGATAAAAGTCTAGTGCACTATCCACTAGACTAACGAGGTCGTCGTGAGAAACCCTACTGTCTCCAATTAGTTTTATAGCTCAGTGTTAAAAACGATCCGGCAATCAGTCGCCGTGAAGTATTTCTTACACTGTTTTAGAAAGCCGAAGTACTTTGCTACTTTTTTGGTACGTTAAAAACTCCAACGAACGCCACATTCCCAGAACATCAAAACTCGCTGACTCTGCAATAGCTACCACATCCATAACCAGAGGTTTACCAGGCGTTTGGAAAACTTGCTTAGAGATAATATGGAACATTGTGTCTTATGCACTTTGAATTCAACTTTGTTCGAAAGATCATACTCTTAGATTAATTTGAGATCATTATTTAGTGAGTCATTCATAGTATTTTTTTCAATCTCTATAGAGTCAAGGCGTTTGTTCAGGTGTTTGAATGACAAATGGTGCTGTTATCTGCAAAGGACTGTTAGCCACTGACAGAAGTTGATTGAAAAAAATATGAAAAAGAGTTGGTGAAAATGCCGAGATCTATAGACACTTCAGCAATAATGAGACGAGATTCCAAAGTTACAATACGTGATCCATCGAATAAAGTTATTGACAAACCCATGCGTAGTTTCAGCACCAGTGCTTTTTAGAATACTCGGTCAAATGCCTTGAAAATATCCAGTCCAACCATGTTGCTCTCACCTAAGCCTTGGACACTATGTTACCAGTTCTCGTAGAAAACCGCCCCAAGATCACCCGTTAAGCAATTTTAACGAAAACCGAATTGGTGATCACTTAGCTATTCGTTTTGCTCGAAATATTTAAATAAGTGAAAGCTTACTACGTTTTTTCCATGACCTTGCCTTTTTAGGAACGGGTTGAATATCAGCAACTTGCCAGCAAGACGGAAATGCACCAGTAGTATACTAAATATTTAAAAGATTGCTTAACGGTCGCGCCACTGTAAGCGAACATGCTCGCAATAAATAGGCTGAAGGGCCATCAAATCCTACAGCGAGATTTTTCTAGTATTCGTATAACTATAGGTGTTTGAAAATGTATCACGGTGATAGTACGGGATCCAGGCTCGATAATGGGTAGAGGCTAATCGCTAGATGGCAGAGAAAATTTCTCTGCGAAAATGCTTGCTTAAAAGAATTGAGATTGACGATTTGGTTTTTGCTTTTTACTTTTTTCACAAGCCACCGAAAATTTTTCTGATGCTGTTCGCAAAGAAACTTTTCGCGTCATAGAGCGGCATTACAGCGATTTCTTGCCTGCTTACGCAACTTACAAAAACTGTCAGCCTTAAATTTAGCTATACCTAGACTAGATACATTGGATATCCACTAGATTATGTTCAGAATATGAAAGAAATTTGACTTCTAATTGAGGGGCAAAAAAACAGTTAGTAAGTAGTTGAAAAAACTCACCTGTAATCAGCATCAGAAATACTTTGCTCCTTAAAAAAAATGATGTTCTTGTTAAATTAAAACCATGAAAATATCAGAACTCTTGTAGGATTCTTTAATGGTCGTTATTTGCTTAACTGTATAAGGACGCGTTCTGAAGACTCAGTTTAGGAAGGATGAGACCTTTATTCATTTTCAGTACAGTACCCAGCACTCAAGACTCAAAACTTTTGCTAAAGGAAATATCCCTCATTCAACAACCTGAGTTGATTAAGGAGGAAAACCTCCACCATCCCCCAAAAACCAAAGATTCTTTCTATGTGAGTAGGAGCGAGTTTCGTATCTACTTATTAAGTGGTATATCTTCATCGCAGCATTTTCAATTATTGATTAGACACCACTTTATTTTTCGATGAGAAATATTTTCCCATGCTGTTTTTTACACACTTTACCCCATATGGTGAATTCATTTAAAAAAAATAATAATTTAAAACCACAATGGCTTAGAGTAAGCAAAGGAAAAAAACATAAGGAAAACTTTGTCTCTGACACCAAACCTCTGGCTTTTGATGATTGATTATAATGGCATAGATCTTCTGACTTTCAATTAAGGTCAAAAAAAACTATAACGTTCGGGACAAAAACTTTCTACAGCAAATATATTCAGCACAGCATTCTCTTATTTATTGGGTCTTAAAGAGGATTTGCTGCTATGAAAAAAAGAAACTAACAAAACGGCGATACTCATTATACACAACTGGTAATGATAACCCACAACGAACTGTAACGCCTAGAAGAAAAGAAGAAGATGATCAAATTAAGAATATTGTAGCTAATGGCATTCTAACCTTCATTATGAAAGCCGAAATATATACCTTCTTTAATTAAAACGAGATCTTAAGTTAACCTTCCAATGTGGATATTATTTTTAATAAATACATACGCATCAAAACATGTCAAATAAATTCTAAATATGTAGGTATTCGTGTCAATATTAATGTGATACATTTACAACTGGCAGATAGGTGATAGCTACGAAAGCACCTTAACATTATGTTAATGGAAAAAAATTCTCATTATTGGTAAATTAAAACATCTTCATTACAGTCTAGAAGTCATGCGTATTATTTGCACACATTTCACAGTCAAATATAAACAAAAATATATAAAAAAAAATAAATTAAATCAAATAAACTTTGGGTCATTATTACCATATACATGTACATATGTATATATTTTGTATGTACAGTAATGGCGACTTGCTGACTAAACAACTTTATGCTATTATAATTATATTGTTGTTGTTTGTGTTGTTTTTGCAATATCTTAGGTCAACCAAAACAACAAGCTCAGCATGATACTGGCACCTGATGGCAGTTGATCGAAATAAAATACCAACGAAAATTTCTCAAATTATGAAGGTCAGAAAAAAATATTAGAAAAAGTGATGAAGTTTTATTGAACCAACAGAAAAAAAATTAAAGAAACGCTGATGTCATAACACTGCAGGCGCACGAAACATTAAGTGCTCCTAGTAAATGTGTATAGCTAAAATCCCCATTAGCTGAAAATGTGATGCGAAATTTCATTAACATACTTTTAGGCTTATTTGTTACAAAAGAGCGTAAAATGAAGAGAGAAGCATTGAATAGAGCATTTCATCACTTATATTCGTACACATTTATGTAGGTATCAGCAATGCCAGCTTGTGGGGAATTTCCCGATTTGTGGGGAATTTTACTGGGTGTGGGGTATCGGGGAATGAGCTGTTTTTGCGAGGAATTTGAAGTCGTTCAGCTTTTAGTCTGTAGAATATTTTTTGTCAAATTGTATGTAATGTTAAACGTTTAACTTACGCAATATTTTGGGTTTTAAAATCTTCTTGTTTTCTTTAGTGGACCCTTCGATTTATTGGTTTGGAGAAATCGATTTTTAAAAAAAGAGTGCTATTTGAAAGTATTATATTTCGAAAGTATTTTGTGAAAATTTCAGAGAGAGACGCGGAGTGCTTTCGCAGATATAGACGATTATAGCGCCGAGTGTCAGTCAGGTCAAAACAGTCGCGAGGCGCTTCGACTTCCCTTTCGACCGTTCAGAAAGCTATGTCTTAGTCCAGTACCTTCTGATTAATAACTCTTAATCTTTGCTGACTAATCTGTAAGCTTAAAAATTACGATCAGCCATCTTAAAGAAGATGAAATATATTTTATATGTCAAAAACCAAACGTCAAATAACTTCGACTTCCCTTTCGACCGTTCAGAAAGCTATGTCTTAGTCCAGTACCTTCTGATTAATAACTCTTAATCTTTGCTGACTAATCTGTAAGCTTAAAAATTACGATCAGCCATCTTAAAGAAGATGAAATATATTTTATATGTCAAAAACCAAACGTCAAAACTTTGAACCCGTTTTTCTCACAGCAAGGTTTTGCCATTTTTTATTTGAATCAAAAGAAAGCCCATGTCTTCTCTTTTGAGAACTTTGATATCCAAAAGTGGGGTGAGGCTTATTTATCTGTCAAAATGTACGTCTAGTAACTCGAAACACCCCACGTTCAAATTTGATGTGACAACTACTACACAATAGGATTAAACTTTGTGCAAGCTTCAGCCGGATCGATTTTGAGAGTGGGTTCCGTTGAAGTTAAATCTCCTCTGTGCCAAAAGAATTCCGGTGTCAGAAAGTATATTTCTATTAATTTCCCGTAAAAATTCGTTAAGTTTTGGACCGAGAAAGTTCAGGGTCGCCTTAATATAATACTTATTGAGGTAAATTTTAGGTAATTTTTCGTTTTTGTAAAATGTTTATATGGAAAGTGCGTGTCGCACTGTTATAATATGAAATTTTATCGATGCGGGGAATTCGATCGAAAGTCGGGGAGAAAGAAAAAATGACTTGGCATCCCTGGTAGGTATGTACATAGTTATTTTATCTCCTATAAATAAAAATCAAATAAAATGGACAGTGGTATAAAAAAAGGTAAGTTGAACGCTTCTATCATAGTTAGTCAAATGGTTGTGAAAAATATAAATAAATTGTTTCATAATTTTTTTCTGTGGCTGTATACTTAATTTGAAAAAAAAAATGTTTTTTCTTAGAAGTCTATGAATTGAAATAATACGTAACAAAAAACAAAAGTTGATTTTTCTTTACGAAAAAAAAAAAAAAATAAAAATCTTGCGACTATTACTCACTGTTTCACTATTAAAGCATACTTTTAGGCATATGAAAATTTTTCTGTTTTTTTTCTCTTCCCTTAGGACAATCCATAGCAGAAGAACTAAGAAGTTTGTTTCTTTGCTTTGTAAAATGAATAAAGCAATTTATGTCAAATTGATTTGCTTGTGTATTTTGTTTTGACTTTTCCTTTTGCTGTGTTTTTATTGTTTTTGTTTTCATTATTGATGCGTAAAATTCAATTTCAATATTTGTTTTTTTTTTTTTGTTCTTTTCGGCTTGTTTGTAGTTCATTGGCAAAACAACAACAAAAATTTGATAGCAAGTAAGTTATATTTTTATTTAATTTTCTTGCAACAAACGACGATCAAATTGCATTGATGTTTATTTATGATTATTTTGTATGGGAAAATAAGAATAAATTGGTTAAGTAATGATTGAATCGCACTAAAATGCCTTCAGGTATGAATGTTTTTCATAGATATTTGTATTTGTTGTTACAGGCATATGGTGCGGACATGTACTACAGCTTCTACCTGTTTGTTAAAACACAAATTTGTTAAACTTCAATATCTTGCTATCAAATTGCTTTATAAACTTCTTAATTTTGGGGTGGGAGGGGTGGAATTAACACATCCGCTAGTGCTCTCATAAGTAAATAAAGTACACATACTTCAAATTTATTACAAAATCAATTGCATTTTTTAAATCAACAACTGCAAATTCCAAAACGACCAAATTCATTAGAATTTGTTTGCACGCAGTAAATTTGATTTTGATTTTATGGTTTTTATGTGTAGTGAGGTGTTACCAATATAATTGCATACATACATATACACATACCAGTATTTAGCAAAATAAAAAATTTTGCATCAAACACAAATTTTCATATATTTAGAATACAATTGAATTTGAAAGCCTGAATAAATATTTATACTAATGTAACGTTGTGTGTGGTGTGGTGAAAATTTGCCAATAGGTAGCATTGAAAATGTATTTTCAATTTTACCTATTCACAGATACTAAGCTCAGAGCAAATATTGTTGGTTACCTATGTATGTGTAAATGTATATGTGGTTTTAGTTAAATCAATATGAGATAATTGAAATTTCTGGTACATTTTTATTATTTTTTATTTTGTTATTTTTTTAATATTTATTTTTATAATTATAGTTTTTATCGTAAAGTGAATGGAATGAAGTGTCATTCATGAACATGAAAAGTAAAGTTTTTAGAACAAAAATAAAAAATTAAATCTTAAATCTGATAGTTTTATTTAACTTTGTACTCAGCTCAAATTTTATAATATTATTGTCCTTCATTTACTTACTTAGTTGTACCTTAAAAATAACCTTAAAATCACTACCATCAAATTTAAGGTAGATTCTTTCTTGCTGATGTTGTTGCAATAAAAATTCTACGACTATAATTCTGTGTTTTAAATGTCAGACTTTTGCAAATATTTAATACAATTTAAAATTCCAATCACCATCATGGGGCCTTATTTGCATTTCACTAAAAAGACTAGCAGAATTTAAGTATTTTAAATGTTTATATTAGAAGGAGGCTTTTTATATATATGTAGGTATAATGTAAATATATACATTTGCACACCCGCATTGTTATTTAAAAAAGCATGATTATGTGTATGTATGTATTTTTGTTTGTATGCCTGTTTGTTTACTTATTTACACTAACATAACTTTGAATGTATTTACTTAAACTAAGAATGAGCAAAACAATAATAAAAATACGCATATATATGTATGTATGTGTATGAAAATGCAAGTGAAATAAGTAAGAAGAATGGCTAAGCTCAGTCATTTCTGCACCTGAGATTTCGTGAGCACATGTAACTGCAATTCTACTAATGGTTAATGTGAGAATTTTAATTTATAAGATTACATATTTTGCGCATACTTTTTATGTAAAAAATCCAGGCCAAATTCAGAGATCAACTTTGACAAAAAATTTAGATCTACATTCTAACAATATTTTTGGTCAGATCAAAATTCAAACCAAAATTCATAAGCACTTCAGCTAAGGAATCAGACCAAGTTTAGGTTAAAGTAAGATTAAGTGCCTGCCAAGGTAGATTTGTGATAACACATGGTTGGACCCGAGGCCGTAGCCAGGATTTTTTTTCGGGGGGGGAGGGGCGGGGGGTATGGCTTTTATTCGAAGAAAATATTTATAAATAATTTTTATGAAACTGATGTTTAAATACTATAAATTAGATACGATGATGTATTTGATCGACCCTATAAGACTAAGGACAAGAGTAGATAAATGCCTTGAAGCTTTAGGATTTGTTCTTTCCAAGTTTTTTTTAATCTTAACCTAAAGTGGCCGAAAATGACAAAAAATTCACAAAATAATCAATTTAAATTTTTTCAAATAAATATTATTCAGTATGAATTCCAGTGCATTTTTTTATCGTGAAAGACATAATTTTGATAACTCATTGACTTCTCATTACTCAACCTTAAAAAAATTACCAAAAATGCTAAAAATAGTCAGAGGCTCATTTTCCCAAATGATTATCAGTAGGAATCTTCCGAGCTACAATGGGTTAAAGAATTAATTACAATTTAAGATTGTCTCCAAAAATTTTGGAGCTGATCCACTAACACTGCCCTGCATGGGTTTGGCGAATAATATAGTTCCTAGTGCTTGCGAAAGAATTTTCCATGCTGAACACAAATCTGAGGTCAGAAACTTCGCACTACGTCACGTTTTAGAAAAAATGGGACTGAAACCACTAAAAATAGCGTTTTTGGCCATTTTTTTAAATTGTAGAGCTGAACCCTGACGTGCTGGAAATATCGAAATTTAGAAATCAAAGGCTGAATAATGCCCTTTGAAATAAACCCTAAGTCATACGGTTTTCATGCGCCCTTAAAGCAGAGGTTGTGTTTATGTCTAGGGGTGCAGGAAAAAAGGTACAAAGAACGGATTTTATTTTACTCCCACCCAAGACCAGACATAATGAAAAGTGCAGTGGTCCGCTGGTTACAAATCTGCAGTCAGATTTTAAAAATTCAAAATACCGGATCAAATATGGCGGACTAGTTTAGGATGAAAGAGAAATCTGATGGTAAAAAAAAACTGCATAATAAAATATTGCTTTGCATTACCTTTCAAATAAGTCTAATTTTACAAGGATCCGACGGTTTTTTCTATTTTTTATTAATTTTTAAACTTTTCAAAATGTTTCACGACAAAACTTTAAATCAAAAACAGTAAGTGACATAGAAAAACTATGAATACAGGATTGCTCAGCATCACCTTCTCTTTTTGCATCCGAAGTCAAACCTCATGTCAAAGAAAACAAATCAGATTTGGTCCCATAGTGTAACTAAGATTTCAAGTTTACTTGACTTTTTAGAAAAAAAAAACGATGGTCAGAACCCCCAAAACCTCCCCCTAAATACGGCCTTGGTTGGACCTACCGTTTAACGCCAGTTCCAAATGGCGGTGTGGCAATTTGTTATCAATTGCTGGCTTTGCCTTATAAGTCGCATTCACTTCATTTCGATAGAAATATAACAAGGTTATAAGAATTAACCACCAGACTAAAACGAGAATCGAACCCACAACCCCCCGGATGAAAGTTTAGAGCTCTATTCACTAGACTATAGTCTAGAGGATAAAACAGATAAAAAACTGGGAAATTCAAAGAATATCTATGAACTGACCTTGAAATTCTTATATTTTCAAATCATGATGTGTGACAAATCCTAAAATTTTTTATCTTAATCTGTATATATTTTAAGAAAAGGTCTGAACAGATTTATACGTTTCCATTTGTAGCAAGGTCCTTGCTCAGTTTTAAACTACACAGCGTAAGAAACAAAGTTTGTTGAGTGTTGTAAATTACTGTGTGGGTATGTAGAGTGCCTACTCGAAATTATAACAAAACAATAGCAAGAAACCCAAGCGTATGTAACGTCTAAATGCTACTTATGTATGCATATGGAAATATAACACAAACGCACATACACATACACAAAAAAAGTACACAATCATACAACAAAAACTCAAAATTAACATCCAACAAAAAGAAAGTATTTAAATAAGCATAAGCATCAAATTTAGAATGAAAAATATTTACATTTTTGCAAAAGCTATCACACCCTTAACGTAACCTTAACCCTCACCCCTTAAACTGGTGCTTTTCATCGCATTCATTGGGGAAAAGTTATGTACTTTTAAAACATTTTTATTTTAATGACTATGGTTTCATGTTTAATTAACACAGTTGAATTTATTAAATACTTTGTAATTTTTTAATGCTTGTTTTTGTGTAGAAAAGAACAACTTTTCTTCTCTAAAACTTTTAGCAAGAAAGTGTTTGCAAATATTTATATTTATATTGAAAAATTCATTTCTTCGATTTCTCAATTTTAAGTGATATAAAGATTGGGACTTAACTTTCTCTTACAATTTAATTAATTTTTGTAGCATAATTTTCCATTAATTTGATATTAATTTTGTAAACATCTATTTATAATTTTCTTCTTATTATTTATTATTTTGATTGTTCAATTTTAATCAATTATTAATAATTAATGAAATATTATTATCACTCAAAATTTTCCACACAAAGTTTTCAGCCCTCAACTTTTCATCAGTTTTTCTTTCGTAAAAGTTTTCATTCTAAACTCTTTTCTTTTGCATAAAGTTATTGTATTACAAAAGCAAATTATAAGTATGTACATATGTATGTATATATGTATGTAAGTTAGTAGTGCGAAAATAGTGGGAGTGGTGATGAAAACTTTTGTTGCATAATATTAAGCTGATTAATTTATTTTCATATTTTATATAAAATATGTAGTCTTGTGTTTGTATTTGTCTTTGTATTTATGTTAGTCTTTTGTTAAAATAAAGTATTTAGTTTCTCTATGTTTAATACCATTTGACGATTTTGATCGATAGATAACCATTATATATTTTCTACCTAAATACTTTATTATTTTGTATTATTTTCAGCTATTTATATGTATAAAAATAATGATAAAAAAAATCAAATTTAATTTCACAAGTTTCAATTTTAAAATTAATTAACCCTTTCTTCTCAACTTTTTTATTGGGGGTAAAAAACATTTTTGTTATTTTATATTCGTAAATTCGGACTTTGTTAAGAATAAAAACCAAAAAAATTATGAAAGAAGTTTTTGGGAAAGGCTGTAGAGCTCTTGGAATTTCGTACATTATAATGACCAAAATGCAAAATAAAATTTTAATTTTTGATTTCTTTTTTGTGAAAAAAAACAACTAAGGTTTATTTTGCAATGCAAAATAAACTTTTAGGTTAGAAAATACTTTTAGAAACACACTTGTTCACTAAGTATAAAAGGTGAAAATTTTAAACATTTTTGGAATTTGTGTTTATTTTTACTAAAATCAAGTATACAGAATTTTGTTGTTCAGTGATCTATAGTAAAATTTCATGGGCAACATATTTTTTGAACGTATTAACCCTTTATCAACCCTCGTAATGGGTCAAAAAAGAAACTTTTTCGAAAAAGGCAAAAAAGACCCATAATGGTGGGTGCCAAAGGGTTAATATGTAGGAAGAAAATATTCTACGTAAAATTCTACTATAAATTGCTGAATCTACAAACAAGCTCTGATGCAAAACTAACAAGTTATCTTATGGTTTATTATACTTAATCTGTTAGAAATGGACAAACTTTGGGCCTACGTAAAAAAAAAAATTTGACGTATTCTTTTAAAACGCCGAGACCCGTATAATTTGTTTTCTCGAGTTCTATCAGCATCCACTTTCAGAACCTTGTTATTTTTTCGTTTGTTGAACGAAAAACTAATCAACAGTATCAACATTTTTTTAACACCCGCAGAAAATAATTTAAAAATCATCAACCTTTCATGTTTTTTGTACACAATAGTAACCAAATTATTCATTAAACATTATATTGTACATTAGAGTTGCGTGAATTTGTACACTATAATGTACAATTTTATCAAGCATGTTAAATAGTTTTTTTTAACAAAATTTTTTTTCAGTTATTAATTTTTTATTACGAAATGGAGCTTTAACTTTTAACTTTAGTTTTAAACTATTATAATTAAAAAAAAAAATTTATTTACTTGCTCAAAATTTTAAACTTAGTAACTTCACTTCGTAAATTCACACAAATGTAATTTAGACTGTTTTTCAAAATCAAATAAAAAAAAAAAACTGTACTCCCGTTTTTGCTAAAACTTAAATTATAAAGAGAAAAAACATGGTTGATTTAAAAAATTAAATTTTTATTTTTAAAATTCCCGATAGATTTGAAATGAGAAGTAGTGAAATATGAACATTTTTTTGAACAATATATTAGCCAAAAACAACGAAAGGGTTAAGATATTTAGTTTGAGGGAAAATTTCAATTAAAGTATACCTAACTATATAAGCATGAATAGTATCACCATTTACCATTTTAACAACGAAGCTGAAGTAAAATTGGTTAGTAGTTCCAGCTGGGTCAACTAAAAAAATCACTGCTGAATTATATCTAATTTAGCAAAAATTCTGCGTGAGTACCTACATATTTCAAAATTACTCTACCTCCTGAAAACATTTCAGTTACTGAAATTCAATGACGTGTAAATTTGTAGCATTTCACTTAACTTAAGTTATTGCTCCCCATTGTGCATAGGTTGCTTTTAGATTATACCCAACTCTACGAGTAAAACATCAAAATTTAAGGCGGTACTCAGACATACAAAACACGTGCACAATTAATGTATGTGTGTGTGAGTGAATGTAGCAAAATGGAGAAGTATTAGTGTGGTGTAAGACTATAAGACCCAATGTTTGATTCAGAATATGTAAGAAGATGTGTGTGTATGTGTAATTTTGAGTGTTTATATATAAGTGATTACATGCTATATTTATATGAACATATGTTATGTATACACTGATTAAAGCTGAATTGAAGTAAATGCCTATAGTAAACTGATTAAGTTACAAATATATTCAGTACCAAACAATTTCAGTTTTACTTAAACTGCTATTACAATTACCAACTTCGCCAAATCATTAGATGACACAGTCTCTCCTTTAAAACACCAGAATAAGTAGAACATTGACGGTCTACACTCCAGACTAATGACTAATGCCACTTTAATTTAATAGCCTAGTACACTTTGCTTTAAAACTTAATTATAATTATATTGTTGTTATTGTAGTAAAATATTTGAGTGAATTTAATATAGCCTTATATTGACCACATGCTGTGATTAGCTGACCGCTATACTGAAATTTGCCTGCAATATATGTAGGTATGTGCACATATTGTTGGTAGTTCTAAAGGAAGAGCATCTTTTGTGGCGATAAAGGCATTAATTTCCTGATTCAATTTACTCTCCTGTTGAGCTTAATTGTTGTAATTGGAATTTAAGACTTGTTACAAACTTACAAAACCACATATACACAAACACATACGTATGCACTCATACAATGAAAATATCACATTATTTCATTTCCAATTAGCAACAAACAAAAAGCAATTGGATAATTGAAACATTTCAAAGAATGAGAAAGAGTGTATCCCCAAAAAAAGCGATGCCAGATGAATGATGATTCTTTAATCTCGATGATAAGTAGACACTTTTACGCTTTAAAATATGTTTAAAAATATGTTTAAAGAAAAATAATAGATATGAGTGTATAAAGTTCAAACTTTATACTTCAGAATATTTCCAAATCGTTTCTGATAATTCTACATTAAATGCCGTATTTTCTTCAATTGAATATGAAGTATTTCAGTTTTGTCGTAGATCAATTTCAGAATATCTCCAAAAATTTCAAAATATAGAAAATTGATTTTAGGATGGTCTAACTAGATTTCAGAATATGTGACCTGATTTCTGAATATGTGACTGAAAAATAGAGAAAAACGCATTCTTTGCAATGAGCCCAATTCCAACTTGGTATTAATCTTAGCGGCTAAGTTATTCGAGTTTATCGTATTCGATATGCAACCAAGCCGCTAAAAGATATCAGAGTATTCTGATAATCTAAATTATTCCAAATAACCAAATATTTCAAATGATTTCAAAATATCTCGGAACTTTTTACGTTAAATTCAAGGTATTCCAAATTTATATCATAATTCAATGAACCATTTTATAATTTTATTCAAATTGATTTTAGAAAATTCCAGTTAATTTCTGATATTTTATTTAAATATTCTAAATAGACAATGAAATATTTCAAATTGATTTTAAAATATTTCAAATTAAATCAAGAATATTCTAAATTGTTACCAATATATTTAAAATCGATTTCATTATATATCACATTAGATCCCAAGTATTCCAAATAACTTTCCAAATGATATAAGAATAACCCCAATCGTTTTCAAAATATTCCAACCATTCAGAATATTTCAAATTATACTCAATATATTCCTAATTTATTTCAAATATTCCAAACCGATTTCAGAATATAGCAGCATTACAAATGGTTTCCTAATATTAAATTCAGAATAATCCAAATTAAGGGCAAAAGATTTCAAAATGAAAATTTTATAATGACTTTCAAATTCTCAATAATAACTCTAGAATATTTCAAATTCATTTCAAAGTAAATCAAATTGATATCAGAATATTTTCAATTAACTTCAGAAAGTTGCAAGCAAATTTTAGAATATGCCATTTTAATTTTAGAGTATTTCAATTTATGCCCAATGAGTTTCTGAATATTCCACATTGATTTCACGATATTCAAAATTGATTTAAAAAACTTCGAAATATTCTTTACATTAATTTAAAATCTCTATTTCCACGATTTTTTTTATTTTTAATTGTTCACCACTTTCATCTGGCATCACTGTGCGAAGCTTCACTAATAGCAAGTCTCTTCCTATTTTTAGACAACAGAGAGAGAGAGAGAGAGACATACGGAGAAATAAATAAACACACCATTCATTGAATTTTTCTTGTTTATTTCGAGTTGAAATTGAAAACAACAACACAAACATGTCAGTCAAACTGAAAAGAAAATTCAGACAGACATACGCAAACAAATGGGACTTTAATTGCAATACCGGATATCCGGTGTGTCGAAATCTAACAACAACAACAGCAGCAAGCACGTCAAACGCTTAAATAGCAAACAAAAACTCTCGACAAGCGACAAATGAAAAGCAAGAAATGTAAACTCCCCAATCGACTCGGCTCTAGCGCCCAATTCTGAGGCTGTCAACATTTTTGTTTCTTTTAATATCCGGTTAAATTGAGTTTTTTTTTTTTTTTTGGTAGTTACTCGAAAGCAATTGTTTCCATTCTTTTTCATTTTGGGTTTGTATTGATTTCTTGCGTGTGACAAAGTGAAGCGCTGCGAATTGAAAGCTTCTACATAGAACTACTTAAAAATGTAATTTAAGAAGTTTGTGCTGTTTTTTATGATCTTCTTCATTTTGATTGACAACCATTTGATTGAAGCATACGAAAACAATAATAAAAAAGCAAACAAACATTCAAACGTACAAACGTTTAAAAAGAGCAATATAATTATCAAGCTCAACAACATTAAAACGGAACAAATAAATTTTAAATTGTAAGTACTACGATGCGTATACGTAACATTTAATTAAAGTTCTTTTTTTACGTACACTTACCTATGTATTCATGCGATGGTTTGGAGAGTTCAAGTAACTTTAAGGAAAACCAACTGCCATAATAAAAATTCGTATTTCTCTTGAACACATAAATACATAAATATTTAACAATTTCCCAGGCAATAAATCATTTAAAACACACTGAAATGATTTTCTCCGATTCTGGTTTTCGTAACCCTATTGGGAGTGCGCTACTCGTGTATTTTTAAACTTTTTATTATGGCAACAACAATAACAGCAGAATACAAAAAAAAAAAAAAAACAACGCGCATTATACAAGTAGAAAACATCAGCAATAACAATGAAATTGTGCATCATATTGTGTAGTTGCTGTTGTAATGTCCTTTCCTTTGGATTTTTCTTTTCTTACTCTTCGTTTGTATTTTCTTTTGGGTAAAGCTTTTTCATGCTATTTATTTAATGTTTCACATCGAAAAATTAAAGAGTTTTCGATAATTTATGCAACTTTTTATGACTGTAAATAAGAACAAAATATTTTTAAATCACATATATTCGTATTAAATTTAACGCCAAAATTCAATAAATTTCCTTAACTGCGAAAAAATTGTTTAGGTGCTTATTTAGATACATATGTGGCAAGGCCGTATTTAGGAGGGAGGTTTTGGGGGTTCTGACCCCCCCCCCCCCCCCGAAATGTGAAACTTTTCCTAATTTTTGATATTGATTGCCAGTGGATGGAAAAAAAGTCAAAATAAAATCTATTGAAGTCAAATAAAAGAAAAAATTATAAAAATAAATTTGAATTGAAATCGTACGAAGTTGTGCTACATGGCCAAAAACGGTATTTTTAGGGGTTTGAACCCCATTTTTCTAAAACGTGACGTAATGGAAAGTTTTTGACCTCGTGTTCAGCATGAAAAATTCATTCGCAAACACTAGGAAAAATATTGTTCACCAAAATTATGTCTTTCACGATAAAAAAAATGTATTGGAACCCACATTGAATAATATTTATTTAAAAAAATTTAATTTGATTATTCTGTGAATTTTTTTGTCATTTTTGGCCATTCTTTTAGGTTAAGAAAATTCGGAAACAAAAATTTTTCCTAAAGCTTTAAGACATTTATCCACTTTTCTCCCTAGTCTGATACGGTCCATCAAATGCATCATCGTATTTAATTTATTGTATTTAAACATCGTCGAATGAAACCCCCCGCCCCCCCCCCCCCGAAAAAAAATCCTGGCTACGGCCCTGAAATGTATCATCGATTTAATTTATTGTATTTAAAAATCAGTTTGATAAAAATTATTTATGAATATTTTCTTCGAATGAAAACCCCCCCCGAAAAAAATTTCTAGCTACGGCCTGATATGTGGTAATAAATTATAGTAGGTGTTTTGAAATATTTCCTATAATTTCTATTTAAGTTTAATGCAATATTTCTAATTACCATTTCATACATAGTTTAAAGCAAAAAAGGTAAATCATAAAAATGTATCATAAGGGAAAAAAGTATGAAATAGTTAACTATTTGCGTATGAAAATTTCGACCAAAAAGCCTGTCATTATAATCTCGTTAACAATACATAAATTGGTCTAATATAAAATTAAAAATATCATAAGGAAGTCTGTACATAGGTAGAGGTGGTGAATAGCTCGCCATTGTATAGTACTGATACATAATTGTTGTTGTCGTACATAGCCTTAATAATTCGAATGATCTTTTCCTGTAGAAGCTGCGAAAAATAAAAAAAAATCTGAACCATCTCTGTTAATACCCCAATATTAAAATCCATCGATTCCGTTTCTTTTGGAGACATTCGTTAAACTTGATGAACTAAAAACTTTCGCCATCAAGAACACTTGACTTGGCCCAAGATTTGATTCTACAGCTCATTGAAAATATATTAAAATTCAGGTCAGTTTAGATACTCCCATGCTAGAAGTAAACGCTCTACTATTGGAATCAGATGAGGACAACTATAATTTGTTGAAGCCGAATTTAAGTATTGCACAACTTCTGATTCGGGATGTGACTACGATTGTAAATGGATGAAAATTTTTTCAGATTCTGCATTAGACTAAGATCCTTCAAGTTCTTACAACGTGTCAGGGAACGAAATTTCTTATACACTAAGCTATTATTTTTGAAAAAGTTCTGTAAAGTTAAGTACACAGATTTTAATACAAATAAAATAAATTGCTTTATTTTTGCGCAAAATATAATAGAATTGTTTAGTTTTAAAAATTTGTATTTTAATAATTTTCAAGGAAATAGAAAACAAATAAAACCAATAAAATTTTGCCATCAAATTGAATTGGAGTCAGCACAAACCAAATAATAATAAATTTCAGTGTTAACTTAAACCAATTGAAATGCAATGAACTGCAAAAATACTTTAAATTGTAATACACCATACGAATACAAATGAATATGCACATATGTACACCCACACACACACACACACACACACACACGCGCGCATACATACACATTCACTTTAAACCAAACGTCAAAGGTTAAAATATTGTTGTGCAGTTTTTAAGTGAAATGAAAAGTTTTTCTTTTAGCTTCTCTTTTTTATGGTGTAATTTCGGAATAGAAATAAAAAAAAAGTGAAGCTGTAGAACTGTGAAACAAAAAACAATACATTTTTAAGCAAATAAACAAAAGAGTGCATTACAAAAACAATCCATTGTAATTTAGGAGCTTGGACAAAAGAAGAATATCATCATTTTTACTTAAAAGATTAAGTAACAAATTGAATTTATCGTAGGAATGCACTCAAGCATTTATCAAAATAAATTGAAAATTGAAAATTTAGAACTTGAGAAATTAATGGAGAAATGCAATAAGGATACAATGATCGATGAAGAGATTGAGTGAGCGTATTTAACAGCATGTGTTATTTAATACAAATTTATTTCGAATTGAAATTCAATTTTGACATTGTGATGAAATTAAATACATACCAACACGCTTCACTTCTTCAAATATATTCAGTAGTAAGCTGAAAATTAAATTATCACATTTACATATGTGGGTGTTTGAAAAATTGACAATAATTGAATTAAATTGTGGTATCAATCAATTTACAAATATGCAAAATGATATGCTAATATTTTGTGTTTGCATCAATTGCACATGGGAAACATTTTATCTACATACATTTAAATACGAGTACATAGCTTTGAAATTATTCCATAAATGTTAACACAAATTAATTTATTTCATTTATGCTTTATCACTTCGTATGTGTTGATGCTCCATATTATGCATTTTCTCACCCAACTGCATACGCTGTAATAAACATCAATGACCTCAACAACAAAAACGTTTCACTTATTTCATAATGATGCCAACATTTACATTTTTACTCAAAATTACAAAATGCAAGCTCAATTTCAATTTTGATCTAATCATAACACTTTCATAAAATCAATCCTCACTGCAACAACAACATGTTAATATAAAATTCTCTAGCAGCATACGGCTGCCATATTTGCCAAAACCATCATCAAAATTTTACTAAAATTGTTGCTGCCATTCTCATCATCGTCATTCCCTTTGATAGTGCTAGACAACCTCACGTATGCACTTCTTGTTCCCCAACAATTTTGACATTTAGTTTCAAATAACAAACGAAACGAAATTTCCCCAGTGACTTGTTTTCAACTGGGCAGACATTCGAAATATTGTAAATATGTACAAACACACATATTTGACATGTGCAAGTGGATGCAAATGTATATAGGTGAAAATGACAATTTGAAAATTTGCTGCATACCTGAATATATCGAAATGAAATAAATTCAACAATCATATATTGAAATACAAAAAGAAATCAATTCAATATATGCAAATACACAAACTATAAATTTTATCACTCTTTGTTAAATTTTTTAATAAACCAATTCGTTAATACATACATATATACTCCATGCTTTTTTCAATGAAGCCTTGTATTCAGTAACTGTAACATATCTAGTTATCTCTCATCTTAATTCAAATTTATATAAAGTTAAACTTGATAAGGAACTGTATAATCTTGAACTAAAACTCAAGAGTTCCTGGTGAACATTGTGACCAAGATAGTATTTTTGTGCAGGTTTTTGTAGTCTAGTGCTATATTAGTTGATTTGAATTCGGATTTTTCAAATTGTATTCAAACGGCGTTCATAAGAAATCGGAGTAGCCATTTTTAATCTAAAAAGAGTATATTTGGATTTCAAATGCATCATATTATGGATTTAGTTAGTTAAATTTAAGGTCAGAAAATGATATTAGAAAGCGAAAATTGAATTTCAGAAACATCATTTTAAATTCTGAAAGAATCCAAATAGGTTCAAAGTGATCATTTGAATTCGGTTTAGTTAGACTGAATTTATAAAGTCTAAATCTGGACTCTGTGCAATTAAATTAAGTTCATAAAACAATAATTTGAATTTAAAATAATGTATGGAATTCATAAATCGTTGATCTAAATTCGGAATAGTCAATTTTAATTTAGAAACCGTCAATATGAAATCTGAAAACGTTAAATTGAATTCGGAAACCGGCATTTTAATTTGAAGTAGTTAAATTCAAATCAGAAAGCTTCAATTAGAATTCGAAGTAGTTAAATTAAGTTCCAACAGTTTGAATTTTGCTTTGAAGTATTCAGTTTAAAAAGCAACTATGTATTTTGGTTGGGAGCAGATCGAAGTTCTGTATGACAAAATTCGGTTAATTCTAAAGATGTAAAACTGTGTTTAAAAAAAAAATCTGCTCTATTTATATATATAAATACAGTGCCGGCCATATCATTTGCAACTAAAATCACTAGCACTTTAAATGACTTCTTAAATTCACTAAAATAATTTTTATCAAAAATCTTTTTTATTCAAAACAAAGTGTATTTATTGTCATTTATTATAAAAAATTAAAAGTACAATATTGTGTTGAAAATAAAAAAAGAAAAAAGTTATATTAAATTAAAGTCTGAATTGAAGAGGTCAAAACATTTGCAACAAGAAAAAGTTAATGTGAAAATTGAACAAAAATCGAAAAAGTTTTCAAAACTTTGTTGCATATCCATTATTATCGATTACTGTTGCACGTCTGCATGGCATTGGCTCTATTAAATATTTCGTCTGATCGATTTGAACTCGTTTCCATTGCTTTTGAACATCCTTTTACAGATCCTCCGGTTTCTTAAACGTATTCGTGCCAATTTTTCGCTTCACGAGCATCCAATGGCTGTCAATTGGGCTCAGATTGAAAGGGGGAGAAATAGTTTATCTTCAAAAGAAATTTTTAAAAAATATTCAATACACAAGTCGACGATTTCGCAAATTGTTAGCAGCGGTATCGTTGATCTGCGTCATAGAGGTTGAAGGCCTCTCAAAGAAACGTATAGAAAAACTAACGAAATCAGAAAGTGGAACCGAGAGAAATAAAAACTGCACCTCAGTTGGATATATCATCTTCGACCAACAAGCGACGACCCAGAAAAAGTGGATTAAGCGCATACAGCATTGCCGAAAACGCGACTACTCTAAGAAAGATCACTTAGCTCACTTAAAATTCCCTCATAAATACAAAAACTGGACTTTTCAACAGTCGTAAACAAAAAAAATGTACAACTTCTCATTTGTCCAGTACAGTCATCCTATCTGAACTTAATTGAGAGCCATTGAATGCTCGTAAAGTGAAAAATTGGCACGAATACGTTTAAGAAACTGGAGAATCTGTATGAGGATGTTCAAAAGCAATGAAAGCGAGTTCGAATCGATCAAGCGAAACAATTAATAGAGCCAATGCCACGTAGGCATGCAACAGTGATCGCTAATAATGAATATGCGACAAAGTTTTGAAAACTTTTTCGATTTTTCTTCAATTTTCACATTGACTTTTTCTAGTTGCGAATGTTTTGACCTCTTCAATTCAGACTTTAATTTAATATAACTTCTTTCTTTTTTTATTTGCAACACAATTTTACACTTTTAATTTTTTATAATAAATGGCAATAAATACACTTTGTTTTGAATAAAAAAGATTTTTGATAAAAATTATTTTAGTGAACTTAAGAAGTCATTTAAAGTACAATTGATTTTAGTTGCAAGTGATATGACCGGCACTGTAGATATTCTTTCAACTTTTATACTTATCGTAATTTTAATCTTTAAAAGTATTGAAATATGCAAATAACTGTATTTAAAAATGTTTATCGATATTTTTAACTGAAACTTAGTCCAAATAGACTAAATACAAAGCTTTAGGACAATAAAGAATTTTGTAAGACATATTTTTTTTTTTTTTTTTGCAGAATTTTGAGAAACAGAATTTTGAAATTTACAATTATGTGGCCAGAATTTTGAAAAGCAGTCAGAATATCGAACCCAACCCATTACGGTTTACCCAATATTTCCATCTCTCTATCCAATGAATACTACTACCTGATAAAAACTTCGAAGCCCTAAACTGATAGTTTTCTCATTTGAAAATAACACAATATTTCTGCTTATTTGTCAACTTTCTCCTTATTTTTTTTTTTTACCTTTTAAAATCTCTCCTTTATAGGCATATTGTTCTAACACTAAGTAATATAAATAAAAAATTCATTACTTCTCATTAAGATGGTAAGTTGATGTAAAAGAAAATCATAATCTTTTAGTTTGGCTTTAAATATTTTCAGATCATTTGCCTAAATTTATGCTTACGCACCTTCAGATATAAATATTAAGTATTATTTTATATAACCACATACATATAAAATGATGAAAATATGAAAAATTATCATCTTACATACATACATATATACTTTGAAGAGTGTGTAAAGTCATGATAAAAAACACATCTACTTCACTTAAATGTTTTATAATCTACTTAGAATTATAAGTATGTATACACAAATAACGACATTATGTCGCGTATTTAAAGACTTAGCGTCTAAAAGTATGCTTCTAAATATAAAATACTTAACTTTTTATCAAGAATTTTCTGTTGCCGTACATAGTCTACAAGTGATAACGGAAAAGTTTTTTTCTTCTCACCGTACATTCCTTCATTCTTTATCATAAGAAAAATAACAAGTGAATGCGTTAAATTATGTAAATTTGTTACAAATGTAAAGCAAAGTGCCATAAAGTATGATACAATTTCTACTATAACTTATTTTCAACAGAAATATTTAAATATTTAAAGTTAAATACATTTTTTCCATGCTATTCATAAAAAGAAAAACTTTTCAGTACGAAATTTCAGAGAAATTCCAAAAATTGAAATGACATTTTAGTTGTAAAGTATTTATTCATAAATTTTAAAAAAAAAAACTGCGATGTAAAAGCTGAAGATACTTTTTCTCTCCCCTTCTCTCTTTCTCTCTGTAGATTAGCAACTAATGGCAAACAATATGAACAATTCGTTGAATTTCATACTCAATTTTCAATATTCATGCATTCATGAGTTTACATTTCCATTGAAATCAGCACAAATATTTTTTTCTAACAAAAAGCGAAACAAAATGCCTCTATTAGGCTTAGTTTTTTCATACAATCAAACAGCGAGCCAGTTATTCATTCGCTTCTATATTCAACTACAGATACATATACATAGTATGGGCACTTTGAAGCATAATATGCTGAGCAATAGTTAAACTTTTATTGTAGAAAGCTATTAAACTTTTCCCATCAAACGAAGAGAAATTCGCACAGTGCTGCAAGAGAAAAACAAAAAACAAAAACAATAGATTCTTCTCATTGTTGAGGTACGGGATACTACTTACTAAGTGCTTTAGAAAGACAAGAAAGCAGTTGTTGTTGTTTCTGTACTATGCTATCTGAGATGGTGTAGGCTTAAAGTGGCAGTAGTTACTTCCAATTGGTAGAAATACACTGCAGAAAATGGGTAGAAAAAGTTTTAAATAAATTGTGCACATGCATATCTAACTGAGAAAAAATTTTTGGAAAAGAAAATAATTAAAAAATAAATGTTGTAAAGTTAAAGTCGCACTCTAGGGGAAAAAAATCTTATAATTTTATTCAGTACATTATTTTGAGCATATTTTTTAACTTTTACAATTGCATACTAATAGGGATAAAAATTAAATATTTTATTGTTAATGCAAAATTGTAATTACATATTGAAGTTAATTTTCACAAAGGTAAAAATAATAAATATTACTTAAGTCAAATTTCATATAAATTAAAGTTATTTTTATATAGGACTATAAACGTTCAATGGTATGCACTATTGAGTACCACGGCATTTTTTGTAGAATATTTTGCTTATTGCTTCCTTTGTATGTTCTTAATTGCTTTCAAAAGCAAATAAAGAATTTTTCCCATAACTTTATAAAATAAAAAAAGTATAACGACGTAACTTAAAGGAAATAAATAAACTTATTTCTTTTTTTTTAAATTTTATTTATTTTATACATAAATTAAAAATGTTTATATTATTTCCGTAAGATGTTTCCGGAGCGTCCGTCATTTCTGACCTTTACAAATTTGTTATATTTTTACCTACTTCATACTATTTTTTTGAAGTGTATTGAAACAATTTCATTGGTGATTATTGTTTTCTGTTGTGCCCTTGACACGCATTTAAAGAAATTGTTTTCAATGTATTTCAAAAAAGAAAGAAAAAAAACAACAAAACAACAAGAATTTTACTTGCTTGATGAAGTGAAAGCAAAAGAAGTAGCAGCAACAAACCAAAAATAAGTCTACAGTTTTCTTATATTTCGTTCATGAATTTAAATTGAAAAAGTTCTATGTACTTGCATTACCAAATCAGCAATAGAATTTACACTGTTTTCGTTTTGAAAATATTTTGTTGCTATTTATTTGTGGCTATTTGTTTTCCCTCTCTTTATAAATTTAAGTGCAAATCGATTTGTAATTTTATTTGATAAAAATCGTTTTTGATTTGATTTATTGCAATCATTAAAATTGCAAATGCAATTAATCATTATGAGAAAAAACAAGCAAATAAACAAGCGAGATCAACCACAGAAGCACATTAGAAAATACATAAATAATTACACATGTACATGCAGATAAATATGTTTGCAAAATTGAACATACTTAATTGTACGCTTTTATATATCACAAATGTCTTTTTACATCTATAAAATTGTCTTATAAAATTATGGGCGAAATCAAATTAACGACACTGTTCAACATAAAACTTGCAGCTAATACTTATAAATGTTTGAATATAAATATCCAATCAATTTTATAGTTCTGTTGTCAAAATATTTTAGCACCATATCGAACAATACAATTTGAAGTGCTATATAATTCTCAAAAGCACTCAAAATGAAACTTAAATTTCGTGCTTTGATATGACAATTTTGCCGGACGTTTCCCATATACTTTTGATAGTGGTATTGTTTTTACGAATTTCAAACCAATAAGATATGTTCAAATTAGCACGTCTAGTTTCTTGGACTACTTACTTTTTAGACTAAGAAAATGAATCCCACAACTTGTCGAGGATCTATATACAGCCGTTCACATCCACAAGTGTTGAGTAAATGTTATATTTATACATAACTGAAAGAGATCTGCAGTTTTATACCGAACTTGGGAGACGAACAGTAGGATATACGACTTTGGTTTTCGTTGATGCCCTAACATGGTTAGGGCAAAGTTAGAATCAACGAAATTATTGTGGCTGAAGTCTGTGAGCATGGGATCTTGATAAGGTATTTTTATCTTGTTCTGACTTTTGCTAGTAGTTTTAGATTGCCTTCATGATATCCCCATATTTTCATTCTGTGTTCTCTTCTGGATTAATTTTAGTCGTCGTTTTTTTGCAGCTACCGTGAGATTCCAGTATTTTATTTTTGAGTCATACAATGATTAACCTGGTGTCACATCTGTGTAAAACAGCATATGTTACATTTAATTTAAAGATGCAGATTTTGGTGTGTGTTGATATTTACTATAGATCTCCAAACTGAGCGTAGTTGGGAGCAGAGCAAATTTTTTAATTAACTAATCTGTCAACTAAAATCTTAATCATGGCCAACGAATCACAAATAAATGCTTTCTAAAACCGGCCTCTGTAAAAGATTGAAGATTTAAGTTATCGTAGTGAGATTTGGCCAGTGATACTTTTGTTGAGTATTTATCCCACTGTGCGACTACGGACTTTTTTCTCAAAATCTGGTTACGCTTCTTTAATATTTTGTACAAATAATAAAAACAATGGATGTGTGCAAGGCACGCAAGATATTTGATGTATAAACAGTTAAGCTAACTGAATGTCATATACATAAGCTCACATATGTATAGCCATATATAGGGATTTAATGTATAATTTATATGCTTAGGTAATTCAAATTAAAACAATTATTTTATAAACTTAAAAACTTATTAGATATCATTATCTTTTATATATATAATAACCCAATTCACCATAAATTGCAAATGGTCTTACATCATTGCAAATGCAAATTTTTATTCCATATCACATATATTTGTTGTTGTGATAGCATAAATATTTTGCAGTTGCACCAAATCGTGAATAGGGCTAATATGTTGTAGTTGCATTATTTTTCTTTTACTCAATGCATCGGGATCTATATGCTCGCATATACGCAGCTGCAATCGCATTCTTTTTTTCGCGCTTTAAGTTTTTCTTCCTGTCGATTTGAAATTTTATTAGATGTGAAAATTTTACATAACGTCGCCTGAGAATTGATTTGGCTTATAGGTATATGAATTTGTACACACATACGTCAAATCAATCCTCAGGCGACGATAAGTGCTTTCCACATTTAAACTTAGGAAGGCAACAGGGATGACTAGTCACCCCACTACTTTTTAAAAGCACCGCAAAGAGAGTTGTCTTAACTGCATTTAATAAAAATAAAAAATAATGTATTTTTATTGAAGTAAATAAGTGATTTTATAATAAATAAGTCTGATTTTTTCTGTTCAACATATTTGCTATTTACATAGATAAAAAAAAGTGTTGTCTTTTATAATGCGGTGGTTTGCTATCATTATCACTACGTTTTGTTTATACATTTATTGAAACCTAGATTCCTTATTACTTATCATTTTGTATTGTTTTTGTATTTTAAAAAATATTTAATTTTAATGCAATCTAACTAACCGAATGCAAAACCTATCAAATGCCTGTGTTTGCTACGGCGACTTCTTTGTTTGTATGGTATAGTCGATCTCCATACGTTTAACACCAACAAATAATTCTGCCCCGAATAATTGTACACACACATTTTGTTTTCCTATGCACATATATGTGAGAGTAAATTGATCGAAACATAAACAAACAAACTCCGCTCGTATTTTAATTTCTCCCTCTCTTCTTCTCTTTGTTGTTTAGAGTAGCACAGTCATGCCGCGCAGTAGTGTGAGCGAGAAGGGAACTGGACGTTACAGTTATTGTTACATTTTACACATTTGAAATTTTGCCCATACCGTGAGCTAAAATGTTTACACATCAAAATAAAAAATAAATATATTCAGGATCCTTAATCCTTACAGTTATGCTTCAATTTTTAATAAGGCATAATGTCTGCTATCACCTTTGGAATTGTATTAAACGTAACTTGCGGCGATGAAGCTGCATATTTAAATAATTCCCGCATTTACAGCTAGCACCAGTATTTTAAAGAAAACTCAAGTAAAATGGGAATCATATCTTCTTTTTTACTTGAATATTTAAACATTACTGGGATATATAAGTATTAGCTTAGTAAGGGTGAAAGGGTTAAGATAATTTAACACGAGCTGGTTTGCCATTGCAGCCCAAAATCAAAGCCATTTATTCACATTTTATTCTCTAATTTAAATTTTATCTTAATCTGCGGATTGAACTTAAATCATGCACTTAAGCCACGATGAACACATTATCCTTAGAAAGAGCTTGATATATATGTAAGTATTAAAGTAACTATACATTTCAAAATTTAAACTTTTTCGGCCTACTTTCGTACCTAAACCTACTACGCTTCCGAATGTTACAAATTTTTAATTCGGATCAAATGTAGTTACACCAACTGGTAAGTAAAACAACTATTGCATGTACGATTTAATACTATGAATACTAGGTAAATATGTATACTTACGCACACATGCATTAGATTTTCTTTTATGAGGATGTACGATATGTATTGTATGGTATGTGTTAACAACACTTGTCAAAATCATTCTTAAATTTTTTTTTTTCCTTTCTTACTAGCAAGTGAAAATTGTAATTGTAGCTACGAGTGTATGTATGCATGCGTGTTGGGGTGAATATAAAGTAAGTAAGTGCATACATCCGTTTCCGTGTTGGTTATCGTTTTTGTCTTTGTTTTACAAATTGCAATTTTCTTCCATTACAGTTGCGCTAACTGCAACTGAAATCAAATTGAAGAAATATATATTAGGTATAAATACATTTCGCACACACACACACACACACTCACTTTCTTTTTGTAGCTACACTGGCTGTCACAAAAACCGCACTACCCACCAATTTCAAGAAAATCGTTTAAAATGGGAGCTAAACCTGATTTTGTTTTAATGAATGTAACTGTTTTTTATTTTCGGGAACAAAGTGAACCAAATTTGCGAAAGAAGCATCATGCATACATACAAATTTTATTTCTTTTTCATTAAAACAAAAATATGGAAGAAATTTCACGTTTTTGAGGGTATTAATTAAAAGTATATAAAAATAAAAATATGTAAATTTTTTGAAGGTGTAAACTAAGATTGATATGTTTCATAATTGCTTAGTTCGATGGTTCCCCTCTCTTAGCCCTTCTTATCTCCGTTATCTTGGATGGCATAGAGTCGGCAAGCACTTTAAGGATATCATTCGTTATTTTTTTAATACTAAACTTATTTCAGAACTCTAGCAAGGGGTTTTTTATTCTTTAGCATGTTTTGAGCAACTTTCTGTTTCATTATATGACATCGATGCTCTATCGGACTTAAACCGCGCGAGCTACCTGATCATTTCCGCCAGTAAATTCTAACATCATCGAAAGCATTTTGAATCTGCAAACAAATAAGAATCAATAGTCTAACTTTATTACTATTTTTAAAGTTATCAAACATTAGGCATCAATTACACACTAAACCTTGCCAATTTGGCGCGATGATATGCCGCAGAAGTCGTCCGGAAAAATAACGTCATTAATGAGCGAAAGCACACCACAATTAGCTTACAGCAATTGCTCCATAAAATTTTAGCCATATTTTTGGGCATTCACAGCATAATATGGCATAAGAGGCCCATTCAAACCATATGACTTAGTGGGAATTTAACTATTTTAGCTACACAGTTATCCTTGTATTGCTCTATATCTGAGCGACGCACGTACCGAAGATTAAATGCTCATAAAAAATTGACTTTAATTTGCCCGATCATATGACTTTTCTCGAGTCTGCCAGAGTTCAATTTCTGTAGTTTCTAGTCCATGCCAGGCGATTTATTTTCGTCCATTTCGTCAACAACCACTTTTTGGCTGATCGTCTCCCATACAGACCGAACTTTCGTTTCTTTCTGCGTAAGGTCTCGACATTTATATTCACGTTGTAATAGCTCTTTAGCTCAGTTCTTACCGTGACTGCACTTTTGAATCGATAATTTATGGTTCTCTTTCAGGTTATGTCATGTTCTCTCGGATTCGTCTTCCATAGTCTTTTCGATCGTTTTGTCCTTTCAAGCGGGTACAAATTTGCGTTTTTTCTGGATCAGTCCAACAGCAGTCAAATGTAGACATCAGATTTCTTCAGGTATTTAACTTTATGACACTCTTTGATACCTAAGAACAAAAATTTCGACATTTGTGACCGCCAGTGTACATAGCAAAAACGTACGAAATAGAAAATGAAATTGAATTGAATTTCAAATGCGATGTTTTTATCGTTAAAGGACATCTGAGACAAACATAGAACATACATACATACATACATTCATATCAAGCTATCTGTTTAGCTAGCTACCTACCAACCGAGCTGTCAACATCCCAACATACATATCTTTTAATTGTATCTTTGAGATGTAAATGAATCTCTACGACGTAGTTTTCGCAAGCCAACTACGAATAAATGGATGGATAAAATATTAAATAAATATGATTTAATTGTGGCATTAGATTCTAAGATCAAGTTAAAACGTGCAAATATAAATTAAGAAGTTGTAATTACGTTTCGTGAAGCAGCGGCACCTTGAGAAAATACGAAAATACCATAATCGAATGGAGAAAGAAGAAGGTAAAGGGAAGAGATGTAATATTTTCATTTAAATCAATTTTTTTCTTTAGTTTTTCCTATTTGTATTTGTGTTTGCTTGAATTGTAAATGAATAATTGCTGCGCCCGCTGGCGTGACTCAAATTAATGTAAATTATTTATATCTAAAAAAAAAAAATTTAAAAGTGTTGACTGCTCTGTAAGCACGTTGTTGTCGTCTTTGTTGTTATTGTTGTTGTTAACTGTGAATAATTATAATTCACCTAAGGCTATTGCAATTCCATTGAGAATACTACTGAAAGTGTCTAGAGTTAGAAATCTTATTCATAATTAAGCTAAATATTGTTGATAGGCAAAGAAAAAGCTTCTACAGTTTTCAAAATTATAAAATACTTAGGTGCTTTTACCTTATAAATGCTTAGCAATTATCACAGAAATTCTATTCTTGCAATTGTACTGATATGAGTGCAATAATGAAATAATAATAGATTTTTTTAATTAATTACTATTATAATTAATGCATTTATCAAACCGCAAAGACATGCTGTTTTTGATAAGTGGATGCTTTTTATCATTATTACATTTCAGAGAACAAGTAATCATTTTAAACAGAAGAAAACTGCACGCTCATCCCAAATTATTTATTACTTTTCACAAAATGTGCCCGATGTGAATATGTAGTACTAGATTAACATTGATTTGAATATGGGTAATCCCGACAGAAATCGACTAAAAATCAGAAAATTTGTTCCACTCTTCCGGGTATGAAATTTTTTAATTTACAGTTAGGGATAACTTTGTGGTATCACAATGAGCCTAAATGTGCTTAAGTATGCTTTCAAACAGAAGGCTGCCACTCCAACCTAACCTAACCTATTGATAACTTGAAGACTTAAGAATGTAAAAACATATATTTAGTATTCACTCATAACTAACATACTACTTACCTTCGAAGATATTTCTATATCTCTATGTTTTAGATGCATTAATAGAATTAGTCGTCACCTCATTTCCTTGTTACATTTCTTTAAAATGAGGTGATCAGATGTATGGAAAAATATAACTGTTCGTATATGCCATATTCATATAAAGATGCTTCACATTTTAATAATAAGGAACACTGGGTTCGTAGACGAGGTTACGCATATGAAAAAAAAAATATTTTCCTAAAGAAGCAAAATGGTAATGGTTTTATTATCGTCTAGCAAACACCTATTTTAATACTTTATTCAAAACATCATGGCAAATAAGCCATACATTTTTATTATTATTTAGCTTCAATGTATTATAGAGAGGTAGAAAATGCGACCTAACTCAACGACAGTAGTTTTAGAATTAATGCATTTTAACCCGAAAAATTCATTTAAATTTTTTTAACGAATTTTTAAAGCTAAAATTTGTAAGAATAAACACCCTTGTTAGTGTTATAAAAATGTATTTAGTATACGAAATGAGTTAATATACATTTTGTTGCAACCAAACAAAACCGTAATACTTAAACGTAAAAACTTTATGAATTGTTTTATAAATTTTTATAGCGACGTTTTAAAGTTTTTCTGTTGTACACAGTATTTTCAACATTGTCTGCACATTGCATTTTTGCTCCAAACCTACCTACATTGGATGTAGGTACCTCATTCATATGTACATTGGATTGCTTACATTTCAACAATGTTCAATGCTAGCTGTATATTGAAATTGCTACGGTTATTGTTGTTGCTGTTATTACTCACATACTACTGCTGTTGATGTTTGTACATAGTGTTTTTAATTAAATTTTTTCCTGTTTCATTTTCAGCTGCCTAGTTCAGTTTCTCAGGTTGCACATTTTTGGCGCACTATATCAAACAATACAAAAATTACATTTTGTGACAATTAAACTTGTGCTGCTGCATTGTAAAGAAAAATTAAAAAACACACACTATGTGTGCCGTGTTCATAACACGACAGCGAATAGAAAGAAAAATGGTTAAAATTCTCATATTTTTGGCATTTAAAAATTAAATTCAATTCTTTTTTTTTCACTCTATTTATTTACTGAATTTAATCCTTTAATCAAGGAAAGGAACTCAAAGTGTAAACGTTTCTCAAATTTGAGAAATTTTTTGTTACACACATTATACTGCCGCATTTTTTTTCAATTGGGAGGAGAAAATATGGTAAATTCAAAAAAATATGGATTAGTTTCAACTAAAAACTCATTGGGTAGTTCGTGAATATAAAAATATTCAAAAATGATTCGAATATGAAACTTTTGAATCCACTACGAAAGTGGTTGAATCAGTTAAAAAATTTGCCAAAAAGTATGCAATGTATTTCAATTGAATTCCATATTTCTAACGAATTTGGTAAAATCGTTAGCCAGAGTAAGCCGAATACTATTTGATTTGTTTTTGACTTTAGTGTAAATTTCGGATCACAAATAACTTTTTCATGCATTCCTGAAATAATTAAATTTAGGGAAGAGACTCACTGATTTATTTGTTTAGGATACGATAGCAAATTTTAGTCTTATTTATTTAATTTTTCTGCACATTTCTGTCTTTGTTATCTAATCATCGTCTTCGTTATTTCAAAGAGTGAAACGGATTTTTTTAACACAAAAGATGCTTTTAAAAATATTAGCTATTAAATATATTAGATGTTAGGTAATTTTCAAAGTTATCTTTTCATTTATAACAACAACAATAGCAAGAGAAATAGATACAGTTCAAAAGAAGAAATTAAAAGGTGCACTTTAGTTAAACACACATGCTAACAAACTGAATCCTTTCACCCTTTTGTTTCTTTAATCGACTTCAGCAAATCAATTTTTTTTTTTTTTTTTTTTTTTTTGTCTCAACTAGAACTTAACTCAGATTTTAAAAAGGAACTGCTATTACTAATGCCAATCAAGATGTTCTTATATGATGCTACAAAAACATATACAAATCTTAACAAAGTGAATACATTATGATTTAAGCGGCATTTTTAATTATGATTTTCATTTGAACTTTATCAAGTAGAAAAAAAAAATCTCTTCATTTACATTCGACACACGCTTTAGTATTATTGGGTACTCAGCTCGAACTCAACCTGCACGCACTCCTAGCTTTGGGTTCAAATACAATCACATACACAGATCCATGTCGTGTATCTATTGGTTTGTTTGTTTGTGTACACACACGCTCACGTACATGCATGTATTTGTTGCCTACGCTTTTAACTGATTTACCTTGATGCTTAAAGTACTGCCGACGCTGCTGCTGGTGGTACCGACATACATGTAAACGCGTTTCATTTTCTAATCATAACATTACCTTCCGTACAGATACTTTTAATAGGCGTTTATATGCAGTATCAAACTTTATGTTTTGTGGCATGGAGAGGAGCGCATACTCACAGACGCACACATATGTATATATTTCTGTTTTTCACCATATGCGAAATTTAAGCCACGTACGTATACTGATTTGTTTGTATGTATTTTTATATTTTCTCGCTTTTATTACAATATTATAAATTGAATTTACATTTTTGGTTAACGTGGCAACGACAGCAGCAACAACGTGGCTTGTCAATAATAATAACAATAATAATAACAATAATAACAATAACAATGGCGTTGATTATGCTAAATTGTATGAAAATATTTTCAAAAGCATATTGCTATACATTCATATTCATATTCTTAAAATACCTTGGTGACTACTTATTTTTGCTATTAACACGTTTGGTGCATACTAAATTTTTGATTGCTGCAAGTTAATTTAATAACAATCGGAATTCAATCAAAATTTATCACTAAAATTTATGTTTTATACAAAGAAAAAAATGTTTTATATTTGTTTTAGTTTTAAAACTATAAATATATATGGATATATGGTACATAATATTATGTAAGTACTGAAAATATAAAAAATTAAACATAATCTTCATATTTTATAACTTTGTTACTATCATCTCGAGTTGAAAGCCACTACAGGTCAGGTCACTAATCAAACATGTGAAAGGATAAGTTTAACCTTAATTGCTCAAACAATACCGTCGGTATAGAAATCCATTCCACCATAGATTTTCAACCTCTTCCTGTCTAATAGGAATGGAAATGACAAACTGGTTGTCGAGGAAGGGTATGGGCAGGATAGACATATTTAAATCCTGAACGAAGAGATGAATTCTAAAAAAATGGAACGGCTCACGAAAAATTCACTCCAGAATCTAACTGAGTTTAGTCTGAAAACCGACTTGGATGCAATCTGATTTCTAAAGAAGCTCACAGGAGTTTAAAAGAGAATTATCATTAGCAAAAATTCAGAGTAGAATTAAATTGCTCACTTAAATTGTACTGATTTGCACATTTAAAGCAACAATACTGTAAAATATTATTTTATTTTATTTTTGCTTTTATTGGGTGTATAACTAGATTTATTTTTTTTTTTTTAAATATAGCTTTATTTCAATAACAAATTGAATCAATCAATTATTCAAAGTGGTGTTCATCCGAAGATATGACATTTTTCCATCTTTCAGGCAATTTATGGACTCCTTACAAAAAAAACGATCCATCTTTCGAGGCTATAAACAAATCAATCAAATTTTTGATACTTTCAACTAAAGTAAAGCGTATTCCAGTAAGGGCATTCTGCTTCGATCAAAAAAAGTAATAGTCAAACGGGACAAGGTCTGATGAATACGGCGGGTGAGGCAAAACTTCCCTTCCATGATTTTCCAACTAGTTTTCAACCGATCTAGCAACATGAGGCCGCGCGTTGTTATGTTGGGAAATTACGGTCTCGTGTCTGGTCATATATTCTGCTCGTTTTTCGGTCAGTGCTCTCTTCAAACGAATCACTTGTTTTCGTTACAGTTCTCCCGTAATAATTTCACCAGCTTTTAGCAGCTCGTAATAGATGAAACCCTTCTGATCCCACCAAATACAAAGCATTACCTTGGCGACATGAATACTCTGCTTCGGCGTTGATGTTTCAGGATGGCAGGGCTTCACATACGACTTCTTGGGCTTCAGGTTGTCGGAATGAATCCATTTTTCGTCGCCAGTAATAATTCGATGCAAAAACGACTTATTTGTATAGCACTGAAGCAGCATCTCTGACATTTAAAATCGCCCTTCGACGTCTCTCGGTTTTAAGTCGTATGGCACCCAGCTTCCTTTTTCTTTTTTTTTTGAATGAACGCCAATGATTTCAGGCTCTTGGAAATTGCTGCTTCAGTAACTTCCTATGTTATTGCGTTTGCTACGAGCCTTCATGGAGTAACATCTCCAATTCTTCATCTTCGAACTTTTTCACTTGGCCAGGGCATTCCTAGCTTTCCAATTTTAAAGCGTCAAAACCAGAATTCACAGATTTTAATCGATAGATAGGATTTTTTTCGAATTAAAGAAGAAAAGGAAAACTTCCTGCAAACGCTGTTTATTTGGCACGTTTGCTGACATGTTTGTAACGCAGAAAGGTTACATTGTTTTCACTTTAGCAAATTGATACAAAATCAAAGCAAAAGCTATTTGAGTAGCTTAAACACGAGAGTAGTTACAGTATTGCCTGATGTGTTTCAGTACAATTTACGCCATCAATTGTAAATCCCTCATTTTCAAGTTATATACCCAATATTAACACCACCAAGTGCTGGCTGAATAATAGTGCAGAAAAAATTAATCCATGCGGATTCATGAAAATCGCATGAAATTATTTAACTCAGTTAAACCAAACTTCACAAATTGACCACTATTTGCTAAATATGATTTGTGCCATGAGTTAAAGTTTGTGGCAAATTGAAAAAATTTAGATTGCGAATTAAGATCCTGTGGTCTACATAATCGAATGCTTTTGAAAAGTCAGTGTAATGTATAAGCCATTTTGAGCAAAGTACTCAAATTCAGTTAAGTTTGATAATGTTGAACACCCCTTCATTAATCTTTTGGGGTTGAATATAATTGTATCACGAATTATTTCCAGCAGTGTAACGGTGACAAGACGCTCAAAAAACTTAGCAATCCTTGGTAGTTTTGCGGTGCACCTGTAAATATTGTAAATAATTTGTACAGATTTCATAAGCTTTACACATTCTTAACAGAAAGTTTATTATCAGATAATGCTTTCATAAAGCTTTTGGTTTGAGTATTCACTTTCAATAGAAAAAGCTTTAAAAAGTTCACAGCAAATACTTATATCATTTTTATACACAACATTAAAATGAACAATTACCTTTAACTAATCTCGAAAATTTCTTTAATCTCAAAATTATTTAATCCATTTTTTCAAATTTGCATTTAAAAATTATTGTGAATTTCTGTATGATACAGAAATCTTCAATTGCTAAGAGTTCATATGAATCCTCCTGTCAATGTGAAAGCAGCATTTTAATTTTTTTACTAAATTATTTTTTTTTTTCACAAAAATTAATAACTCTATACATATATAGTAAAAAACTTAAAGGATCTAGAAAAAATAGGTATCTCTTTTTTTATACACATCTGTGCTAATTTTTTAATTAATTTGTATATTATTATTATTTTTTAAACATATGTAAATATTTTTTAGAAAAAAAAGAAATTAAACCCTCGTTTTGTTATTACTACCTAATATTGTTTGTTTAATTTTTATGCCCTTAATTTCGCAGTTTTATAAACTTGTTGAAGTACTTATTTTTAGCACCAAAAAATTCAGTCTCTAGTCATAACAAAACTTTTAAATGTTTTGTCTCGTTGTATCATATGTGCCAAAATATACATCGAGGTTCGCTCACATATATTCATACCAAGTAGGCACACAAGTTTTATCATACTCGACTGAGTCGACTATTTTGATGCACTTCCATTACTTACCATGTGTTTCCTAGTTTTTAAGGGTTCTAAGGTTTTATCTACCTAACGCGCTGAAAAATGTTTCATTTTAAAAACCTCTAGCTTAGAGGGTGGCGCACAAATAGCTCAATAATAGCAATTTCATTTTCATTGAAGATAGCTCGCAGTTCCGAACTTAATAATTAAAGCATTAAACATAAAAACACAGCATAAAAATATTGTGATTGAAAAAATTGTAACTACTTATTCACTAAAGCAAAAAATGGTTTAAATGCTGTAGATATTTAATTTAGTTTCTCTTTTCAGGTTCTGGTTGAAATATGACTTTTATTAATATTTAAAAGAAAATTCATAAAAGAAATTAATTAATTAAAGGGTTAAACTATATATTTATAAATTTATACTTTTTTTTGCATCCAAAACTGAATGGATGTTAATTTTGTTCATTACATACAATGTTTTTCCACTGACTAAGAACTTTGAAATGCATTTAATATATCAGCACCACATTTTTTTATACTTATTGCACTGTGCAACATATTTTTCTAATGGAGAATCGGCAAACACAGGTCAATAGTACTGGTCTAGAGTAACAAAACCCTAAAAGAATTTTGCACAGTTAAAAGATATAGGCTTTCAAAGTTTGCAGTTTATTTAAAAAAACGAAGTGCTCATTGTTTACTACTTTCTTCAGCGAAATAAGAACAAAAACAATTTTTACATTGTAGAGTTTTCCACATTAAGAAGTTTAAACTATCCATTACATGACCTTTGCAAAAAATAAGCAATAATACTTTTGACAAAAATGTATAGAATTTAATAATGTTTGAGTTTTCAAATTTTTGTTTTTATTATAAACAGAAAATAGAATTGAAAAATATACTAAAACAGTTCAACTTTTAAAGGCTATAACATTTAAAAAAGAGCTATCTTTTTAAAACCCTCTCAGGGTTTTTTTCCTCTGGACCTGTACTACCGACCTGTGTTGGTCGCTTCTCCGTTGAATTCCATGACCCTAAAATTGTTGCACAGTGTTATTATTTATTTCATAATTTGTAGTGCATCGAGGAGTAAAAATATAATAAAGGAAACAAAGTATAATAAATCTTAAATTAGAATTTTCTAAAGAAAAGAATTTGCACCATTCCCAAACTCATTGTCATCTCCTTTCAAAGCATTGAATGCTTAAGTTGGCATCATAAACTAAATTTTAGTTTACGATACATATATGCTCATAAGCTCAAAGTTATAAGAAAATGGAAAACAAAGTTTTTCAAGGAAAAATGTTTAATTTGATAGATGGTGGAACTTGCGCAATAAATGGACTTAACCTCTTCGCCGAAAAAGTACACATATGTGTACTCACATTTTTATGTATTATATAATTTTTTTCAATTTACTATCAATATTTTTCTCGAGTTCTAGCAAAATAAAGAAACTAAATAAGAATTCTGTTTTCTCTTAATTCCATTAGAATTTAAGAAAAATAACTAAAATAAATTCAAAAATTAAAAAAGAAAAACACAACAACTTGTTAAAAAACATCTGACTTTGGACACCGAAGAGGTTAAATCTAACTTTTGGTATCAATTTGTATTTTACGTCTATAATTTGGTGAATCTTTGTACAAAAATCCAATACACAAACCCATACTAAAAATAATACATCAGCAGATTCAGTCTTATTCAATTGTATGGTATCGAACCTACCATTCAGGAAGAACAAGAGTCGAAAAACATAATCTTTGTATATTTTCCACAACAGGGGTTTTCTCCCTTGTTATAATTCTCTATTATTATAATTATTTTCGTATAGACTTTGCTTCACTCATAGCGCAAATCACTCATCCATCGCTATACAAAACAAAGAAAAATATTTTACTTTAACAACCAAAATTACTTAATTTCAATTTAATCGACAAACGGAAAATAATAATTATCAAAATAGAATCATAAATTTAATGTAATACCTGAAAAATTTGACTTTCAAAAACAATATATGTAAGTAAAATTAAATAGGTAATAAATAAGATCTATTTTTCATTTATTAAGGTGAATAATGAATATATGTACTTTTATATAAATCTTTTCCTTATTAATAGCGATTATTTGAATTTATTGCTAATATGTAAAACAGGGTTAGAAAATATGAAATCCTATGCAAATTTTTCACATTCTTAATTTTTAAAAATCGATGTCTCTAAAATCATTAAGCCCTAGAGTAAGCCAAATTAATTAAAATGTTTAATAAATATATTACTTCACTAATGTTAATCCATGTTTTTAATAATGTAACAAACTTAAGAAAAAATACTAAAACAAACAATATAACCACTGTTAAACACTGAGAAAAACGAAAGTGACTAATTAATAGCGGAATATTTTGCAGGTAATTCGTAATTTTATAGCACGATCGGGCATAGTTTCAAGAGGTTGTTTTTACATTTTTAACTACTTACTAACTACGTGCTTTTATGATACATTTAACGTTTAAAAATGAAAATTTTGGAACTTTTATGTTACACTGCAATAACGCATTCGCACTTTGGTTAATGGTAAAGCTAAAACAGAAAAATTTGGAAATTTGTAAATATTTAGATAAAGTTTTGTTGTACATAATTTGTTGTTGTATTGACATAAACGTTTTAGATTTTTTTTTTTTTTGTTGTATTTCATTCGGCAAAGAAACACTGAATTTCGTATGTAGATTTTCAAAAATAGTTTCTTGAGCTATTATCATTTTTATGCGGTTTTAAAATTTTTGTAATTAAAAAAAAAACATTAAACGTGGATGTACCATTTAGAAAATTAACAACACTTTTGTAAAATGTTCAAACATAGACGTATTCAAAAAATAATAAATTTTTAATATTATGTCATTAAATATTTAGCACAATTTGTAAAATAATATACATGCCCATGAGTTATATAAATAGCAAACTCTATTAGATGCTAGAAAAATGATTTAGTGAAATTCTAAAAAATAAAAAATATATATACAGTGACAGTCAAACCTGTTTACAAAGTACAAAAATTTGTTTGTCACAATAACTTACCATATTGTATTTGTATTGTAACCTGATAAAAGCGTTCACCTATACCTATGGAAACATGATACAGAGGAAAAAAATACTAAGCTCTATGATTGCCGATAACTGCTGGTGGCTAAAGGTCGTAAGAGGACATTGATGAGTATAATAAGGATCAACTCGTTGCAGAAGATGAAATTGAAGAGAGTAGCTTTTTGCGATACAGCACCGATTTAGAAAATGATGGCGAGAAAGAAGATAATTTCTAATTTTAATTTCAATGATTTTTGAATTCTGTACATATAAAAAATAAAAATAAACTACATTTATAGAATTTATAAAAAAAACGTTTAAACAGGACTTTTTAATTATTGTCAGTCGATCTGGAAATGGTTGTACGTCAATAATATGTTTTGAAAAGTTGTTTGGCTTAATGAAAAGAATAAAAAAATTAATACCATGTAAATTATAACCTCCTTAGCAAAAAAAAAACCTAAAAATAGACATTTACATGTTTTTGTACCGAAGCGCACCCTAGCGGCCATTATGTGTAAAAATAAATTACAGATTCATATTCTTCGTAAACCCGAAAACCTTCAAAAAGACCTTTTGATGGTAAAAATATTTGCATTTAAATGGGACAAGCTTTCAGAAAATGTTGGTTTCATTAATTCCCCAGAAAAAGGATCCGAAATGCTCTACAGTGAAATAATTAATTTTCACTGTTTTCGCAAATATTTGAATTTGCCGCTTAGGTCTGTGATATATATCACAACTCATAACCGATGCATTTTTTTAACAGCATGGGAAATTCTCTAATCGATATGATTAAATGTAGCACAGAAAACTGCTATGGTGGGAATTCTATCCCTTTCGATGAAGCCCGTCCAGATGCGGGCTTAAGAACAAGCAGCTTAATACATTTTTCTCCTAATCCGATATTATTTAGTAAAAATTTAATAAGTTATTTATGATTGATGTTGTTATTTTGTGTGCACTTGCGCATATAAAATGCATATTAAATGCGAACATTCATTAAATAAATATTAATATTAATAAGAATTAACATAAAGTGAAGTATAATGTTTTAAAAAAATAAGTCATAATGCGATATTATTCTACGTCGTACATTAATCGGTAAAACATGGACTTAAACGAACTGGGTATGATATAACATAAGACCAAACTTCCACATTAATAGTGTGACTAAAAATCCATTTAAATAGTGTACAGGATAAAATCAAAATGAGACAGTAAAAAATGCTGGATATGGAGTAAACTCGTATTCTATAAATCGGAAATGTTAGCTGGTATTGAAAAACGGATAACAAATTTAGAAAAAGTGTATATCAAAACACATTACCTCATACTCAGATTGAAATACTCAAAAATGGCCCAAATCATTTTTTGCTCCACTACGTCACAATTGTTTTTAACAGTGGTTTGAAACTTTTATTTTTTGGTCAAAAACCGAATAAAACATTGAAAAAAATCCTATAAAAAATTTTATTTAAGGTGGTTCTTGTCTTCGGCGACCTATACTTAAATTTTCCGAGAAATACTTCCTTAGAACAGTTTAACCCTCTAACTCCCACAAAAATGGTTCATTTTGGGTCCTTTTCTTAAAAACTCTTTAAAAGCTAGGTTTAAGGGAAGGTGAAGGGTTAAATCATTCTACAAAAATAATCTCCAGAAAATTCCACTAAGGGCCACCGAAGACAAGTAGTCTCTAGGAGTTAAAAGTAACACATAAAAAACGAAATTAAGTGTGAAGAAATTTTTTTTCAAACATATATTGCAACGTGCGATACTAAGTATGATTATTAATATCCTTGAAATATGTCCTGTAAATATGGAACGTAGAAACCTTTGGCAGCAGAGAATCCGTTAATGATATTGTAACGGTGCTATTTGGTATAATTTGCAATTAGGTACAAAACTGCTGTGCTTCGTAGATTTAACTAGTCAAAGTAGCAACTTTTGGATTGAGCATCATCAGCACCGAATTACCCTGTAAAATATGTATGGAAAGCAGTAAAAACAGAATGAATTTTGTTTTTTGTTTATAAATTTATATTGTCGGCCAATCAACTCATCTCACAAACTTTACGTACATAAATCTAGATATGTAGATTTCAAACTCAAAATGTTAAATGTTGTGCTTCATGTCAATTATTGTTTATAATCAAAATTGATGTATTTGACTAAAAAATCATTTAGAATAGACATAAAAAAACAATATAAGTAGTAAATGCACGCATATATATCTAAACAATTCGGTATTATTTTTGTTGTGTATTTTTTTTTTTTTTGTATGTTTTTTTTTGTATGGTTTGGCATATTATTTTGAGTTTTAAAAATAATTCAAAGTATTTATTTACATTTTTAAATTCTAAAAAAAAATTTGCGAGCAAATTTAAAAATAACAGAAGCATCTGCTAAAAATGAAAATGAACAATGAATTTATGTCAAGATGTCACTGTTGATTTACTCAATATAATAAAAGTAATTTCTGAGCAAAACAAAACAAAAAATTTTAAAAGTAAAATATTTAATTTAAAATGATTTTGAGACAGTCATTAATGCATATTTGCTATGCCGCTGTTTATTTGTAATTTTTATTCATGTTATGTTAATTTTCTAATGAATAACAATAAAAATAAAAATTTTTTGGCACCACTATATTATAAGCTATTAAAATAATAGCAAACATATGTATGTATGAACATGCTCATTACCTACGTACATAATAAAAGAAGAAGAAACAGAAGCACATGCACATTGCAAACAAAATAAATAAATTTAAAAAAAAAAACAAGAACAAAAACAAAAAAAAATTGATTATAAACTTGCAGCAGATGTTGTTGGTTAGTATGGCCGATGCTAGTGATTGCGGACTTTTCCATCAGCGCCCATTATCGCGCTAATTGCACGATTTTGTTTTATTAAATGATCTCCGATGAGGCCAATCCCACTCCACTGCTTTTGCTTTCTTTGCTGCTCCTTTTTGTTATTGTTGTTGCTGTATAAATACAAAGTAAGTATTTAATAATAGCGAAAATAAATATAAAATAAATATTAAACGAAAATAACAAAATAGCATAGCTGCCAAAATATTCACTTCAGTACAGGTACATATACCTACAAACATATCTCTCATTTTCTGTAAGGCTGACATAAGTCAAAAAAAAAAAAAAGAAGCAAATTTTCGAGAAAATCGTGTTTAGAGATTTTAATGAACTACCACAAATTTTTCTTCTTTTTTTTAACGAAAATTGCATTTAAAGGTTTCAATGAACTTCCACTCCGTAGAACGCAATAATGACGAATATTCCTCCCACAAGAAGAGTTCATGAGATACCGATATGATTAGTTAGTTCTGCATACTAACCTCCATTTTTTTGTTTTTATTATGACTCTCTTGCAGCAAATGAGCGATATACACTAGCCGATCCAATGGGGGCAGAGGGGGTGCTTATTTCAAAGCCCCCTCCCTCCCCCTTTTCACTGCTAAAGACTGTTTATATTGTAACCAGATTGTTGTGTTATTAAAACTATTTATTTTTTTAAGACCGCATACCTGTTCTGGGAATCGTTATTCATGTGTGGAAGACATTGGCTTTTATGTTAAAACCGCCACCCTGGATCCGCCAGTGAGCATATGTATGTAGACATGTAGCATACGCAAATAAATTTCAGTTCACATCTGATCTTCTCTTTTAAAATATATTCCCAATGATAAAAATAGCACCCAAAACACAACCACACAAAGACAAAACTAAGAACCAAAAACAAAAATAAAACAAAAAATTCATGTCGACCGAATTACGAGCAATCGTAACGATTTTGATCGCTTCTTTTCACATTCAAATGTACCTACACCTCCATCATTGACACCTTCCTCACACAACCACTGCCCTCGTTAACGCCCTTCCCCTTTCTGCACTGATATTCTTACACACTCTTTTCTGTCAGTGCTCTTACGCTTTCTCCTTCGCCCGCTATACCACCTACATACCAGAGGAGGTCGTGTGACTTTGCGAGCATTGATCGTTTCGTGAAAATGTTATATGTATTGTTGTTGTTGCTGTTGGCTCAGCTGAACGCCCGGCAGGCACGAGGAGTAACAGGAGAGATAGGGAGAGAGAGAAATAGAAAGAAACAGACCCAACAACTTTTTTATTACCTCGCCACCCGCTTATCGTATATTATATGAATTTTCTTTTTGAATCAATATACCGTAGCTGGTAGTTACATTATCAATGCATAAACGACAAATATGTTAACATACGGATATAATAATTTATACAAAATATTTCAATTAATAATCCAGCTAATATTAAGAAAAAAATCTCTTGTTTTGACAATTCGCAAAATTTCCCAAAAGCTGTAATTTCGCCATAAATAAATCTCATGTTGTAATATCAGTTCTAAGACCTAACTCTGTCCACTAATTTAAGACTTACTGTAGTTTTAAAAAACATAAGGTTTAATATCAATAATGAAAATGTATCGTAACCTACTGAAGATAAAAATCTAAATTGCATTTCGATTTCGGTATTATTCACGATTTTAAGTTCTTTGCAATGATCTTGAGTAAAAAATCAACTATAAAGCGAAATTATTACTCTCTTATTATTTAACTAAGGCGGAATCTTTGCTATTTTACTCAAGATCACTGAATAGAACTACCGATCGTGTATACCCTTATAGATTTATAGTTCAACGAACAGGGCCAACACCTATGCAAATTTTGTAAATTATTTTTCTTAGCTCTCGACGGGAAGCCAAGGTTTAGAATCATTATGGCTGAGTTCCAGAAGTCATCGGATGCGGTATAGATGTAAAGACATAAAGTTAAATTTGACAACTTATCCTTAACTATTTTTTAATTTTTTTTTCTTACTCGATGCACATCAGTTTCAATGCATCGAAAAATTGTACGACATCCATTTCTGTATTGCTGTAAGATTCGTTTATAGATTTGTCCACATATTCAGCCCATTTTCATTCATTAAAACTATTATTTGCAGTCATAACATTTTCGTAAAATATTCGTTCCAAACTGATGATTGAACGCGCTTAATGTTATCGCATTAAATAGTTTTTGATCGAGTTTTCGAACTAATTCACAGGCTGTTGCATTTACACACAACATCTGCTTTATTGTAATTTTTACTACATTTACCTATATATAAACTACAATATGCGCTAAAATTTAAAAAATCGGAATTTCTGCACACAATTTAAAATATTCATTGAACAACAGTCAACAAATTTCAAATCATATTTCCTACATCGATACGGTATCAAATCAAAAGAACATTTTCATTCGAAATATCATCAATTGACCGTCAAAATAATATACGCTAACATATTTTTCTTTTCTTCGTTTGTTTTCTTTTTTGAGCCAAATATACTCGAAAACTCGTATATTATATGTAGATTATACAAATATGACAGGCGAGCCAATGACATTGTCACAAATTGTATTTTCAACAAGCAACGGTACATTTCATATTTTGCACGCTCTCTTATTTGCTCTGATTATGTGCGAGCAGAAAACTGCAATAGCAAAAATGAGTGAGATGTTCAAAGGTAAAATCTATATAACAAGGTATACGTAGATCCATATTTGATATTTCAAAGAGAGCATAAATATTTATGATAATATACAAATATTTTTCTTAAAATTTTTTGCACTAGGCGCACAACGAAGTCAATAGATTAGAAATACACTAACAACAAAGACACCCACCCAACGTGCGCCCAAAACAAAACAACAACAACAAAAAAAAGCATACTCGTGATACTCCAGCTGCTGTTTTCTTGTTTCTTGCTCTCAATCTGTTTTCATGCTCTCGGGCATTTCGCGATCATGGTCAAATTGATTCGTTTATTATAGCGAAAAATTTCAAAGAGCATGCAGAACCCAGCATTAGCGCTTTTTAAATAAGGTGCTTATGGCGTCATTTTGCCCACGATATACTTTAAATCTGCACAAGTAATTAAATAATATATTTTTTGTAATAGTCGGTGTTCTGATTGCAATTTCGTTTAATTTTATCGATTAGATCGTATGAATTTTTCAATATTTTATTATGACATCTGATGTAAAGGCGGTCAATCCCACATTGCTATACCCAAAAATATCACCTAAAGTCTTGCAGAGAGCATCGAATTTATAGATCTGTGAGTGTTATATATTTATACAAATATTGTATGTTCTTCGTACGATTCAAGGGCAGAAAAAATCTCAACATTGTATTGCTGTCGATTTTGTGATACTTGCTTGTGTCAAAAAAACGCACGGATTTCTAAAAACGAAAAGCGCTCACGAGTCGACGAGATGCGTGCGTGTTGAAAGTGTCGAAATAGTAGATTTTTCGCAAAATCACATTGATAAACATTTGTTCTTTTAACTAGTCGTATAAGATATTAAACAATTCAATTTCAAATAAGCAAAAACGTCGCGCATATAAAGCGGGGGAGAATATATATAAAAAAAAGCTGTTAACTGAAAAAATACTATATAAAATAAATAAAATAAAATAAAAATAGCGTTGTGTGTAAAAATAACATTAGAATAATATTATTGTAAAATTTACGAAACGCAAAAGAACAAAAATAAATAGATTTCAAGTTCAAAACAATTTTTGTATGCAACTGTCAAAATTTCATGGATGAATGACATAAATTGTCAATTGCAAATATTTGCGATAGTTGTTGTTGCCTAGCATATTTGTGTGAGTTGGTATGTGTGGCGATGAAAATATGTAATTGATGTGTGAAGCGTGTGCCAAATTAATTAACGAGCCAATTTGGTGTAATACCAGCCGAAAGTAGCAGTAGAATTGAAATACAAAAAAAAAAATCAACTTAAATACTTAAATTAAATAATATAAAATTTTTTAACTATATCGACTAATTTTCGCTCCGATTTTCCATTCGTTTTCAAGCTTTTTTATAAAAATAAATTCACAACAAAAAATATTTAATTTATTACTTAAATTTATAAGAAGTAAAATATTTGCATAGAACCCAAAAAAAAGAAGCAAATATTCAAAGAAACAGAAACAGCAACAAAATAGAAATATTAAAACAAAAAACACAAACAAAATCAAATATTTTTAAAATCAAAAAGAGAAATAAAAATTAAAATTATAAATATACTAAGTAAATTTTAAAAATGTCGTCGCCGTCACCATCGCCACGAAATTCTATAAAAAAGAAATCCTCATCGTCTGCAGCAGATACAAAATCTAAAACAACAACATCATCTGCATCAACGACGAAGACCGGAAATAAACAACAAAAGAGTAAATACACAATGACCAAGGAGCGTCCTGTTCCTGGTAAATAAAAAAACTAATTACTATGTGTTACTATAGAGCTACTACTATTTTACTGTTACTACTCAGAGCGCGGGAGAGAGGGATACATTGAAAGAGATTAAACAACTTTGTGGTCATTTTCATTATCGATGACTTTCGCTTGACTAATACTAATTCTAATTGCGCATGCTTCCGTTTCCGTTCGTCAGGCGCCCCAATTATCGCTATTAACCACACAAAAAAAAAGAACAAATTGTGCTATATATTGAATCAAATAGATAAACATAAACACATTCACGTACGAAGACAAACAAATCTGTGAATGGATTTTGGCACTTAAGATCACCAAACTACACTAACAACAATAATAATAGAGAAAAAAACAAAAACAAAACAAATAATATCAACAATAAGAAATAATCTAATAATGCTAAATATTATACATTATTTAAAGAATACTATAATTTAATTGAATGTTAGAATTTTATTTAATTTTTTTAATTAGAAAATTAATATATTTTTTTCTAAATTTGGAAATTTGTTTTATTAAATGCACATGCTTACTCTCAATTTTTTTACATGGAATGACTGAAAAGTATTAGCTTCTTAGGGAATATTTCAGCATTACTAATTTTAAGATTAATTTCCAATTTACACATTTTTACATTTTTAAAGTTAATTAACGAAGTTAATCAACGCAATTAGTCAGTTAGGTTAACAATAAATTATATACTAAAATAGCCAAAGATAATATTAACAGTTATATACAACGATAGTGGTAGTTCCTTTTGATAATACTTACAATATTTTTCACTTATATAGATTGCTGAAATCTATATAAGTGATGGGTAACCGTGGCGGGTTCTGAAATGATCGTTTAATCTGCGTGTTCTTTGACTTTTGTTATTCATCAGCCATAATAGTTCACTAAAGCCTATTTATTTTAATAATTAGTTCAAAAATATGACAAAAACAATTTTCCACATTAAAATATAAACTATGTAGTTATGTAGAAGAGGCTGATCATACGATTTAAGATCCATCACAGTTCTCAACAGGGATCATATTGCGCTCATTGACGAAAAATGTGTACATAAAGTCTATTAGTTTCGAAAGGCAATGTTATCTCTAAATTGTAAAACTTTAAAAAAATCTCTGAATTTTAAATTAAAATTGTTTCATTTTAAGACATTGTCTTCGAAAGTTCCAAGAACAATAAATCCTTTACCGGTTTTATGTTGGATTTTAAGTTTCAACCCTTTTATTACGAGATTCAAAATTAGTTTGAATCCAACTAAAATCTTATTTTGTAGACACATTGTACAAACTTTCTCAATTAAAATTTGTATGGCAAGCTCTATATTATTAGCCTTCAATCGGTGATTGGTGGATATCTCGTTGTCCCGTTTTATAATATTCATGGGAATGTATTATTTCCATACAAAATAAGTGGGAGGAAAACCAAATGAAAGTATCTTTTTTTACATATACATACATATACAAATACAGTCCAACAGGTTTTCAGATTATACTTGGTGTATGAGAAAAAATTACTCATTATATAAATTAGAATTTTTGTACTCTTACTCTACTACTTAGTTTTTAATAAGCATTTTTTTTGGACAACAAACTGTTGAGAGCATTACTTGGGAGAATAACTTCTTATAAAAAAATTAACGCGGGGATCCTTATACAACAGAACTGTCCCAACCGCCCCACTGTGGTTGTTCTCATACTACAAAAATAAAAAATTCATAGTCAAATTTTGGAATTATGAGCAACTGCACAATCTCTACTATTACCAAACTTCTCAACGATAATTCTTTTTAGCCTCTAGTGGTACTTCTTAAATGTAAGCATCAGAAATGCAAGTATCAATTGAAGTTATTTTTGTATTGGAAAAAGTGTGAAAATGTACTTAATTTTTGGCATTAAAAATCTAAATAAAAAATGCTTCAAATCCCATTAAACAAAGTGGAAATTGAAAAAAGTGTTGTTAACTTTATTTTCAAGTCGTAAAATTCTTATAACTTGTGGTGTGCTTTTTATAAAATAATAGTTTCTACGAAGTACTTTTTTTTTGTATTTTTTGTAGTTTAATTTTAATTTCACTTGGATGTTTAGTAACTTTCCCCCCCGAATCCTTCCGTCAATTTTTTTTCTAAAGAACAGTCCACATTCAAAGTTTCAACAAATGTTCACGGTAGCTGCCAAGACTTGCTAGTGTTTGTGTAATCCTCTATAGACTAACGCTTACTCGTTGTTTTTAATACAATTTTCAGAATGAACAAGAAAATACAATAATAATTTTTTTTTCTTTAAATTGTTGGTTGTTTTATCGATGCGTGTTTTCACGCATGCACAGTTTTCAAATCTGGTGGTCAAAAAATGGTTCAAATTCACGTGTTGCATTAAAAAATGTTGGAAAATTTTTTATGTTTTCCGTACAATTTGAAAAAGGTGACTTAGCTCTTAGCAAGTGGGATGAGACCACGCTCATTTTTAAAGAAAATCAAATTTTAGAAGTTTAAAAAAAATCACAACATTTATATAGGAATTGTCTCTAATTTTGAAGTTTTTTTATAACAAAAGTGTACCTTAGAGTGCTGTGACCATACCCATTTTTACAAAAAAAAACATATTTACCTTACCAAAAACTTATTCTCAAAACTTCAGATTGATATCTTCATTCTAACTACTTTTGCCGCTCTCTTCCATACATATGATAACCACTGTGCGCACCCCCCCCCCCCCCCTCATTTTGAGACTGTGATAGGATAGAATTGGAATGGCTGTCTTGAGGTGCACTTAAGCCAGAATGCCTCATTATGATACTACAGTTGGGCCTTAAGTTTAACGCCAGTTGCGAATGGCGGTGTGCCAATTTGTTATCACTTTGTGGTTTTGACCTTGCCTAACAAGATTTGTATTTGTTTTGTATACTATGAAGGTTACGAGAATTAACCACCAGACCAATATGGAAATAGAACCCCAACGTCCCCCATGAAAGTCTAGTGCACTACTCATTAGACTATCGAGAGCTAACAATTTTGAAATTTAATTATTTATTTCTCTGTTTTTCTCTAAAAATTTGACGCAAGAAAAAAAAATAACTACAAATGTAAATTAAAAAGAATTCTAGATTATTTTTGGGCCGCTGATCATGATTTCTTCTTAATTTAACTGATATTTATAGAGAAGATAATACAGTAGTTTCCGATTCAATTACCGATTCAATTACGAACACAATTATTGTCAGGCCAATTCGTTAAGTCGATTTTTTCGCTAAACCGAGTACTAAAATCAAATAGCCTATTCTTTTAATTAAAGTGCCTGAAATGACTAGAAATAGTATTTTCAAAAATTATTTTATTGAAAAAATCATTTAAAGTGATACGATACATTGTAAATTAATTTTTTAACCCTTCGGAGGGCACATTTTGAAAAGTTACACGAGAGGGCGCGCCCCGGCAATTTAGCCGCAAATGCGAGATACCAGTTTTCAAACACAAATAACAGCTAAAAGATGTAATGCAGAAACCAACGGCTGTCGATAAACCACGCTGCATCTCAAAACTTACAAAGTCACTTGAGTGGTAGTGGTCGGCTACTATGTTTTGTATTTTAAAAACACAAATTAAACAATTTACGGCTAATTTGCCCTCCGAAGGGTTAATGTGTCTACACTTTAATATGACAAAAAATGCCAAAAATTGGTTTTATTTTTGACATAACTATTCTTATTGCAATTGTTTTTGTTTCTCTGTATGATGATATAACTGTTTTTTGCAATTGTTTTTCTTTGTCTGTATGATTTATGCCCTGAATGTTCTGGTAAAACGGCAGTAGAGAAATATCTTACAGACATTTTAAGAAATATTATATTATATTTTTTTGAAGCATATTATACAGACAATGGATGAATATTGGTGGTAAGCACTAACTAACTTTTATTCGCCATACCATCAAAATTCTTTTCCTGTTTCTATAATTCAAATTTGCGAATTATGTATATAGGCAGATTTTCTTTGAAAAACCTGCGGATGATTTTGTTTCTGAATTCAGTCAAAAACTCATCCTTTTGGTTCCACATAACTACATTGCCAAAAGATATGCAGATTATCTCGCTTTTAAGAAATAACAGCTTCTACCAAATGAATTTGTTGTTATTGCGGATTTTTCGTTTGTAGTCCAGGACGCTGCTCAGATTGGCATTGCTCAATTGCACAATGCAAGCCAAAAAAAAAAAGTTTTGTTTGAAATATAAAAACGATATTAATTTCTAAATTTATGGTTTGTTGAAATATTGAAAAATTCATATCTCCTGAACTATTTGAGTCACCACCTCGAATAAAAAGCCAAAGAAAAGATAATTTAGTCTTCTTTATGGAACACAAAATTTTAAATTTAAATTTTTGAATTTCGAATTTTGCAAATTAAATTTTAATGAATTAACTTAAAAAAAATAAATTTTAAAAATTAACAAAGGCGAATTACCTTTCTAACGGTACCTTACATGTCCCTTGCATGTCGGTAGTATTCGGAGATTAGATTTGCTCTAGCAACTCCGGTGAAAACCGTACCAGAATTTTTTGTACACCTTTTTATTGGGTTTGTTCTAAAATAAAACCATGGACAAAGTTTGAAGCAAATCTAAAATGATCAGGCCAAGATTCGGTTTTTTTTTTTTGTAACGTTTAATCTGAAATGGCTGCATATTTAAAGTTGCATTTCACTATCACAAAAGTATCCTCGTTTTCTGTTGCAGTCGGCAGTTCCATGGAGATGCAACAAATTGGATTTCATTGCTGCAGATTTCTTTTTAGATTTGTTCACTCTTCCTCTATATAGGCGGAGCTATTCTTCAACATATGTTAGTTTATTTCATTGTTGTTCCAGCCGCCAATATGTTTTGTTTTGATGTTTATGAGAGTTTCTTAAATAATGTTTTTTCCGTGTCTTCTTCTGCCGCGTAGATTTTAAAGTAATTTTTCACCATTAACTTCAATCTTTTCCTTCTCTTCATACTCACAAGCATTTAATGTAAGGTTTGTGCTTAATGAAACCTAAAATCTCATTATATTTATTATTATTATATTTAATATATAATTAAAATAACATATCCTTTTCCAGAGGTACCACTTCCACCAGCACACAAACTCACTATGTCCGAAGTTTATGATGCTAAAACTGGAAAGCCAAATTTGGAAGCGATGCGAGCACATTTTCTAATCGAAGGACGCATGGAAGACGAGCCTGCACTGCGTATTATCAATGAAGGTGCAGCAATATTACGAAGTGAAAAGAATATGATCGATGTGGAAGCACCGGTAACAGTATGCGGTGATATTCATGGACAGTTCTTTGATTTAGTCAAATTATTTGAAGTGGGCGGTCCACCTGAATCGACGAGATATTTATTCTTGGGCGATTATGTGGATAGAGGATACTTTAGCATAGAGGTGTGTTTATACATATATATTTACTTATTTATATTATTTACATTAAATATTTATTACAGTGTGTGCTTTATCTGTGGTCATTGAAAATTTGGTACCCAGAGACATTATTTCTTTTGCGTGGCAATCATGAATGCAGACATTTGACAGAATACTTTACCTTCAAAACGGAATGTGAGTTGTTCATTTAGGATTAATAAAATTAAATTTGAATTTTTTCTTTCATTTATTATTTAAAGGTAAAATCAAATATTCGGAACGCGTTTACGATGCCTGCATGGAAGCATTTGATTGTCTACCAATAGCGGCACTTTTAAATCAACAATTTCTATGTATACATGGTGGTTTGTCACCAGAAATATTTACGCTGGATGATATCAAAAAGGTTAGTTATTTTATCAAGTAGATATGTAATACGAGTTGTTAATAAACCAAAATAATTGCAGCTTGATAGATTTAGAGAGCCACCCGCTTATGGACCAATGTGTGATATACTTTGGTCTGATCCTTTGGAAGATTTCGGTAGTGAAAAGAACTCGGACTTCTTTACACACAATTCAGTGCGTGGTTGTTCATACTTCTTTAGGTAACTAATTTCACTACTTCTATTCTATTCTATAATCTACATTTGTGTATCTTTCAATTTAGTTATAATGCTTGCTGTGAGTTTCTGCAGAAGAACAATCTATTATCAATAGTACGTGCTCATGAAGCACAAGATGCTGGGTATGTAATCGCATCTACTATCAAAATCTTTTCTTATTCATATTTCTGATAAGTTCCATTCTTTTAATTGTAGATATCGGATGTATCGCAAAAATCAAGCCACTGGCTTTCCTTCACTGATCACAATCTTCTCAGCGCCCAATTATTTGGATGTTTACAATAACAAGGTATGAATGTATTTATTTTGTATACTTGTTGCTTTAGTTTTTTTTTCCTTTTCACTTCACCGTATACATATTTGTAGTTCATTTTTATGAGATTGTTGCATTTTAAAAATTGTTTTAATAAATTTCAATAATTTATTTTTGTACTTCTTCGCGTAAATGTCACTTGACAAAAGGCAGCTGTACTTAAATACGAGAATAATGTTATGAATATACGACAATTTAATTGTTCACCGCATCCATACTGGTTGCCAAATTTCATGGATGTATTTACGTGGTCATTGCCATTCGTTGGCGAAAAGGTATTTTGCTATGCTACAAATATTAAATAAAAACTTACATACATATTTTTACGATTTCTTTAAGTATATGCATTATTTTTCTAATATTTTCCTCTTTTTTTATATTAATTTTCTCGTTTTCTTTACAACCGTATCGAACAACATAAAAAGGTCACCGATATGTTAGTAAATATTTTGAATATCTGCTCCGATGATGAATTGGTATCGGGTCCAGATGATGAATTGGAAGAAGGTAAGAAACTTTGGATTAAAAAATCCAAATTAATGTATTCGAGTAACCGAAGTTGTAAAAAAAATATTTTGTAGTTGCAAAAAATTGTAATTGGCTAGAATTAAGGAGAATCTCGTATTTGCACATCTTACCTTAATAACAGATAGTTCAAGTGATATACGAATATAGTAAATTTAGCACTGTATGTGTGCTATTTAACTCAAACAGAAATTAGACAATATCAGATCAACCTGGTAATTTTCAAAAAATTATTTGTTTTACAGAAAATTGATCTAATAATAATAAAATTTTAAAGCAAAATCAAGGAATTTTAGAATCTCCTTTTTCGTTTTTCCCCCTTGTGTCGCTGGAAAGGGTGGTAGGAAAGAGGGTAGAAAGAGAAGTAGAAATGAAGGTTGGAACAATGCACTCAATAGAGTGTTAATTTTTTTTTAAACTAGGATTACTGGAGGTGTGGAAAAGTGGTATGAAGGGTGATATCAAGGCAGGAACAAACGTAGGAAGTAGTGCCCGCGATAGAAATTTTTGAGCGTTGTAAAGTAAAGATCAGTAGATTATACACTCCGATTATATACCGATTTTCTTGGCTAGGATTATTAAAACAATAAAGCCTTAACGGAGGGTACGAAAGATCAGCTTTAGTCTAAATGTAGTTAAAACCTCGATACTTATTATACAGTGTAACAAAGATCGATTTTGACACCGATACAAAAAAAATTTCATTTTAATATTTAAATTAAAGGGTTTCATATAAAACCGATAAGAAACGTTAGCAAACATGCACCGAAACTAAAAACGTTAATTGAGTATTGTCATTATTTTAAAGATGTAAAATATATAAAACATTAATATTTCTACAAAATATCGAGAGCATTGAAAGTTCAGGATTGTGAGATTGGTTAAGAAAAAATTTCTAATTTTTTAAATACAAAGCGAAAAATTAATTTTTGTAAATACATACATATCTACTTGTACACATAAATGTAGTTAATATAACTGTATGTGAAGATAGCTTTTACTGTCGTGCAACAAGTCGTATGAGTAATAATAATTCCTCCTACATATTAACACTAATGGTCCTCAATCATTTTTGTACCAAAAAGCTCATGTCTTAGAAATTATGAATAAAATTTGCACTGTTAATACATAAAAGGAAATATTTATAATTAATAGGCTTTGAACGAACAATGATGCCAGAAGAATGTCAAAAATATATATAAGAAATATTTTTGATTTGGAAAAAATGTTTGCAAATTTCTTCCAAATTTCTTCCAGTTCATAGAACTAGCAGATCAGACGATCGTTTCGGAACCAGCTACGGTTCCTCATCAGTGATCTTGGTGATAGTTCCATAATTTCAACAATCTATGTAAGTGAAAATACTGAAAAGTCTATGAGAATTACAAAGACAGTTATTTTCACTGAATAGTATTATTGAAAGAAACTACCACTACCGTTCTATGTACTTTTTGCCATTCTTCTTTGACACTTGTATTACATATTGGTCAGATTTTCTGACATCTAATATGAACCATGGCTGTATGTAAAAATTGTTTATTCTTCTTCTTTTTTAATATTTTTGATTTGGAAAAATTTTTTGTAAATTTCTTCCAAATTTGGAAACATTTATAGTTTATGAAATAACAAATTTTAAATTAATTCTTTACATGGCCATTCTTCCCAAAAATGTTTCTAAATGTTTGAGTACTATTTCAGTCGAATTCTTCTGGATAGCTTAAACATAATCTTGAAACGATTTTGATTACTTAATAAATACAAAAGCTGAGATTTTCTCATCTGAATAATGTTAATTTTATTTACGGTTTATGAGATTTGAGTTTTTTTTTTTTTCATTAAATAAGTTATGTGTGAGCAAATAGTCTTAAGCTGTAGTCTATATATTTTATGATTCTATATATTACATACATATTTAGTAATAAAAAAATGTAAATTGGGCAACTTAAATATTTTCAAATGTCTATCTAAATATAATTAATCATAAATATATCTCTATATATTATATTTTTTTTTTATGTGGTGATCTAATTTTCTATATGCATGATAACAAATCTAAATCTATACATATCTAAATATAAACAAAACAAGAACTACGCAAGAAAATCGTTCTCGTTTCTGCGAATCAAAATAATGCAGCAAATAAACCAGGTAAGAAATCAGTAAAAGCATTTACTGAAAAACAGTTAAAACTTTCTATCAAATACGCTGCTTAAGAAAAAAATAAATGTTAATGCTGCTGCTTTTGATATTCGAGCGAACGATAAAAAAAAAGAATGAATGCATATTCGCTACCTATTCTATTAATTTGCTGTGTAACTGATCAAACAGTTTTTCTCTCAGTGCAAAATCTTAGCAAAAATTAAGCATGACTATTGCGCAAATATTTGCTGTGAATAAAAGCTTTCAGAGTAGAAAACTTTAACCTAGTATTCTAGTATTGTTGTTATTCTTAGCAAAGAATTGAACCAGTATTAATGTATAAAGTTTATAAAAGTTTTGTAAAAGCTTTCCTTTTCTTTTGAAAGGTATTGCAGTTGAGCTACAATAGATTAAGTTGCATAAGTGTTTGTAAATGTTTATAATTTTGCGCCAATTATTAAACAAAAGTTTATGATTATATTTAATTAAAATTTTTTTTTTTTTGGTTTTAACAATAAAATTTCGTTTGCATTTATTCACAGTTTCTTCGGTTTCTGCACTCCGCAAGGAAATTATACGCAACAAGATACGCGCTATTGGTAAAATGTCACGTGTTTTCTCAGTTCTTAGGTATATGATCTTAGTGGAAATTATCCACTGTTTTTATTTGAATACTTGTTTAAAAATATTTATACCAATTTTTTAATAGAGAGGAATCTGAATCGGTACTTCAACTGAAGGGCTTAACACCAACAGGTGCCCTGCCCGTTGGTGCATTATCAGGCGGCAAGGATTCATTAAGAAGTGGTAAGTAAAGTTAAACATATGATAACTGTACATCGAAATCTTTAAGAGCAATACCAGTTTACAATTAGTTTGAAAAATTAATTGCAAAAGTTTTAAAAGGTGCAATTCGATGGCAAGAAATTGTAATTTTTAGTAATAGCATATAAATTATTGATTGCAATTAAAATTGTAATTAAAAATTTTTCAAAATAATTTAAAAGTAATTGAAAAAGTAATAATAAGTGACTTAAGTCATATTACTAACCGTTTGTAGTTAAAAAAAACAACAATGTATATAGATCTTTCAACATCCTATATAAGTTACTAATATTTGAATCCGTAACCCAGAATTATTAGGTTTTGGTTTTAAATATCTTCACTAAATAGAGATACTTAGTTCTATATACTTATTTGTTGTTGTACTGTATTGTATCTCATTGTAACTAGTCTATATAACAGTTCGTTATTGAATGTCTAGTACATGAGAGATTGTGTGTGTTTTTAAAAAATGATTCAAAAATGATGAAAAAATGTCATTTTTCTGAATCACCCCTATTCCTGTAATTTATAACTTTTTTATTTAAGAGACTATGGAAATTAAATCTAAGTAATATTTCAAAAAACTATTACCTTCGAAGTATTATTAATTACTACTCTTAAAAGTAATCCAAACTTTATCAACGGATTTCCTCTGCCCTTTTATTTTATTATACAAATATCTGAATTTATTTTTTGCAACACCAATAAATATTATGTTACACACAAAAGTATATCAAAATTTCTTATGCATTTCAGCTCTTCAGGGTCTTGGTTCTGCAACCGAAATTCATTCATTTGCTGAAGCTAAAGGTTTGGATGCGGTCAATGAGCGTATGCCGCCAAGGCGTCCGCACTCGCTTAGTAGCAGCAATAACAACAATAATAACTCAACCACAAATAACAACAACACCAGCAGCAGCAAGAATGGCGACAATGCCATCAGTAATAAGAAAATTATTAAGCCGGCCAGTGTAAATAGCACCACAAGGCGGTCAAGCACCACAAGCAAATACTCATAGTTAGCAATTACAATTATAATAGTTTTTCTTGTTTTACTTATTTATTATCAACTTTTTATTTAAACTCTTAACTTTATTGATTGTTTTTTTGTTGTTGTAGTTGTTTTTAAGTAATATTTTCAAGAATTAATCTAAAGCTGCACCATATTCTTAAATGTAAATGCTTTCGTTTATTTAGACAAGTGTACTGCAGTGTAGATACGAAAAATGGGTACTTGATGCGAAGTATCTACATATATTCTGTATCTGTCTACGTTTTCTAATGAAAACTTATTTTATCTACAACATATTTACTTAAAAAACAAAAACAGTTTCGACATTTTTATTTTTTTTTTTTCTTTTTTCGTTGAAAAGTTTTCTAGTCAAATGTATAATTTATTATAAAAATTTTTAATAAAGTGACATGAATATAAATAAAAATAAAAAATTTTTAGTTTCATATATTTACATTTTATTGTTTGCATGTTTTTGAACATAGGGACACACAAAATAACATAGTGAATATTTTTGTTTTTAAAATTTTGTATCTTGATGATTAACGGAATACAAAAGCTAAGTTATATGATATATTTAACTACCTAGACATATGAACATGTTGTTGTTTCATGTTGTAGTTACTTACCATTTATCATGATTTTTGAGACGAACATGACGACAATAATTTATTTTAGTAGTAACCATAATGAAAATCTGTTCATTATGGGCGTTGTTTGGCATTTTTTTATCAGCTCCTTTTCATGATAAAAGTATTTATTTTTCCACTGGGCTGCATTTGCTAAAAATAAACAACGAACATAAAAATAAAAATAGCTAAGCATAAGTAATGCGGAAATAGTAAAATATAAATGACTTCACTCATCAAATATTGCGTAATATGAAATCACATCATTTTTAAAAGTCAACTAAGAATACATGAATAGTAGAAAGTTGTCTTTGAGCCAGGCTAGAAATCGTGGTTGATTTTACTAAATCAAAATAATCTCTGAACCCGAATTTTCAAACTTCAACTTCGTCAACTTGAAGTTCACAATTTTAAGTACTGCATGTGATTTATTTCTTATCAATTAATGTAACACATAAAGATAAATTCAACTCTTTTTATAATTCGTGTAAGCATCATAAAGTTTACCAGATTATTTACATCTGATTACGAACTGTTTGTGATAAACTTCAACCAATTCTCTTTCAAAAGCTTTTTATAATATACCAGAGGAAAAGGTTCAATGAACACATAAATTAAGTTCAAGAGAAAAGAATTGTTCCTTTAAACTAGCTATAACACTATTTTATTCTAATTTTCATATGTGTTTCATGAATTTTACTTACACAATAATAGAGATAAATAAATTGAATTCAATACGGCCAGCTTTATATTATATATTTAATAGCTAATTGCTACAACGGAATAACGTTCATGGAAAGCGTAATTACAAAATTAAAAACTGCCACTAATTATTGTAAGATATAGGACTAAAGATATTTCAGTTATTGAGCTAATTCTATTTGAATGCGAGTTTTGCACTTCCAAACCCTGTGAAGCATGTTCTGGAGCAGGTAGATTTTTTAAATTTAAAAATCTTTTGCATGAAAAAGTTGAACTCCACGTGAAAGTGCCAGATTCATTATTTTATGAAGCACTCAGAATAAATCAAATCTTTAAAATACAATTCTGAGAAATTTTTGTAAGTTAACAGGCTTTCAAGCACATCTTGAATACACCAAAAATGGATTCCTGTCTACAACTTTTGGCAGCTGTCTAATTAAAACGAATTACGCGTTATCTTCATTATTATGAAATATTAAATAAAAAATTTTTGGACTTAATCCACTTGGTGTCGAACTGCTTTTCATGGAACAAATAAGAAAAAATTCAAGAAGAGTAGAGAGCAATATTAGTCACCATCAAGGAGCAGAAAAGAGGCTAAATACGATTTTGAAATTTTCGTATTTTTGACTATGTTGCTTATGTGAAAAAAAGACAGATATAACAAAATATTTTAAAAATCGTTAAATGCTTTATATAAACTTTATTTTGCCTTTTTCCCGCTCCCTGATCATCATCATAAATGAGCTAGTAAATGTCTGCTTTTTCAATGTGGTTGATATCTCGGTTTGGTCGTTGTACTCTTTCGTCACTGTCTTCATGGGCAACAATGAAGGCAGTGACAGAAGAGTACTCGTTATTCGGTGTAGCGCCATATCGTCGCCTGAGAATTGATTTGGCGTATAGGCATAGAAATACTTATACACATACGCCAAATCAATTCTCAGGCGACGATATGTCTTTCGCATTTTTAACTTAAGGCTAAGCTTGTTTTTGTTTTAAATGGGTGCAGGGACATACGAGCAGAAAACTAGACACTCTGAGCCTATAAGAAGAGCTCTAAGAATCTTTTAAGCAGAAGTTCTCGCCATTAGGCTATGCGATCAGTTCAACCTCGGACGTAGGTGCAGAAAGCAATATATACATACATCCATAGACATCCAAGCAGCAATAACAGCACTGCATTTCTTTGAAATATCTTCAAAGATAGTCTAGGAATGCCTAAAGCTGCTGGATGAGTTAAATAAGACAAATAGGATCACTATATTCTGGGTCTATGTATACTCAGAAATATATGGGAAACCATGTGGTATCACAACGAGCCATTCTGGAATGAGTATGTCCCTTGACAACCACTTAAAGAAAAACGATGGCAGTGACTAAGAATACCATTGGTTCTGAACACTTTTTAGGTGTAGAGGCTCATACAATTAAAGAAAATCTAAGAGAAGATGAAAGGGTCAGTGATCATCTTACTGGGCTCAAATCTTTAAGTTTAGACAAACAATGATGCTAATTGGGAGGTTCAATCCTAAAAAAAAAAGCGGCTGAAAAAGTTAGAGCACATGAAAAATTTAGGCATAGGACAGTTACTGTCGCTTAGTAAGGTTGCTAGGAGTATAATAGACCTATTGGCCGCAGTTATTTTTATTACACAATTTATCTATAATTTGTTTTGGCACCGAATAAAATTACAGTCTAAAAAGTAAAGATTCACATGAAGTTCAGTTTGATAAAAAATTAATTTGATCCTACAGAAAGAAACGAATTTTACAACTACTGTCTCCGAAGCAGACGCTTTCAAACTTTGAAGAGCGTTTAAACTGTATATGACGGAGTATCCTCACAAAAACTTTCCCTCTATTAAGCTTAACAAAGTTTCCAATGAAGATTGCTGCTTTGCAGAAGCTTTCACGTGGGACTGAAAGTAAGAAATAAGAGATAAGGAAGATAGATTGCTTCTAACAGCTTCTTTAAGACCTCTTCCGTGCAGAAACTTATAGAAGTATTTACATATCTTTTGATGTTGATTGAATTCCGAACCGAATTTTTTCAATATTTCACTGCCTAGCAATTAAAGTTGTATGTCCTAATGTGTTAAATTAACCACTCTTTTCCGGTGGTGGATCTATTTTCGGCACATGACGTAGGACCAATGCGGACCAATGTCACTAAGTTACTATAATCAAATTGATTTTAAATACTCTAGCAAATCCAAGGAAGACGGGAAGGGGTTAAATTCCATAGTTTTATAATTATCATGCCGATAAATACCTCAGCTATTATATTCGTTACTTCCGAGTTACGACTTAATCTCAAGACCCCCTCCTCCCTTTGACTCACTGCCCCTTTTCCACAACCTCTGATTCTGCTAATGAAATTTAAGTATAATTTAAATGCATTTGGCATAGTTAACTCAAGTTCACCTTCAGTCTTAAATTATTGGTAGCTCAAGCCTAGTAAAAAAGTTCAACTGTTTTAATTTATTACTAGTTCAAGTTACGGGGATTTTATTTTATAAGAACGCAGGTATATTTTCTATTTAATTTTTAATTTGCATAATTTATATGAAAAAAATCACTTCACACATTTTTCTAATAAATACCGCTTCATTTTGAATAATTAAAAGTTTAAAATCCATAGATATATAAGTTGTAGATAGTCGTAAAAAAATTTACATAAATAAACAACTCTATATTGAAATCTAAAACAATGTTGTAAATATATACACAACAATATTTCATATATTTGTATCTACTATCATGTGTTTTGTTATATCTAATAATCTCATAAATACATCATAATTAAATGTATTTTCCTTGTATATTTAATTTTATAGACTTGCACCGCTTTACTCTACATTTAGGTACTTTTTCTTCAGTATTTTTTTGTTGCTGTTATATTTGTGTGATACAATAATAGATTTAGATAGTCAGTATATTTGCTACTATAGTAACTGCATATTGTATTTACATGCATTCATAGATTTGTTAATGTAAACACAATAAAACAAATTATTATATTACCTTCCACTATTGTCAAATTATTTTATATTACAATAAACATTTTGTATGTGAATAAATATAAATGTATTTATGTACAATGTATATATATTGTTAGATATACATAAATATTTTTTAAAAAAATGTAACAATACCAAAACCACAGCACTACAATAAAAAAACGCAAACAAGTAATTTCAAATCAAATAATAAAATCTCATCTAAATTGTTTGCAAGTGTTAAATGCACTACTAATTTGTCAACATTTTCTTTGAGCTACGATGATTTAATAGGGCACTTTAGGCATTTATTATTTTGTATCTTCCGTACTTGTTATAGAAAAACAAATTATTTCAAACTTTCCCGAAGGGAATCCTCACAAGAATCAAAACCCTATTATGGACTTTTTTGAATCAGTTGATCCTTCTTCCACCTTCCCTCTCCAAAAATGTATGATTTGATAATTGCACTAGCAGAATAATTTTTCCTTAATTTTTATTAAATGAAAATTCAAACCCGCAAAAAGAATTGCGTAGATTCAAATCTTATTTTCGAGTTATGGAATTTCAAACTATATGCTGCAATAACGTATTTTTTAAAAGGAGTTACGTATTTTCTACCTTGTTCTACGAATTACATCTTTTTAAACTGTAAACTGTCTCCGGAAGTTACTAGTCATTTTTTGGAACGGTCTATATACATTCTTGATTAGCATCATTCGAAATGAACGATATATTCCGAAGTCTACAGAGATCACAAAAGAAAATATACGTATCGCTAGTGTTTTGAAAATTTGATAATTTTCTGGCCGACGAAAGAGAGCAAATAATGCCGGTTTTTATTTAGCTCGCTGTAGAAGTTTTGTTCTAGCATCTTCACCATGTGTAGGTATACTAAAGGAACTTGTTTAATTAGGTGAAGTATGAAGCTTGCTCGATATTTGACTTCCGTAGCTCATACTCAACCATTGTGAAGTCATTAGTCAAAGTCAGAGTTGCAATTATTTTAAAATCGCTATTTGCGCATAATATTTAAAATATTCTGGCCGAACACAATATCACATGTAAGCCATGGAATTTAGGTATTATGAGTATCAAAAACTAAGAAATATGCAAGAAAATATAGGATGGGTTAGGCAAAAAAGAGCTATATGTGAGTTTCGAATTGAGTACGTTCGTTCGTTTAACCCACAAGGAATCTGAAATCAAATAATAAATAGAAAATACAACGTTTCTGACTGAAATAGCAAAGACGGTCGAGATTGAACAGCCTACACTTTTAACGCTTTTGACGCTTAGCAAGACAGTATTATTGATTTCTTAACTAAGATGGTTTGAATGTTTGTTCAGAAGCTTATTTTAAAACTTAAACTAAGTTTACAGGTTTATGGTGTTAGTAACCTACAGATATGTACGCTTTATCAGCTACATTTCTCATAACCTGAATAACACAAAGAGGGTTCTTTTAATGTTAAAAAGAAAATTTTCTTGCTTGAAATGGTGGTGCCCCAAATAGGAAATTTATAAAGTCCCAAAGGTACAAACCCGAAATAACTTCAAGGAAAATGCTTAAAGAAAATTATTTATTGGTGAATCAAATAATCACATAAGCAAAAATGATGGGCTCCTCCTCTTAACAAATATCATGCCAGAAATAAAATCCCAAGATTTTAATGGAGGCGCTTAGTCGATAACTGCGTTGGGGGTTCCAACAAAGCGCCAATTGAGCAATATTTGTAATTCCCCTCCGCTAAATACGCCGATCCACTTCTATTTGTAGACTTGTTTACATATTTATTAAATTAAATGATTACCTTTTATTACAATTAAAAATTATTGTAATCATATTGCGCACTCACAATGTATCAGTCGAGTACAGGGCCACCTGACCGTAATTGAAAAAAAAAAAACTCGAATGCAAACGTCATGCTCCAAAGAATTTTTCAATTTATATATACTTAGTACTTACCTACACATTTCTTTACATTTGGTTTAAACATACTGATAAAAGTTATGGTGCCCATTTGCTATGGTTCTTCCCAGTCCTTTTAGTCTTCATAGAAGCATACAGTTCCAATAATTTACTGAATTGATCATTGTCTTTTTAGTAGCGTAGAGTAATTTTTGATTATGAGGCTCAAAATTTTCCTTTTAAAATTTGAATTGATCGACCTCTTTGATAAAGTTAAACTTTGAAGTTAGAACTAGTGAACTGTGTTCTTCCGAAATATAAAAGTATACATACAACCGTACGGTACGCCACTCGAATTGGGCTTATAAAAGCTATTAAATGCACCTCCATGCAATTACTCACAAAAACAGTTAACCCTCTAACCCGTAAGGCCGCCCTGAGGCAGCTATTCTATTTACTCTATTTTAATTAATGGACAAGTGCAAATTTATTGGGAGTATGAATGTATAAACTCGTATTTTTTTCGTAATTTGGACATTTATTGTGAAAAAATGATTATAAATTTATTCTTTAAAGTATTGTCCATCGTTAGCCACATATGTATGTAAGTTTTTTATAAAAATCTAAAAAAAATCTAAAAAAAATATTTCTAAGTCTCCTCATGTACTGTCATATACTATCGTATAATCATAATTTCGTAGAATTTTGTATGAAAAATTAGAATTTATGCCAAATGAAAGGATACAACACCAAATAAGACACCTTTGTGAATTGCTCACATATATCTTTATTTTTTGGCTTAAACCCGCAAGGCCGCATCAGGGCAGTCTTTTTTTTTCTCACCTAACTGCTAAACTCAAAAACTAATCAAAAAAATGAACTTCATATTCATTTTTCTTTCATCAATGTTAACTGGAAACAAAAATTCTGGTGTTTGTTTTATTATTATTTCAAACTTGCTGGTTAGAGGGTTAAGGTTTTACGATAATCGTGATTTTTCGTCAAAGTAAACATTTCTAAGAAAACTAATTTCCTTTCGTTTAACTTTACTTATTACATGGCATTCTGTGTTGAACGAATAGACTTTCCAATTTTCCTTAGACTTTTCCATTTGGTTCCAATATTTAAGTATATAAATTAAACAAGCTGCAAATATATTGTTAACTAAAAATAGAAATATAATAATACTCAGCATATATGCAAATCCTACATGGAGGCGAATCTATCACTTTTTTTGCCAGGTAATTGGCTGTTCCTTTATCTTCACTCGTGCTCAAACTTTAGAACACTGTCTGACACTGATTGTCAGCATGATTTATACGTGGTAAAAGCACATTAAAAACATTTATGATTATTCAATGATTTTACTTTTGACAATATTAAATGACTTAAAATATAATTTTGTATATATTTATTAGATTTTACTATGCGCCCATAAAGAAAATATGATAAACTGAAAAATAATATCAAAACAAAACAATCATATAAATTCATATATACCTATATATATATATTTGCACAATTCAAGAAAAAAGATAAACGTGTCATTTACCGCAATCACCAGACGTTGTAGATACATATATATATACATTTTTATATGGCTAAAAAACGTGAACACGAGACTTACGCATGTGACTCACGCATTGAATGAAAATACGAGCTAGTTAATTGTCGCAGAGCGAGAAACTGTGATTGCTGTTTTAATAACACGTGCTTATCACGACTAAATCGTTTTTGTGTCATCATCAGCAAGCAGTATGAATAGTTATTTGATGATCATTAAAACAGAATTCTTGTATATTCGTTTTTATAGAACGTATTTTCATCATTATTATTTCAATATAAAAATTTTTAATATACTTATAATTCATTTAATTTACAAACAACAATAACAGCTGTTTATTATCAGGTGTAAAAATTATTCACATTTGAGTATGTAGGTATATATTTGCGTTACAAAATTATATACAAATAAAATACAGTGGGTGTAATTACATTCAAATGATAGCAATTATTCACAGCTTCTAAGTATTTTATAAGCTATAATTAAAAAAAGGCTGCTTTGCTGTTTTTCGGAATAAAGCCTGCATTAAGAAGCCTAATTTTCTCGTTTGATTAAACATAATTATTTGACTACATATGTTCATTAAGCCTGTTATATATTACTTAAATAAAAAACTAAACATTCAGTGAAATCCTAACCTTGAAAATTAGCCCTCAGATTTAATTTTCATAGTCTTCTGAAATATCATCAATTGATCGAATGTGACCTGTTCAGAAAAATGATACCCAGAATCATTTTTCAAAAAAATAAACACACTCTCTCATGCACTAGACTTTCAATAACGAACTGTTATGTAGACTAGTTACAATGAGAAAAAAATACAACAACAAATAAGTATATATAACGATGGTGTAGTTTCAATGAAGATATTTGAAATCAAAACCTGTAATTCTGGGTTATGATTTCGAGTATTAGTAGCTTATATAGAATGTTGAAAGACTAAGAACTATCACTAAGATCACTCATGAATAAACGTTCGTCTGATGTGCCCGTCTCCATATACACTGTTCGTCGCCTGAGTATTGATTTGGCATAGGAATACTTATACACATAGGCCAAATCAATTCTCAGGCGACGTGTTGTTGTTTTAATTGCATACGTTCTTTAAGCTTTATTTATTTACTTAAATATTTTATATAAAAATATACAAATTCTTTACATAAAAAAAATTCCCAATTTTCAAAAATCATTTCCACTTTTCAATTTCTAAGGATTGGTAACTTTGAATTGTAATTTCCAAAGCAAAAATGACTTTTTAGTAGATGCTGCCTATGGTATACGCAAAATATAGTTCTATAGGATATACTACATTAAGCAGTCAGTAAGGCAGTCACAAAATCAGTGAGTAAGTAAGGCGCTTGCATCATAGAAGAAATTATTAATTTTAAGGTGCTTCTGCTGTTTCTAGTAAGTACCACTATCATGGTTCGCAAATAGGAGATAAAAAAATTTGTAATTGGGAAGAGTAAAAATTTTGCAAGCAGTATTTTAAAATTACGATATTAGGGAGGGTTCCAAGGATTCACAGTACAGAAATTATGCTGAATCAAAAGACAAAACAAAAAAATAATAGAAAATGCTTTAAAAAATGAACTGTCGTGCGATGCCCTGAGGCAAAAGAATCTAAGAAGTACAACCGCAATTCAAAAATACTAAGCCACTAAATTCCAATATAATACATGAAATAATTAAAAAAATTAATTAATTTCCGTAGTCAAATATTCCAAAAAAAAAATTCATATTTACCTCACTGTGCAGCAACAACCCTCAACTTTGCGAGCATCATCATCGTGAACCAAATAAAACTTGATTTATTTTTTTAACTGTTTTCCTTTTTATAGCATACAAAAATTTCTTATTTATTGTAACAACTGCTATTGTTGTTGTAGGTTGATGTTGTTCTACCTATATAATTTTATATTTATGGTTGTTGTGAAAAGCAATGATACGACGGGAAATAAGTAAGTAAAGTTAGTGAATCGTGAGTCGTGTCGGTAAGGGAATGAGCGTTGTACGTTCAGGGTTGTGGTGGGAGCAGACAAGCAGAGGCTCGATCGTCGTAGTAACTTTTGTTATCGTCTATAATCTGTAGTCGCGGATTCTCATTAATATAACGGCGTCGGGAGTTAAAAGCAATCATAGTCGTTGTGAATCTGTCAGAGAGACATAACATTAGAGTACATAAAAGATATACGTATCTAGCAGAGCTTTTTCGTTCGGGCTTTGATTAGCGCGTAGTTATATTTTTTAATTTCGATTTAAAATTTTTGGTTTTTTTGAATTTTAAATGCATCTATAAGTTATAAATTTTTTTTTCTCTCGTCAATTATAACTGTGATATTTTTAAATTATAATCGTTTTTTTGTTTGTTTCAAAAATGGCTGAATTAAATTTTGTTTCGTGTATTTGTGTGCTGTTATGCGGAATAGGGTGTGCAACATTTGCAGCCACTGTACCACCTCCACCTACTATACAAACATTGGAAACTGCTGATGGTGGGCTATCATTTGTACCATTAGAAAATACGATTTCCATGACGACGAAAATACCAACTGATGATTCCACCTCCGCGGTAGTAGATAATGATGAAAAAGACATTGAAGGTAAATTAATTGTTATATAAACTTATTTTATAAAATTTTTATTCCGCTGAAGCTTGAATTGGAAATTTATATTTCTTACGAATAGGCCGAAAAATTTAAATAAAAATTTGCTTTCGTTAACAAAAAGTCACACACATTTATTTCAACTTTATAATTACTATGATGTTTCGTGACATTATTCCAACTTATAATTTAAATTTATTATTATGTATAAAACTGTAAATAAATAAAATTAAGTCATATAACTAGGTATATTTACACTTTAATTCACTAATAACAAAATTATCTTTTTGCAATTGCATTGCAATATTAGCACATAAATCAAGCTACGTCAATTGTTAGTCCAGCTGTGCAGCTGTTTAGCTTCGAGCGAATATTTATAATGCATTTATTAAGAAGGAAATTAGTTTTTTATTTAAAAGGAAAGCAAATCTTCGTTCATTTGGTGTCATTAATCTATGTAGCATTATATTTCTTAAATTTTGATCTGAATATTCTACACACATTTGTATGTTATGTCACATACAACAATCAGCACATTTCTGTGTACATCTAATACATATGAAGATCTAGAATTCACGAGCTGTACTGAACTAAATTCATAATAGCGTTTAGTGAAATACAAAAGGGAATTATTTAAATGAACATTTTATTACAAATTAAGAATTTACGAGCTTTGTGTTTTATGATTTTATAAAATTTGTTAAAGTGAAAGACATTTTTAGAAATTTTGAATAGATTAGTTTTTCATTACAAATTCAATTACACAAAATTTTTGAAAAGTTTATTGGCTTTAAAAATTTGTTGCTTGCTGAAATTTGAAAAATTAATAAGCTTTGTTGTAAAAATTTAATAAGCGTAAAGCTTGAACGGTTTTTATAACTAATCTAAACTAGCAATTAATTTTTCTTTTCGGTAAGTATCAAAAATATTCGATTTTCCTATAAAATTAGTTTGAAAAAATAAAAGTTAATTTTCGGAATCTCAAAAAAAATAGAAAATATATCGAAAAGCAAAAGCAAGGATAAATTTTAATTTGTTTAGTCTCTTTCCCTCCCCTGCGAACCATTGTTAATAAATTAAATAATAAAATCAATTGCTTGTCATTTAATGAAAAGTATCTTTTCTGGACTGAGTAATCGTCTCAGGGTTTTTATCCTCATTTAAAATAGCCCAAAATTTTGCCAAAAAATCGTTAAAAACTCTTAATCCAAAAGCTATATTTTTCTCGTAATTAAAAGAATTTTGGCACACAATTCTACTACTTTTAATTAATTTAATATTTTTTGTGATAGTGCGAACACACAGTTTCGTTAAAATTCTAAATTCTGACAGACTATAAGTTTGGAGAAGAAGAAAAATTTTGTGCTTGTTTTGTGAAAATAAAAATAAATGTTGCCTTTCAATTGAATTTGGATAGCTGGAATTTATATGAGTTGCTCTCCGGATCTATTATTTTATTTTTTCACTCTTGATTTTGTTAATAAATATTACAAGAGCAACTGTTATGAAAACAAAATACGAAATGTCTAAAAAAATTTAAAAGATCCTATACTTTCCCTGTATTTACAACCATGTGTTTAAGTGTTGCTGAGTTATTTTCGGCATTTCAAATGAGTTTCGTTGAAATTCTTTTGAAGTTGAGAATTCCATTTGACAGTTTTTGTACTGCTGAAATTCCGCATTTCAACGAAGTGATAAATTTGTTGTAGTTGCATTTATTTAGATAAGAAATCTTATTTTCTTCATTAATTTTCAAGTACGCAAGGGTAATTTTATTCTATCAATCCTATCAAAACAACCAAGGAGTTGATTTGGGAGAACTAGAAATAATTTTAGTTACTTTCTTCCTACCAAATCAATTCTAAACATTATTTTTTATATATAGCGACCTATGGAAATTGAGTCTTACTTTTTCAATAAGCTTGATTTTTGCATAATTTTCTGATTTAGAAAATTCAAATGAATTTCTAGCAGTCATACCTGTGATTCTATAAAAAGAAGTATCTAATTTAATTAAACAAAAATAAATAAAATATTAAATGGTGATTTCCCATATGGTTGCACGTATAAACTTTAATTTCCCCTTACAATAGCTCAAAGTAAGCGCAAATAAAATCCAGTTTCAATACTTTTGCACAGTTATTTTTAAATACGTTGTACAAAAAATTAATCAGAGAATTTAAACGAACGACTATATTTTACGTTACGTTTGCGTTAACTACTTCTCTATTGCTAATAATTTTTTCCTTTTTCTTTATGACTTTGTACAACTAATAATAGCTGTGTTTTATTCGCTAGTCAGTTTAACATGTGCGAATAAAACGACCAAGTTGTTAATTATCTTCTTCATTATAATGTAATTCACGATGTTATTCACTCAGCAGCTAGAGCTGAAACATTTTAATGGATACCAGTCATTGCGGTTAATCGCGGGCATTGTTTTTTAGTTGTAACTCTTAAAAAGAATATTTAACGATGATTTTAACTTATTTTCACCGGCAGACATTTCAAATATTTTCCTTTTCTGTTTTTTGCCAAACTGCCATGCTTCGTCTTTCACTATTAGCAGTTCACAATAGAATCTGATGTAGTTAAACAGCTTGTTTAACAATTATCGCTGCTAGTTATACATAACTAGAAGCAAGTGGCGAATAAAACGCAGCTAATATTAAATATAATAGTAAAATAAAAAGAAACTTCACTTAAAACTTTCTACTTATATATAAAAAAAACTGATTTTATACTTTACACTTGTTTTGGATTTGCGTATACTTACATAACGTATATGTAAGTAATTATTTTTAATTTTTTTGTTTTTTAGTTCGGGTATATTGATTTATCTGCTTTCAATTTACCTTCAGCAAGCCCGAAGAATGTTTTATCTTTAATAAAGACAAAATCTACTTGATCTGCTGTTTAAAATCCTTGATACGAATTACCCTGTATTAAGCTGTGAATATAAATGAAAAGTACCTAGTCTTTAAATAAATTAATTTATTTGTAAATTTATATAATTAGGAAAATTGCTATGCCATAAAATTAATTGATTGTAATTTTAGAATATTTAACTAGTCAGGTATCTCAGATACTGATCAAAGTAAATAGAAAACGTCTTAGAATTGTTATTTTTAATGCTAATTGTTTAACTTATGCGATGCATTAAGTAGATACACTTCATTAAGTGTTTTTACAGTCAACTGTTTAGTTAAGTTTAAAGATAATCTTTATGTAGGTACTTAGTTGTTGAATTTCTCTTTTGATATTAACTCTTCACATTGTATATTAATTTCATAACTCTAGACTCAGCATTTTGGAAAAAGATTGGTGAAGAACAACTACGCAAAAATTTGAGAATCGGAATGAAAGCACATGACGTTGGCATAAATCAGAAAGCGAAGAACATTATAATTTTTATAGGCGATGGTATGGGTGTCACAACCATAACTGCAGGACGCATCTACAAGGGGCAATTAAACCATAATCGCGGTGAAGAAGAAATGTTAGCTTTCGATGAATTTCCATATACTGGATTAGCAAAAGTAAGTATTACTGCTTTCCAGACTTGTAAGAGTTACGCATTCGCAGTTATATAAACGAATTCGAAAAAATCATATAAAATGTGATATCATTATTGGCTACCTCTGGTAACAATTACATCGGATTCTAAAATATGTATATATTTCCAGACCTATAACGTTGATAAACAAGTGCCTGACTCTGCTGGCACTGCTACGGCTATGTTCTGCGGCATTAAAACCGATTATGGTGCCATAGGTATGGATGTAACACGCTCCAAGACCAATGGTACACAGGGACGTTTACACTCAATAATGGATTGGGCCCAAGCAGAAGGAAAACGTACGGGCATAGTAACAACGACAAGAATAACACATGCGACTCCTGCCGCAACGTATGCGCGCATCTATCATCGTGACTGGGAATGTGATACCGAAGTACCGCAAGAATCGGTAGGTCATCATATTGATATTGCACGACAGCTCGTGGAAAATGCACCAGGCAATAAATTCAATGTGATTATGGGCGGCGGCTTATCTCCGCTGGGTGCACACAATAAACAAGAAACTAGTAGAGTTAAATTTGAAGGTGATACCGAAACTATTTGCACACGTGGTGATAATCGTAATCTAACTCACGAGTGGCTACAACTGGGCGGCGACGCAGAGGATAAAGATTCACGCGTTTTCGTTCAAACACGTGAACAACTATTGAACGTTGATGTAGAAAAGGCTGATCATGTTTTGGGTATCTTCCGAAATAATCATATAACCTTCTCAATTGCCAGAGAGAAGGATGAGCCTTCCCTGAAAGAAATGACCGAAACTGCAATTGGTGTCCTGGAACGTGGTAAAAGCTCAAAGGCAATTGTTGTAGATTTTTACAAATTTTAACACTAAGTAATAATTATTGTTATATTTTTTTTCCTTTTAGGGTTATGTTCTGCTCGTCGAAGGCGGTCGCATCGATCAGGCACATCATCAAAATTATGCACGCGCTGCTCTTCGCGAAGTGGTAGAATTTGATTTGGCTATCGAGGCCGCCCTAGAACTGACCGATGAGAAAGAGACTCTTATCATAGTAACTGCTGATCACTCGCATTCGGTTACACTGAATGGTTACCCAAAACGTGGTGCAGATATTTTAGGTTTTGCTAATAAAACTAAAGATCCAGTAATATACGAAACCATCACATATGCTAATGGTCCTGGATATTGGGATCATTTGGCAAATGATTCCAAACATACAAACATGTTTAAACCATTACAAGAGTATACCGTAGAACAACGAGCATCGCCTACCTATAGACATATGGCAACTGCGGGACTCAATGATGAAACACATGGCGGTGAAGATGTTGTTGTCTTTGCAAATGGTCCTGGTTCGAGTTTGGTACGTGGCGTTTTCGAGCAAAATTATATTGCATATGTTATGAGTTATGCTGGTTGTATGGGACCAGCAAAGGATTTTGATAGCACTTGCAGTAAAATTGGCATTCGAAATACAGCAACTCAAACTGTGCACAGTATTTCGTTGGTGTCATTGCTGTTGGTGTCTTTGATCAGTTTATTACGCTTTCAATGATGAATTTTAAAGTATTATTACAAAATATTTTCTTAGAAGAAATAGAGAAATTTTATGTTAAGTTTTTGTTTCAAATTGCATAAGACAAATGTTATTTTTAGTGATTTTTCTTAAAATAAAAGGTACCTAATATTTATTAAGAACTGGAGTGAATTCTTATAGACAAATTTTTAAATGGTTTAAGATTATGTAGTAAAACAAAGTTGATACTTTCTCAATATATATATAATATATTACATGATATAATTTAACTCTTTCTGAGTCAAATGTGGTCATTCTACATTCAAATTGCTTCTTTTTGAATTGAAAGTGGCTTTTTTTAATTCCATTCGACTGCTAATAATTCAAATTTACGGTATCCAAACTTACGATGATGTTAACAAATTGCCTATTTTTGAACTTTTTCTGAATTAATTCTGATTTCAAATTGGTTTTTTTTATTTTAAACTTAATTTAACATTTTCTATATCTATATCTTAAAATTGGCACTTCTAAATTTAGAGTGGGACAACCTAATTTAATTTGGACGATTTTGAATTTAATCTGAACATTTTGCAAATATCAATGGAACCTAAAAATCTTTGCTATTATTTTCTGTGACTCGGTAGTAAATTTAAACTGCTTTCCAAATTTTATTTGGATTATTTAATTATTTCATGCATTATCATAAAATCTTAAATAAAATGCTCTATGAATAATGGTAATGCTGAATGAAAAATTCATTTATAGTTTCAAAAGATAAATAAATAAATTTAACAAACTAATATATCTTTTTCACTATATAACACTTTTGAAGTAAATGAATGCCAATAATTCAGTTTGAAAATATACTATTTTTTTTTTTTAATTTACGATTTCAATATTTCACTTTACACGCTGCATTATTTTTTGTTAACATTTTGAGTACTTTAAGTTTTGAACGTAAGCAATAAGATATTAAAGTTAAACAAAAAAGAAAAACACTATGATGAATTAATGCAATTTTCGTCGTTTAAAAACTAAAGGAAACACTTTTAAGCAGAGACTGCAACTGTAATCAATTAGGAGCGATTGAATAAAAGTTCACTGCACCACTATGACTTCCTCGTACGCTCGCTTGCTTAACATTTAAGCCGCTTTCGCAGGTTTGGCTGCAGCCGCTGAGGCAGCTACAGTTTTCTCTTCCTCAGCATCTAATTTTTTAATGCGATTCATGCTCACACAATTTCTAAATTGGGCGACCTCTTCGGAACACTTGAGTGTTTCACCGGGATTTGCACGATAGCAAGCGATAACTTGAGCCTTAAGATCCTGGCATGGTGGCAGTTGATGTGCTGGAGCGGCAGTAGCAAAACGTTTTCGCACATCTTCTACTGCTGCCGAATATTCGTTTTCCATAATGAAGTTTGTCTTTTTTAACGTCTCTTCTAATTGTGCCATACGTTGACGCCACTGGGTATCGTTCTGTTGCAGTTCAACTTCCTTTTGACGACGCATATCAGCAGCGGTTATTGTTTGGCCGCCAGGCGCCAAATATACTGGTGGCGCATTTTGATAGATAACCGTCGGTGCGGGAGGAGGAGGAGTAGGTTTAGCAGCTGGTACTTTCTTTATTGGTACGTCACGAGCTTCTTTTCTTGGTGGCGGTGGTGGTGGCGCTCCTCTGGCTTCTTCCTTTGCTGTTAAAGAAAGACAATATTCGTTATTTTGCATAGAAAAATTTTTCATTAAAAAGCAGGAAGCAACTTTTTCTCTTTAATAACCTTCAATGTGGAAGACAATAAAAGAGATTTTATGCCCTAAATATCCACTCTTGTATACAAATTACTGAAATTGTTTATATGAAATAGTTTATCTTTCTGAATTGTTAATTTGCAAAAGTTGCATAACAATCAGCAATACGGGGAATGAAGTCATCATATTCTGTCTTCATTGCCCATTGCTATATCCTCCAAGGTATTTCAATAACAACAATTAGCATTTGCTTTCTCTCTTTTAGACACATCCATAGTACCTTGTTTGTTAATGCCCTTCTTAAGCCGTTTCACAACATCATCAGAAACGTCGATTACTCCAGACGGGTTGTCCATGGAAACAGAGCGTGGCTCAGAAGAGTTTGCGGCTCCCATTTTTGAATCTATGTGTTGATGCTCTGTTTATTAAATCAAATCGTTAATTTTGGATTGCAAATCGAATTATTAATTTAGTCAACTTATTAAATCTAATACATTCGGCACCTTTTAGCCTTTTGGCCTACGAAAAATCAAAAACTCTTCCAAGCACGCAAAACTGTCAAAATAATCATATGTGCAAATGTCAAATGGGATTCTGCACGCATGGTTGCATTGTGGATATGAAATGTATTAACTTTCTTCAATATTTTACCTTAAAAAGGAATATTTCTTGGGGATTTGTTTTAAAGATATTTTTGCAAATATTTAGGAATGTTACAACATCTTTAATCAACTTGCTTGATTACCGAATTTGCCAAGTGGCACGTTTTATTTCATAATTTACAGATTTCTTAAAAGCAGGATGTTATGTTGACGGTCATGTGCTGGTCATAAAAACGAGTCGTTGTTGTTTAATATACATATATATACATTTTATGTACAATAACACTAACAAAAATACATGCGGCTACGGGGAAAACCCTATTTGGTTGTGAACTATGGGTGCTATTACAAATATCGCTCAACTGAAAATCAATACAAATAAATTGTGTTGTGTATTTGTTCGTTTCTTTTTTTTTAAATTAAACTGAACATTTGAAATAAAACTAAATGTTTTAAAATGTAACACGGTTTTTTTTCAATGTTTGAGATTCGTTTTTTTTTTTGCCGTAATACTTTTCAATACTGTTTTTTGAATATTACAATGCAGCAAGAGTTAACCCAGTAATACCATTCCTGAGCCAGGTTCAAAAACAATTTTCCCCCAAGTTACCTTCATAATCTATATACTTTGATTCCCGCTCGTCCTTAATGGGTTAAATCGGTTTTTTAAACCTACCTCTCTTCATGGACTCAACCAACCACTATTTAAGATTTTCAAATGACAGCTCTGAGCATTGTAATGTAAGTGAAACTAGATCTGCCGATATTGTTGTCAACAAGGCTGTGACGGGTTTTGGCGACAAACTATTATAGACATTTTGGTATTCGCACTATAATTAAACAACACAATTGAAAATAAATGGCTGTTGTATTTTGACATTGTTGTGTATAACTTGCAATTGCTGAGTTTTTTCTGTCTTAGCTCCATCAGCACTTACTCACACTTTTCTGTCCGTACACAACTTTTGGCATTTCTGCATTATTTGTATTTGGCGAAGTATACACTTTATGCAAAAGTAGTTTTGCAAATTTATTTGACTTCATTATTGATTAAAAATTTGACAAACTTAAGGGTAGGCCAAAATTCACTTTAACGACGTTAGCAAAAAACCTTAAGTTCCACAGTGTTTTTTTCTATTCCAACATTTTGTTCAACATAAAACGTTTTAAAAGCAGAGAAATGCCAAAACGCTTTTCATTCAAATTTGAAGTATAATCTTAATGTTCAGATTTTATTATTTTGTTTAATTTGCCGATACTTACTAAAGTGATGTTGAACGTTACCGTATAATTTTACTGGTTCGTGGACGAGCTAAAGCGGTCAAATGTCTATTTTGGTCAACAAAGAACATATCAGCTTACAACACAGCGAGAATAATGTTCACGACACTAGCACTGTTTTATTTTAGGCAGAGTGTGTTGATTTATTTTGAAGTCTAGAGTTATAGTAAGAAGTTGAAATGTTATGTCTGATATGATATATAAATTTTGTTTTGTGTTTTTGATTTGTACTTGTTATTAAGGTGTATCATATCTACAAATAGATGTTTCGTGTTCTTCTTGCAGAAACGTATATGAATAAAAACGGGAAAGCCATTTCTTATTTTCCTACATTTTTTTTCGTTATTGATATCCGATATACATTTGAGTTATGAACTGTTTAGTACTGGCTTCCTTATACTGAAATCGCAGAGCAACAATTAAAAATTCTCTATAAAACAACATTTTTTGCAGAGTTTCGTGTTTATACTATTGGTAAAGGCTTATGCGAAACGAATAGATATTTAAATATTTTTCATAGAAAAAAAAAATTTGCTTCTGTTGCTGCTAATACATTAGGGAACTTCAATAAGAAATAGGATCTTTCACTGGGCTGCCTTTTACTCGTTGGTTTTAGTGGTCCATTTCCGTATCATTCCTCTCGTTGGTATGAAATGCGGGTTTGTTGACATATCTTACTGCATAATTGCCGCAAAATTTCAATTTTTGAAAAGAAGGAAAAAAATATAAAATTTGGTACTTTTCGAATAAATAGAACAATAAAAGCCTTCAACTAAAATAAAATAAATAATTAAGTGCATAATTTCGAAAATGGATGGGACGCCAAAGCTGAAGAAGAGAAACGCGCTGTCCTTGAGTCGCTTGAACCACAAACGCCTTTGTAAGTTATGCAAATTATTTTGTTGTATATTTTCTAAGGATCAGTTTTTGGTTTAGCTTCAGAACAATCAGCCAGTGCTGAAGTACCGCGTTCACCTTCAGTGGTATCCCTTTGCTCTGATGGGGGAATAGAATGCACACCACCTCGAAAGAAATTCAGTCTTGACGACAGTGTTGACTATTCACCGAAAAATTTCGACGACAGCTATTCGCCGAGCGGATTGCTCTCACAGTCGTTGGTAGTTGATAGCCCCGAGGTAGGTTGGAGATGGTGTCGTCGTAATGCCCCATCTGAAATATCAAACATTACTCCTGATTCAGCATATGCAGCAGAAAGTAGCTTCGCATCTGCAGGATCCAGCAGCACGGATACTGGACGTAGTCGCAGCAATTCAACATCACAACGTCCAGCCTATGAACGTCGACGTAAAGCGGCAGAGCTCGAAATGCGTCGAGCTGAAAAGATGCGTGCAGATGAACTGCTAAAACAACGTTGCGCACGACTGCAGGAACAGCTAGACAGAAATCGAGAAAAGGAAAATGAAAAATTGCAAGTGAAAAAAGTAAATTCAGAGCAAAATATAGATGCCAAAACCAGCGACAACAGCACCACCAGCAGCAGCAGCACAACCACTAATACACAGTCGTCGACTTTAGTTTCTGCGGAAATAGTGAAAAATTTAAATTCTTCCACTTTTAATGCCAATGAATGCCTCAATGACTTTTGGAATGATTCAGCGGATAGTTTTCTGCTTGAAGCTACACAGCAAGTTGAATCGAAAATTCTTGAGTTAACACAGAAAACTGAAGCTGCAGTTATTGCTACTGCGGAGGAAAAAGTGTCGCCAGACTCTACACAAAAAATAGTAGCCCCAGTTATACCTGTTGTTGCCACTGTTTCGAACTCGGCACCCGTAACTACCAACATAACATCGCTGCCCAGAGAGAAACGTTCCTCATTATATATGAAATTTCTAGAGGATGAAACACCTGACGATTGGTTCTTATCACTGGATGAAGCCATCCTACAAGCAACACAAACACCGAAGACACGCAGTTCCTTTCAACGCTACAATTCCATGCCTAGTGCTACAAAAACTACATCTTCAGTTAACAGTGTTGGAAAATCCACAACAATTACTACTGCTAAAACAGCAACAACTACGCAAGAAACTAGCGGCAATGGTAATGTTGTAAGTTCTTTTTCAATTAATAGAAATGGAAAAACTGGTGCCAACACAGTAGCAGCTGCTGGTGGAAGTGCTGCGAAAATGAAACGCCATTGCAGTTCTAATGCCTTGAGCCCTTCAAGTTCCAATTCGAGCCGTAAGTATCTACGATTATCATCATAATTATATAATAAGAAATTATTGTTTTCGAAATGGTGTTGTAGTAAAATTTATAAATGTTGAAGAACAAATCTGTTATATCGTTTTTGTGATTTTGATCACAATAAATCCACATACAATCCATTTCAGGAATCAATTATTTTTCTACAAATCCAAAAAAAAAAAAAAAAAAAAAAAAAAAATCATGAACAAATTTTGTTTAATTCCTTCAGATCGTGGAGGACGACAACTTCATTTCAGAAAATGATGTGTGAGTACATGACTCACAAACACAGGATATAAGATGAGGTCTCATATCATTACAGGCTTCTATAATATGCATATTTATATTACATTATGCGTTTTGTTATGCTTTTTTAATTTTAGATATACCTGCATAAATATAAGTATGTAATACTAATTCCTTTTTTCATTACTTTATCCTTAAACCTCTTTAGATATGAATTACGTTTTTCTATAAAAGTAAATGAATTGAATTAAAATTAGTTTATATTTTATAATTTGAGTTTATTAGATCCTCGTATTACTAAGTCTAGGTTAAATATTTTTAAAGTACTTCCATTACACTCCATGATGTGATTATTTGGAAAATATATATTTGTTTTTTTTTTTTTTTTGTGATAATGAAAACCTTCACATTAAAATACATTTAGTATACGCAAACTTTTAGTTTACTCGTAGTTGGTTAAGCTTATTATTTTTTTTTAATAGCTTTAACTGAAAAAAAAAAACAAATTGTAAAATTTAAATGGAAGATGTATTGCGGAAAAAAATAGATCTCGGAGGTGCTAAGTTCACTCATTTACTAAAAAATAATTTGTTATTTAAGAAATTAAAATTTAGTTTCTAATTCTTTGAAGAAATTATAAGATTTCTTTTTTTATTAAAATTTAATTAAGTCTTTATTTTTAAACATATCTAGTGCTTTAACGACATAAAAGTTATTCGATAAAACCATTTTCTAGTTCTTGATGTATACTTAAGAAATCTGGTGATTTCTAATGAAATGTTTTAGGAGTTTCTAAAGTATTCGTTAATTTGTTGGAATTGCTGACGTCATTTGCGATTCTTACAGAGAAATCCAGGATCTACATAACTTCAGTAATATGCTAATTCAATACCGATCAATTAAACTATTTTCTATGAAAGAATCACAAACGCACTTTATTATTTTTATTTAAAAAATCACAAACTAGATTAACCTTCTAGCTCCCGAAACTAGACGGCTGACCAAAAAACTTAGATTAACACTGGTATAAATCCGCTCTGAAGTAGAAAGATTGAATGCTTAAAAATACTTATTGAAGGAGCTTGTAATCAGTTCTATGAAGTAATCAAATATTTTATATATTTTCATCTGGCTAGTACAATACGGTACGTAGCTATAGCCGCATATAAAATAAATCCAATAAATTTTTATGAAATAGCACTAAAAATAACTGAATTTAAGATTAAAATTTTTTTAAAAGTATAAAATTCAAATAAAATAATTTTTTTTTTTAATTGGTCAATAAAGTTTTGAGCCTCCTTCATTTCTAATTAGCTCAAAAATCTAATTTTGTTTGCTCTGTATCAAGATTGTTCGAAGTTTGTCCTAAGCAATTTATTCCGTTACTTCAATGACAGCGTTTTCCATTTCTGAAACATTTTGGCATTTCTTGTTTTCATCGTGTATTCATTGAACAAGAATGCCCAATTGTTTTATGTTGGTTTCTGATCCGGAGAACATGCTGGCCAATTAAACTCTAATGTTATGTGTATGAAACCATGTTCTACTCCCTTAATTGCTATGAACTGAAGCGTTGTCGTGCCTAAAAATCCATTCGTGGTATTTCCGCTCCCTAAATCATCCAAAATTCTTTTTGGAAGAATATCGAAGTTTTTGCGGAATTATTTCCAATACGAGTCAAACCCATCAAGACCGTCCAAATAAAACTTCATCGTCAGAAAAAAATAAAAATCAAAAAATTGTTATAAATGACAATAAAAAATTTGGCTTTTTTCTAGTCCATCGACGTTTAAGCTGCATTCTTTCTCAATTTGGTGTCGATTTCATCTTAAATCGTGTGTCATGTTATTAATGCAGCCTTATATCGCTGCGCAAACTTTGATTTTGGTCGTAAAAAACAAAATATACACAATATCAATATTTAACAACTTATGTAGAAACTGCAATGACACTGATAAAGTAGATACATTAGAACATCTACTATGATTCTGTCCGGCGATAGTTCGATTGAACTACTTGAGTTAAGCCTTCTTTTCATCCTTGAAAAAAGTGGCTAAAATTAAACTACATAAACTGACAAAGATCACAAATGTAAGGAAAAGCACAGTACTTGAGAGAGAGTTGCATAATTTCTAGTCTGGTCTTTGTCAGGCAATTCAACGACACTACCCAAACCTTTAAAAACTAATTTATTGTTTTTTTTTTGTATTCTTAAGTGAAATCAAATTCAATCCAAATAATTAATTTAATCGTTTTGATTTCAGCATTTTAACGATTAGGTTGAAAGAAAATATTTTCAAGATTTTCTGTAAAAATATATCAGCAGTTTCTTCTATAAAATGATTTTCAGTTGCTTGTACTTCTGAATGTTTTTGTAAAAATTTAAAAAGAAAAAAAAAGGGCGAAAGTTACAAGTAATTTATTCTACTTGATGTAGAATTTTCATAAGCTCGCTTCCGAATGCTTTAAATCAACTTTGAAAGCATATATTTTTTTTTTCCTAATAGGAATAGCTTTAAGGGCAGCAAGTTCCTTATCTCTTCATCGAAGCAGCGGGGATATATTTAGCTGATCTAAATATATTTCAATCCCTCCGTCTTTTAAATATTGTTAGTGTCCTTCAGCCAGAAGTTCTTGTAATCAGGGAATCGTGCCGTAACGACAAACTCATCAAGTAAAAACTCAACCTAGTTCGGCAATACAAGGAGCATTTTACTTAACTAAGAGATATAGCCAGCATAGTCCTTATCGGGGTTCCAGATCATGGGAACATTGAGGAAAATGAAAAGTCGATGGACCTGAGTTCATATATAATTAACTTTTAATTTAGTTATAACAAAAAATTTGTTATTGTTAAAAATAAAATAAATGCATATAAGCCATTAAATTAAGTATTAATTAATTAAATTAGTGTCATTTATTTTTATATATATATTACAGCAAATACTCAATTCTTGAAATCACATTTGAAATTATGCAAAGAAATTTTACAAAACATTTTAAAAACTCAAAACTTAAATAAAAAGGAAAGAACACGGAATATTTTTGGTTTTCGTCCAGACGTATATCATCAAAATTCTTCTAAAAATTTAATTGCAGATGACGTTGTTGATAATTAGATGTATTATTGTTTAATTATCTTTTTTCATTATGTCAAATTGTTTTTTTTTTTTTAATGTACCTACTATTTTTATTGTTTTACAAAGTATATTATCATCATGTTATATTCAATTTATTCCTTTCGTTTATATGTGTTTTCTTTTGCATATTCTATAGTTTTATAATTATTCATTGTATTATTTTGTTCTTTTTTTAATAATTTTGTATTATGTTTTAATAAATTGCATTTTAATTGTCTCCCAATGACTTCATGTATTTATATATACATATATATTGTATATTTTTCTAAATATACTATGAATATTGCCCGCTTAATCCTTTTAAATCCTTTCAACTACGCATGCTTCGAGTTATCTCGCCTTCCATTGTTCTTGCAGAATTTTTCTGCAACTCACACTCAAAGTAGACAGTAACTGTGTTCGGCGTTGTTTCTTTTGCCCCTTTAGTGCGACACGTGCTAAATTCATGCAAAAACGCATATGTTTCGGTTTTTGTTAGCTATATTTTCATTCATTCATTCTTAACGATAAGGAAAGCCCCACCATAAAATAAAGTTATCATAATTTTTTGTTATCAAAAATAATTCATATTAATTGCAAATGCGCATAAATATGTAGGAATAGTTAATTATTGGGGAAATACCTGCCATTATGTCTCACCACCACACTTTTTTTTTTCTTTTTTTGCTACTCACCGCTAACAAAATTTTAATCATTTCAGCTTTACATACAGCAGCTGTGTACGTTTTGTCATTGTCGTTTTTGTTGAGGTTGTTGCTGATGGTGGTGGCGGTTGGTTGATTCTTCTAGTCCAAACATTTATATCGAAAATTGCGGATACTTTGTTGCTTTTAGTGGCTTTGACGTCACACACAAGCTTTACAATTTGTTTTTTTTATTTTTTTATCTTATTTTGTTTTTGCTACTGTTAATTGTGAATTTTGTGTATCTGGGAAGTTTTGCCATTTAGGCTGTACATGTTTAATCAATGGAGTGTGTATGTATACGGAAGTAGAAGCTCTCAGTTTATGAGCATATGTTATGATTTTGAATTTTTTATAGTCATTTGTTTTTCGGGAAGGTTATAAATTGTTCAGGATTGTTTGACTTGAGATCTGCATTTACTCATTAACATGAATGTGTTTGAAATATGTATGCTTCTAACGGAAATTAAATATTTTTAATTTTCTCAACATGTTTGTTTTGATTTTATTAAACGTCCTCGGCGAACCATATTCTATCCATCAGTATTTTGACACTTTTGTACGGTATACCACATAAAAACTAGTTCATTTTCTTAACGAATGACTTATCCCTTTTTAGAGGGCAGAAGGCTTTGATTTCAAATTCAATATTCTCTGCTTCCCCTATATTGCTTTTTAAAGTAAGGATTAGTTTTAGTACTGTGTATTGATATTGAGTTTCAAAACTGCTCTTTTTAATATTGTGTTCAAACCAGTGTATAGAATAGAAAAACGATTTTGCTTCTTTTTTTTAATTTTAGGGCACACTTGAATGAGGTAATCCAAGCATGTTTTGAATGTAGTTATTTATTTCAGGTAAGCTCAAGTTTAATTTTTTGGTAAAATCAAGTATAAACTTAAAAAAAAAAATGGTTTTCTAATAAGATTTAACATAATCTTTATTACGAAATAGTAATTTTTAAATATAGATTCTCAAATAACTGCACATTACCCACAAAAAGTCAAACTTGAAAGTTTTGAAAAAAAAAATGGAAATATTTAATTTTCTCTGTTTTGAAAATATGTTAATAAATCTACGATATGTTTTACTGTAAAAAACCGAATATTTTTTATTTGACATTTGAAATTTGGAAAACGGTTATCGATTATGATGATCTTGCTTTACGTAGAAGCTCTGGTATTCATTGCATATTCGGTTTCAAAAGATAGGAATAGTCTTTCAGTGCATAACACTAGTTTACAGTCGAAAAGTACCAAGAACAAAACATGTTTGGGTTTTTGTGTTTTTCGGTGTATAGTTTCACTCAAATCCTTGTGGAGTCCAAACAAAGAACTCGATCGAAATGAACTGCAAATCGTTAAAAAAGTAATTGAATACTTTTTCCATCGACATGCTGTTTGGTTTGATCTAACAAATGGCTGAGTTATGGTTCCTCAAAGTTCAAAAATTGCCATTTTTCAAGATTTTTTTCAAATTTTCAATTTTAAATTCAATTTATTTTTAATTAAATGTCAAAATCAGGGACATTTCTCATTTTTAATACATAGTGTATTCATTTACAAACATTTTAAGCCCAAGTTGATCAAGATTGGATGACAAAATAAATTTTTTGTGAATTTTTTTTGTGAAGCAGGGCAGACAACGTGCCCATACAAATGAACAGGTTCAAATTTAAATTTAAAAACTCGTCAAAACTGATAAACAGCAAATTTAGTATGTACGCAGTAAAATTTAAAATTTAGTTGTTTCACAAAAAAATTCACAAAAAAAATTTTTATTTTTCACTAATCTTGATCAACTTAAACTTAAAATGTTTGTAATTAAATACATTATGCATTAAAAGAAAAGAAATGCCCCTGATTTTGACTTCTAATTAAAAATAAATTGAATTTAAAATTTGAAAAAAATCTTGAAAAAATGGTAATTTTTGAACTTTGAGGAATCATAACTCAGTCATTTGTTATTCGATCAAAACAAGCAGCATATCGATGGAAAGGGTATTCAATTAGTTTTTTAATGATTTGCAATTCATCTCGATCCAGCTCTTTGGTTGGACTCCACAAGGATTTGAGTGAAACCATACCCCGAAAAACACAAAATTATAGCTCGGGAAAAATTCTTAACATAGAAAAAAAAAATTTTTCTTTTTTGTGTTCAGGAGGTCCAAATTTATCCACCCAAATATGTTTTGTTCTTGGTACTTTTCAAGACTTGAAATTTGTAAACCGGTGTAATTTATGTCATGATTTGGTATCAAAAGCCAAACATTTAATCATTATGCTGGCAAAATTTTACTCTCGCCTTGTAGATCCATTTATATTTTGTGCATAATTATGGAACTACAAGCTTTTCTTTATCACGTTTTCATTGCAATACAACATAGTCCATAAAATATATACTTTTATTTATAAAACAATATTCTATTTATATCATAGACTATATTGCGATAAACTAAAGTTTATTGCACTCCATTATGAGCTGATAAGTTTTTTTTTTCTAATATCGTGCTAGGTGAAAGAAAATTTAGGCTGTATATAAGTTGAAAACCAACAAACAAAACGCACCATTTCCGTTCCAGAAACGATACAGAAGTGCCGGAATCGTATCCAGAAATCAATCTGTTTCTGGATCCGGAAACGGTACAGCAAACGGATAAAAAAAACATACAAAACGGAGACTTTTCCGTTGAAAGAACGACAAGACGTACAGTTTACGGACTGTAAATTCTTATCAAAAACGGAAACTTTTCCGTATTCTTATAAAAAACGGAGACTTTTCCGTTATTAATACGATATGACGGGCCGTTTCCGGACACTATATTCTTACTAAAAACTGAGAACTACCAATGTATATGTATAAATGTGATTTATTTTTAACAACGACATACATATTTGTCTGTACATGCAATGTACATATTTACATAGCGATGTAAATGTGAAACTGCACAACACACTACACTTATTCTTCGTGCTTCTATAAAGGATAGTGTGGATTTCTAACTTTAATTTTCATGGCTGTATTTCCATATTAACAATTTCAGTTGTCCTCCTCTTAAAAAGCATAAATGTCTTGAAGAAATTTTCAGCTTGTATTTTTTCCACGATTATTAGGAATTGCGCCTATTAAGATGAGAAAGATACTATTAAAAAGAGAATAATTTTTTTATGTAATATTTACTCACATAAAAAAATACGAAATTGGCAATTGTCCAGACTGGAATCGAAAGCTTCTATTGAAATTAGAAATTGAAAATTTCTATTGAAAATTTTCAAAAACAAAATATATTTCAAAAAATCTAATATATAAATACGATTTTACGGAACACAAACGGATACAGACTTGACGGTGAAATTACGGAGAAAAAACGGTCACGTTTAGAACGGAATATTTACGGCACGTAAATGGATCCGTTTTAACGGAGAATTTACGGAAACCGTTTTGACGGAGTAAATACTGACTAAAAACGGAAAATTTAATAAAAGTACGACTTATACTGTACGTAAACGTTCCGTTTTTACTGTACCGTAAACGGATCCGTCGTCTCGGGATTCCGTAATTTTGTTTGTTGAGAATGTTTATTTTAAAACAATAAAAAAACGGAAAAATTCGAAAATTCGGGTCATACGTAGTTCTCTGTTTCTTTTTTTTTAAATAATGATGCCAAGGTTTTTGAATTTTTATATTTTTTTTGCTGTTCAATTTAGGATATTATTTAGTGGTGCAATAATACGTAATTAAAACCCGTAAGCCTTATATTAACAACCAGATTTTACACCTTTTGCTCAACCAGCAGGATACCCAAGTAGCTACATAGTTTTCGTTATTTTGTATGAAAAATTTGAATTGTAGTAGGTTACACAAAAGATCCATTTTTATAAATTTCTGCTTCATTTTTGCGAAATTTTTGACAAGGAGACTTTTTTCAATCAACGTCTCCGTTCAAAATTTAAATTATAAGCCTTGAAATTTGACAACCAATAATGCAAGAAGGGTACCCTGATTTGAGATTTTGTTCCACATCTCAAGATAATGAGTTTTTTTTTTAATGATTTTTCAATGTGTTTTTTATGCAATTATAATCGAATCCGTCAAAATTAAAACTAAACGAATTGAAATCACATAGAGCAATAAAATATTTTTTCAAAGAGCTGTAGATCTTTCGAAATGGACGGAAACCAACACGAAAGTTATTTCAATTTTTCTAGATTTTGCATAAAATGCCATCACTAAAATCTCCAAATGTGTTGATGCAAAATCTTATTTTAAAATTGCGATTATTTGTGAACTTTTATTTTGCCAAAAGTAACCTAATGAAATATTACTGGTTACAAAAAAGAATTTATAGTTTTTTCGAAACGATTTGAATGAATTTTGGGTTGACCCAGTAAATTATGGGTTTCTCCGTTAAAATAAGTCTGATACAGACGTGATATAATTTAAAATAAAGGAATTGTGACTTCTTGAAAAAAGTAGGTAACTTATTTATGTCCATACATTTGTATTTATTTATGGCTAGTTATAGTTGAAAAAATTTGAAAAATTTCAAAAAGAAAAGAAAAATCGGTAGCTCGAAAGTTTATTCTTAAATACTGAATGGATTGAATTTTCGGAAATAGAAATTGATTTATATTATTATAGACAACTCAATAGTAGATGAGTGACTAACCAAAAGCTGATGAGGTAAATTTTTTGGAAAGTACACTGAATTACAATGCCTTTGGTTGATAAAAATCGCTCTGTCATCAACGTTGCGAGGTGGTGCGTTTATCCCATCATAACCAAGTCTTAAACTGACAACCAGTGTCTTGCTTTGTAATTTGTTATGAATTAAAGCTTCATTTGATTTCTTTCTTTAGAGTATAAATTATTTAAAATTATTAGCAAAAATATTTTATCCCTTGTAACTTAATAAATGTGCTTGGTCAAACTTATCATTAAAATTTTTAGCTGGACAAACCACTGAAAGTAGGGGATTTGGACGCTTGACTAAAAGTCTGAATAATTCAGGCGAATCCGTCCGTCTAGCAAGCTAGTCATTCCTGCAAAGTATGATTGGATAACAACGCTTAAATTAGCTTGCATATTTAAATATTAATTAAGATATATAACTTTATGCAAAGGAAATACTGGAAGAATTTTTTCTGGTCCTAGCAGTTAAAAAAAAAAATTATCAAATAATTTTTTATTATATTTCACGCCTCATTATTCTGATTAATGGTTTGGAGGTTAAAATATTTTCACCAATGACAGTAAAAAAAACTAATTTGCGAGAGTATAAATGACAAAAGCGATTCAAGTGGCATTTATCTTCCGAGAAAACGAAGAAAACGGGTTTATGCTATATAACAATATAGTGATTTGGTATAATGCGGCACAATTTTAACGACATAAGCCTCTAATGAATCAGAGAAAAGTAGACAAGAATATGTGATTGTATAGCATGGTATGGTATGTGCTCCAACTATTACTATGAATGTGGAACAACAACCCTTTGAGGGCCTAGGCCGAGATTTCTGCGTTCATTTATGTTGTGCATACTATATGTATTTGTACACGAAATATCTGTTCCAAAATCGGATTTAATTCAAATTTATGGGTATGATCTTCACGTACGCAACTAAAATTCGTGGAGCGTATTCAAACCCAACTAAAAAGCTAATAGGATCAATAAAATTTCCAGCTTTATTGGCTCCTTACAACGCTGTCGAAACAGCTTTGCTTACGTGACTTTATTCTAGCGATATTGTCATTGTCGATATTCTACAGAAATGCTCCGTTCTTTCAACAGAGCTACTTGAATCTGAAATAGAGCTCAAGCAAAAGGAGATGCTACAAAAATAGGACTATCTCAGTCATTTTTCTTTTATGTAAAGTAAATACTTAAAAATATTTGTAAACAAGATGCATAAATAAATACTCGTATATTTCAACTGGAAAACTTAAACTTTCATTAAAAGTTTGAAAATAGGTTACCATATGTTTTGTAAATTCAATTGAAAGCCAATCGTAGCATGTTGCATAAAAGTGTATGGGTGCGAATAAACAAAGTATGCATAAAAAATGACAGCAACAACACTATTGGCATTAAGAAATATTAAAATGGTAAACAGACACATACACACTTATACACCCATACTATAGTACTGTATGTACATTAAAAGGTGGTAAAATTAAAATGCAGAATCAGAAAAATATGCTTAAAATTGCGACAACAAATTTTCAATGGAGTTGGAGTGTATTCGACTGATGTGGCAAGTAAATGAAATGTAAAGCACACACACACACACAATAGCAACTAGGAGCAAGACTGTAGTACAAAAACAAGAATACATATCGGTGACGTCTTTAGACAAACCGCCACCGACAATAACAACAGCCAAATAGCCAGAAACAACAATAGTAACATAAAATAACAGTTTATCTGTGTATACGAGCATACAGCACGACGACGATGCCAAACAATACGATGGATGAGTGGATGCCACCACATAGAAAAACACCTACCGCAAGTATAAAGCGTGTTGAACTGCGCAAGCACACATATTACATACACAGATATATACATACGTATGTATGAAAAAACGTGCGAGAAGAAGAGAGTGGCGCAAAGTGTGAAAAACCGCGCCAAGCATATGATTTTCTACAGAGAAACTTGCTGCTTGTCATTTTTTTTTGTTCAGGACCTACAACAAGTGTGGGGGGACTGTTTGCCTGCTGGGTATCGGTGATGGTGGTGTTAGTGGTGATAAGGTTGACAGCAACAGCCATATACAGCGAAAGTCTAAAAAGTTTTCTATTTGCAGCGAAGAGCTTTTCACTGCACACAGATTTTTGACTTTTGTTGGATATTCATGATGGCGTCCATTGATGAAAACGAACAGTTTCGTTCGGTAAGCGTAGCAGTAAAGTTCGAATTAACGGAAAGAACAGAAAAATAATAGCCAAATTGAAGACACAAATTAACAAAAAAATAAAATAAAAACTATATTAACTTTTGCTAAAAGCAACGAAAATCGCTTAAATTGCATTTTCACACACTTTTTGTTTTCATATATAGAAAGTGAACTGCACGCACTTTAAAGAAATTCCTAAAATTGCTTGCATATTTTTAGGAACTCTTCAAGTTCATTCATTCTACGCGCTGTCAATGTTAAATTTTGGCAAGTGTCAAATTTGCTTGCTTCTCTAATAGGAAAAGAAAGTGTTGCCTATCAGAACCGCAGAAACAAAGTTTTACCCGCAAACATACACAAACTTTTTAGACACACACATACACTGGCAACATCATCATCTCACACGCACACATATAAATAAAATACGAAACGAACAGCGGAACAAAAAAAGGTGATATAAATCTATAGAAAACACGAAATAACAACAAATAAAACATCAAGTGCATAGCAAAACCATACAAACAAAAACAGCACACGAAATAAACAAAAAAGTAAAGTAACCAACACTTAACGCGGGGTGCAATGATTTTTGCTGCATGGGGCTATCCTTCGGGCCTGCTGTTTTTATGCTCTTTTGGCATATTAATTGCCATTAATGTGCCCTCGATTATTGCTGCCACCAGTGGAAGTGGACATGGACACACGCATAACGCCAATGACGTTTTCACCAGCTCATTTTTGGTGCGCTTTAAACGCAGCGTTGACAATGATTTCGCCCACAAAGTAGCTTCCAGTTATGGATTCGATAATATTGGACCTGTAAGTACTTGACCACTACTCTTATATTTTCTTCTTTTCCCCCCTTTTTGCTTTCTATGGTTTAATAATAAATAAATCGATATTTTAAACAAATCATAATGTCATTTATAAGTTCAGTGTATATATAATATATGAATTTGTATGAAGAATAAAGTTGCGGGAAAAATCAATTATTTATTATGCTATCATCGTCATCGTGCAACATAAAACAACCAACATGTTTTTAACCCCTAAAAATAGACAATCAAAAACGAAAAAACAAAAACACATATATACGAAAAATGCCAAAAAAAAAGTTGATCACAAAAAAATAGAAGCGTCATCGTCATCAACAACATGAACTTGTGTGGTATCGTTTATTGTTATTCTGTTGTTTTCTTTGGGCACGATTTTTGCCCCACAGCAACCAAACAACCAACGAAATCAATTCAACTTGCTTTGCATTTAAATTGCTTTGAAAACAAAATTGCAGTAAATATTTTTCAACATATATTTTTAGGCGCTTCATATGAAAATGTTTGCTTCTTTTTACAATTCGTTTTCTGTGTTATTATTTCTCTTTAGAGTATTTGTATAAATACTGAAAACCAAAAAAAAAAAAAAAAAAAATATTGTTGGCTCGTGTAGTTTTATATGCAAAAGTTGTGAGAATTTATGACCGGTCATATACGAATTGAAAGAACAAATACGTTCGTATACGCTTTTGCGTGATTAGGAAACTACAAAAGGCCCAATATCGGTATGAGATTGTTTAATAGTCTCCGACCGGCGGCAATCAATAGTTGGTACAAGTTCGAAATGGTATGAAACTGAAAATCGTATCTTGTCTGATTCCAATCGAATTTGCAAATTAAATCCCAATCGGTTATTAGAATCTAGTAACTATCTTGCACATCAATCTGAGCGTTCATGTATATGCTTAGAGATTTGTGAACAAAAAAGAAAATAGGTTAATTCCTCGTAACCGATTTCATTCATTTCACCGTCGCTCAATAGTGACACTCTTTCTTCGTTTCTATCATCGAAATCTGTTTTTATCTGGTACTGTGAGACAACACCAAACGGGCAAATGCTTTGGAGGATCGTGCCTTCTCATCTTAAAATAATAATAAATTAAACTAATCAGAAACTTGATATAGATGATATACATATGTTGGACTAGTTGACTTCACCTACCTTTAGTTTTCTTTCTATAACAATTTTTGAAAATAATTTTTTATAATCATAAAATCACGCAATTAAATACATATACATATTTTTTTGAATAATTTGGCAGCATAAAATATGCTAAGCTCTTGCAATTATTGGGTCTACATTGGGCTCTTGAAATATGAACCGTTTAAAAACATTAATGTTGGTGCTAGTTGGGATATCTTAGGATATTACAAGTGTAGTTATTATTTTAATGATCAGATCTTAGAAATATTAAATTAGGAATATTTTTAACTTGGTTAGTAAAGTCCTTAGCTCTAGTGGGCATAAAATCCATCACGTTTCTCTCTTCGTCAGGTCCAAGATAAAGTTTTCTTGGGCCATAGTTTGTATCAGCGCTTTGAGGCATGCTAGGTGTACCCATTATAAATTTGAAAAACTAGTAAATAAATATTCATGATTTTAACTATCACAAATATACTTAGCTGATTTCGATTCCAGCTTACCCCAAATTTAGTTTATACATTTCTTTCAGATTCTCGAAAAAGATTTTACTTTTATTTTTTGGAACGTATAAATAGCCCTAATTAAAATGGGACATTTAAAGAGTAAGTCATTGATGGTTTCTCTTTATCTAAAGTAGTTGTAGCTGCGGCTATGTGAGGCTTATATGTGATATCAATTTATACTGGTTGAAGATCGCCAATTGACCAACTGTACAGTGTTAGTTGTTGTTTTTTTGTTTGCTGATGACGTGCCTCTGATTACTATTTATTTATTAACACTGATGTTTTGACGAAACGATGTGCTGAATAAAACTTTCTTAACATGGTTATATGGTGTTTGTGTTTTGATTACAACATACCACGTATCTTTTGTATGTAGTGTACTAGAAGCGCCTATTTATCACTCTGACCTTTACACATACATGTACATTTGATGAAGATTATTCTACTGCCAGCATACGTGCATGTATATGAGGCTAAGCGTGCTCTGTAGTATTTATTTTCATTTTATTCTATTTTTTTTAGCATGTTTAATTTTTATTCCATACTAAATTTCTATGTGCATATAGTATATTAAATATTGGAGTATTCTTTTTGTTCGCATTTTTTTTTTACGATCTGAAGATATGCATATTTAAGCATTTGAATGACCTTTAGATATGCTATTATTTTCTATCTACCTATTATTGCCATTAAACTTAAAAAATATATATGTATAATTCATTGTATCATATTCATATATATTTATATCATTTGCCTGTACTTATATTTTTCAATTATATTACGTAAATATCAAATGCGAGATTACAACGTTTTCCTCAATAGATACCGAGAAAACATTTCCATAATAAAAATTTTTGCATAAACTTTTATCTGATTATATCAATAGACATTTACAATTGATTGGCAGAACGTATGTTTTTGACATTATTACATGGTATTTTGCTGGAATTTCATTTAAAATAATTTTAAAATTTTTGCATTGTGTTGTTATATACTTTAGGGGTAATTTAGTTGCACAAAATATGCATGGAAAATCCCATTTTATATAATGATTCAATAGAAATTATTAAAATGCATTGTTTGTCTAACAGAAGTTGGGGAGATCTAGGATTTTGTAAAGTGAAGGATTATTTAATAACTATCTTACATGATTAGAAATTGTATTTTAATGACACAGGATGCGTTTTTTACATGCTTTTCTACTTTAAAATGATTTAAATCTACCACATTTATGAGCCGTCAAAGAGTAGTCCGGTACTAAACAAAACCGAGAAGACATGAAAATAATCCATAAGTTCTCCCAGTGTATACAAAAGGCATTGAAAGTTAACAATTTTCAAGTGTTTAGCAAAGTAAAAGATTGCTATATACTCAGCAGTCGGCGACCTCTTCTGCCAAGGGATAAAATCTGAACAACGCTTCGAGACAACAGGAAGCAACCGTTTTGCCATATTATAGCCATTAAAAGTTTCCCTGCTGTAAACTAGTTTTGTGGTGAAGAAGCCTTCTTAGAATTCGAGCCAAGGAAGCCCACAGGCGATCGCAGACAATTTACAGTTTCATTGGTCAGCATTTTGGAGTGACCCGGATTCCATATAGTCATATAAGCATATTATTGAGACTCTCGGCGGAGTTAACTCTAGTCTTACAGAGTTAGAGTAGAGAGGAGATTAATCGGAACATCAAATACCGCTTGGCTATTACAACAAACTCATGTAAAAGCTTTATGGTATTTATTGATAGCGAATTGGAAAAACATTTACTTTTCCAAAAATTTTGTGCTATTTTATATTTACAATTGCTTCTTTTTTTTGTGTGTGTGTTCTAAAAAGGGAAACAATCATACATTTTTATATTATTTGCTGAGCGAGAGGAAGTACATGAAGTGACGTCACTAAAGGCTACAAAGACGATACTATGATGTGGTTCATCTCTGCTCCATCTTTCACATTATGAGTGAGGACAAAATTATTTGTAATATATTATTATAATTATGATTACAGAAGTTATTTAAATTTTTATAATTATAAATTTATTAAATTTATTTCAGCTTTCTGAAAAAATTTATAAACATATGCCAGTGGATATAAAAGAAGATTTAAAACACCACAACAGCAATGACTCCTACTTAATATTGAAACTTCCGGCGGCTGCTGTAAAAGAGCTGGAAGAAGAGTCGTATTTGCAGAAAGTTGGACATAAATATCTAATTGGAATGATTACGCCAACTATCTCTAAAGTAATTCTGGATTTTAAAATAGATTAAGGTTGGAAATTATAGCCGTGATCGTGTATTATTTTGGACACCTAAGTAAATTAATTGATAATATTTGATATTAATTTCATTAATAAATTTATATTGCAATGTATTAAATCACATAAAATTTGTTTTTTTTTTTAAATGAAAATTGCAGCAGGGATATTAAAATTTTGTAAGTTTAAGGGAATAAGAAATTTATCGTAAATAATGAAATAAACGTTATTGAAAAAATCTTTTTAACCTTATATCTGGGATAAATACCGAAAAGTGTTGGTAATTTATTCCGGTAATTGGTAATCGGTATGAAATGAATCAGAAATTCGAAAAAGAATGATTAAGCAATTGAAAATGCTTAGGGTTCAATGTTGTCATATAAATAATGTCTTGGCAATAAACCCCATCATTTGGCATATTGATAGGAATTAAAAAACATGACAACATCTCTGACTATTCAAAACAAATAGCAGGCTGCTCTTTAAATAGCCTGTTGAATTACCAAGCTTTAATATTTCTATTTAAATTAATCACCACCAAGTTAAACTTTGCTAGAAATCAAACGACCTTTCAACTGATCATACCTAGGCATAAGTACCTAGTCACATCTCGACAATTTTTTGTGCATGCGGTCTATTCTTGGAACTCACTACCCCTACAAATAAAGCGGACGGTTAGCACCAACAACTTCAAGAATAAAGCTTTTCAATATCTCGCTGCTCTTTATTAATGGAATCTCCTCTTTTGCTATCCTTTTTCTCTTTCCTGTTTATCTCAACCTATTTTCCGCCTATCCTTAGTCCTAAGTTATGAATTGTGAAGTACTTAAATAATGTTTTGTTTCAATTTTGGTTTTCTTAATTTTAATTTAATTTTATTGTTTTTCACGAAAAATTTTATATTAAATTATTGTAAAATTTTTTTTATCCATCCACTTCATGTTTATCTAATTAATGTTACAATAATAGGCTGTGCATTCTAATAAGATTAATCTTACATGCACAAGCAATGCAAATAAATAAATAAATAAAGGTTCCTTTCACAAATGTAAGAAAAACACTTACATATATCACTCATTGAAAACTGCCTTAGCTCGCTAAAGTTGCCAATTGCTTCGATATAGTTTTTGATATAACTTAAAAATACCTTACAACCTTAAGATTTCTTCATCGCATTAAGAACTAATTTATTCAAAGTTATTAATTTATTTTACCATTTAGCTCTAAGGCCACATTGAAAATTAAATAAATGGCCTCTGATGTTTATCTCAAACTACACCATTATCACTTTCTGAAGTATTTTCTACGACGTAAATTCAAATTGTTACTCCAACTATTTTCAAATTGGCTGACTTCTGAAATGCATTGATGCATAGCATCAGTGTGTTTTATCTACTGGATGGTTGAAAAATATATTTATCTTACTGCGAAACGTTGCTGTAGTGCAATTTTACAACATTTCCAAAGCTAGCCATTATTTTTCTGTTTTGTTTTTTGTGTTATTTCAACGAATATCAAAAAGTTATCAATAATTTGTTATTTTTATAAAGTAAATTTCAATCATTAGAAAGTGAAAAACACAAAATTTTCGGCAAAAGTTCATCAGTTTTAATCAAAAAAGAATTCGAAAGTATTTCAGCAAAAATTACAAATGTAAATGAAAGTTATAGAGTGAACCACAAATTTGATTTAAAACGAGAAATTTTATACTAAGCACAAACTATGCCTGAAGAAATACCAGCTCGTGGTAGCCTTTTTGGCAAATGCTTGCCAGCACGTTACGTATTAGCCATACTTGGCTCAATTGGTATGGGCATTACTTACGGGTTAAAAGTTAATCTTAGCGTTACTATGGTTGCAATGTTAAACCACACAGCTATTGCTGAAGAATCTCCCATCAAAAATGATACATTAGAAGTTGGCGGAGACGAAGATTGTCAAGGTCAAAGTGGAGGTAAACATGTGAACGAGGATGGTCCTTTTACTTGGGATGAACCACTACAAGGCGATATACTAAGCAGTTACTTTTGGGGCTATATAGTTTCACAGTATCCAGGTGCATTCATTGCTGAGAATTACTCTGCTAAATGGGTTATGTTTGGAGCAGTGGGTATCAATGTTATCGGAACGCTACTTACACCACCATTGACTATAAAGCACTGGATTGCATTGATAGTGTTGCGTGTGCTTGAAGGTATTGGCGGCGGCTTTACAATCCCAGCTATGCATTGTATGATTTCTGCTTGGGCACCGCCATATGAACGTTCCATTATCTCTTCAATCGTTTATGTTGGTGCATCATTCGGTACATTATTATCCATTTTATTATCCGGCTTGATATGCAATTACTTAGGCTGGGAATGGGTTTTTTATGTTATGGGAGGCTTAAGTGTGATCTGGATGCTTTTGTGGCTTATCCTCATACAAGACAATCCAAATAAACAACGTTTCATTAGTCCAGAAGAACGCGAAATGATTCTAGGACAATTGGGTACATCAAAACGTGAAAGTCCACCACCAGCTCCCTGGAAAAAGATTTTATCTTCGATACCATTTTGGGCTATTTTACTTGCACATTTCTGCTCCAATTTTGGCTGGTATATGTTTCTTATCGAGATTCCATTCTACATGAAACAAGTGCTGAAATTTAATGTAAAAAGTAATGCTGCGTATAGCTCGTTTCCTTATTTGACGTTTGTGATATTCAGTCTTATTTTGGGTAAAATCTTGGATACTCTGAGATTTAAACAGACAATTACAACCACCACTGCACGTAAAGTAGCAACTGCCATTTCTTCTGTTATTCCGAGTCTATGTCTGCTGGGAATGTGCTTAACTGGATGCAAATATACCGCTATTGCTGTTATACTTATGACTATCGGCATTTCTTCTATGGGAGCTATGTTATGCGGTTTCCTAATGAATCACATTGATATTGCACCCAATTATGCTGGCACTTTGGTAGCTTTAACCAATACCGTTGCAACTATACCGGGTATTTTAGTACCGATTTCTGTCGGTTACATAACCAAAGGAAATCAAACAATTGATGCTTGGCGTATCATTTTCATTGGAACAGTTATTCTATTAACTATTGGATTTTTGGGCTTTTCCATTTTTGCTTCTGGTGAGGAACAACCATGGAATAAGCAAGATGGCAAAAAAAATGAAGACTAAGAATAAATAATTTGAAAATGTACATACAACAAATATGGTTTTTTTTTTTTAAACTTGATTTTTATATGTTCAGCCAATAAATACATGTGAGCTACAGATTTTGCAAATTGATCACTTTATGATCAACAAAAATTATATTGAGCAGTCGTCATTTCATTGAGCGTATTATTTTTCTAATACTTCAGCTCAACATATTGCTAAGCAGAGGTCGTTTTCTGAACGCAAGTAATGTAGACCAAGTCAAAAGCATACATCAAAAATTGGTTTGATGCATTTGTTTAACATTCATCGAAAATGTAAACGTTTCTAGGACAGTGAGCTTTGATTATTGTTGAATTCGTTCGTTGATTTTCAGCACATTTAATCTATTATTTTGTTAAAATTCTATTTATAAAACTCTATGTAAAATTTTCGTTTCAAAACGCCAAACTTATGCAAAGAAAAAGTTATGCAAAGCAACGGGGTATTGAAACATTTTTTCTTGCGATTTGGAAATCACCCTATTTTTCTCAAATTCATGCACGTGTTCGTATTGAAATGCCAAAAGGTCAAAATAATATTTTTTTACCTTCATCACGCGCATAGACTTTATTTTGTCGTATATATTAACACTTGCAACTTAGCGTTAAAGTTTTAATTGAAGTTATAAACTTGATTTCGATTACCAAAAGATTGTAAAAAATCCCTTAATAAATGTCAAATGTGAACTTGGAAAATAAATAATAAGGAATGACACAAAATAATATTATAACTAAAAGAAAAGGAATTATTAATGCGTGAGAAAGTATGAAAATCACATAAGCGAAAAGTTTAGAAGTATTTTTATTAGATAATCTATATTGCTGCGGCAATTATAATTTAGTTGATTGCACTTGAATGAATTAAATGGAAAATATATTGCCTTGTGGGATTTTATTCTATAGCTTTATCAACTTCAAAAAAATTACGATGCATGAATGCTTTGTAATTTATACTAACTATACAATAAAGGAAAATATTCTGAATAAATATGAACACCTGCAATTGACGTATTCACGTTTTTGAAACTACAGTCTCTGCTTCCGGTACAAAAAAAAAGTATAATTAAATGAAAGAGAAAATAGCGGTAACTCTTAATAATATCACAAACAACAAAATTTAAAGAACGTCATAAAAACTATTATGACGTGCAAATAATTGCGAACAATTACTTTATAAAACAATTCCTTGTAGTTACGTGTACTAATGACGAGAATAGGTTATCAAAATAATAATAAAAAAAAAAACATGATAATAGCGATTTCATGAAGGTGTTATAAAAATACACCCAAAAATCAATGAAGCAACGAAGAGTTGACTAAATAATAAAAGTACAATAAAATAAATAAAATAAAGAACAAAAACGCGAACATACCTGAACTCATCCTTCCAATGATTTCTTTGCTATTTTCTCTCCTTAATATCTCGTAAATCACTGAACCGATATTCATAAAATTTTGACACAATATGAAGTCGGATTTCAATTATGATAACTCCAATTCGACAAAACTCGAGTTGTGTTGTTATTGCTTATGACCACAGAATTTTTGATGTATAAATTTTGTGTTGCATAGTTGTGGACTTAAAGTATGTTGGAAAATAAAAATGGTTGCAAAGAAAAAAAAAAAAAAAATTGTGGCATGGAACATATTAAGTCTGACCTGGAAATTTGTGGGTATTTCAATTTAATTTCAATTTATTCAATAAGAAATATTCAATAGTAGTACACTAAGATATGAAATCTTTTTCAGTACTTAAAAGTAAGATAAAAATAAATAGGCAGCTTAAAAAGAAGAATCACAGTAAAGAAAGAAAGAAAGAAAATAAATTATTAAAAATAAGAAGTTAAACTAGTTAAGACACGATAATAGATAATTAAAGTAAATATTGAAACAATGTAATGCAGAGCACATTTGACAGACTGTATTTCACAAATTTCTCAGTAAAAATGTTATAACATTAAAAAATTAGTGTCAATTATAAGTTTATAAAAAACAATACCTAAAGTATGTTGTCGCATCATACTGCTTTAATTTCTTTCGAGAAGGAAAAGATTGAAAGCCTTCTGTCCAAGAAGAACTTTTATTTAATAAAACTACTTCGCCGTTTTGGCGGGAACCCCTCCCAAAACCCATCAGATAGGCTTTCGCAAGCATTGCCTTTCAAATTGTTCGTTACTTTACTTGTCTAAGTCGAGCCAGGCCTTGCATGCTGGTGTATCTCTCCGTTGGATGTTTCGTCGGATTCTTGCTCCTTGTTTTTCATTAAAGTAGACTGGTTTTATAATTCTAACTGTTGCAATGTAAATTATATAAAGCTGATTTCAAGACCTCTCTAGCAACTTTGTCGCTAGATTCGCCGTCGTCGGTGGTCTTACGAAGTCGTGGCCAAATTCCCCGTGAAATGTTAATAGCACAGGAAGGAGCAGGTGTATCGCGCTTTCAAACACTCCCGTTCACCCCGGATTGTGCGGATCATTACTAGTTTTAAGGCTGCGCAGGTATTATTAGAATCCATCATGCTTCGTCAGTAGTTGCCTAGTGTAATATTCCTTCATTTATTCTATTCACCCAGTCGGAGAGCCTTTCCAAACTTTCTCTAACTGCTCTCACATTTTCTGCCACTCTTGCTCATCATTCCACTGTGGGCTTCTCCCTTATGGAAACGTATCTTCTCCACTAAGGCAAGATAATGTTAGAAATGTAACGGTATTCACTGGCTTAACATAGAGCACGCTGTAGCTTCAGAGACCTGGGTGAAGTAGAAATTGTAAGTTTCAATGTTAATAAAATATTGGGGAAAAATACTCGATACTTACTAGTAAAGTACTCATTTAAAATTAATTCATTATGTGAGTAAAACAGTGCTTATTCATAGACAGAGTACGTATAGTACTGTGCTACAATTTTCTTGGACATGATTAATTCAAGCTCCAAATGAAAGTAACATATATACGAGTACTTGGTTAGGTTTGGCCAGTTTGCAATTGTTTTTTATGAGCACTTGAAGTTCCTATACAAAATACGAAAACTGTAATTTTTTGCCTCATTTTTGGGCATTTTGTTCAGTTGCCGAAGAAAGCATGAATAAATTTCCAAAGTTTTCGTTGAAAACAGGCAAAACGTTCAGTAAGCATCTAAAGCAATGGTCATATCCTGGTACAAAGATCGCGAAATATTTTTATACCCGTTCCTTGAGCAATTATATTCTGATATCTACTGTCAAAAGTATGGATATTAAATAAATCCTAAGACAGCCATCACATAAAAATGACTGAATTAAGGCGATCGGTTGTTTCATCTAACTTGTTGCAAAATTTAGAAAATGTAGCAGCGCATTCAGGTGCGGTGCTACTAAATCATATTTTTTGCTATATAGCCGCTTAATGATCGCTCTATGCACCACCATGCAACCAATGAACAAAACAGCGAACAAAAAACTGGCACAATTATTAGTTAAAGGTAATTTTTTTTCTTTAGTATATATTTTTTCTTAACCCTTTCAGTACCATGGTGACAACGGTGTCACAAGATTAATTTTTGCGATTTTTTAAAAAGTATCCAATCAATTTTTTTAAATTTAGGGTTTTTGGAAAGGGAGTAATGGTTCTTTAATTTTAATTAAAAAAAATTTGCGAATAATAGAGAAAATATTGTTTTTTTTTTTTTTTAATTTTCAACCGTTCACAACTTTTACAAAATTTGTCCAAATACACCAAATTTTTATGTTGTAAGAAAAACTATTTATTCAAACATGATTTCCCATATTTTAAAGTTTTTATTTATTTTTTTGGAAATAGAATTTTTGCTGGGTCAGCGGTGACTCTAAAATCTTTAATGAAAATATTTTAAGAACTTTTTTTTATAATAAACTCGAAGAATGCGAATCTGGACTTGGCTTTGATCTATAGGTTCTAGTTTCTTTACGGTCAAGAAAGGGTTAAGTGAAAAAACATACTAAGTTACTTTGCCTTTTCTTAAAAAATATCTAATAAAATAATTCACAGAAAAAGTTTGACAAAAATTCCCATTGCGGGCCACTGGATCACTGGTGACCCATGAAAGTTCAAACTTTTTGAAGCACAAAAGGTCTGCTTTGATCAAAAATTGTTACAAGAGATGGGGGTCACACAATATGAATCCGGAAGGAAAAGCCGAAAGGGTTAAAACATCAATTTATATATAAATAGCACTGTAATTACAAGATTGTTAATTGTGGTAGGAAAAATAAAAAATAATTAAATCAACTTAATACTATATCTGGCCAGTTCGAACTAGAACGCTGCTTCTTTTTGCACCCTAAAATCTATGAAATTAATGCAAATCCTGTTTTATCGATTTCTCTAACAAAAAATAACATATTAATTTTCAACCACAAGCATGAGTGTCTTTTGCAGAACTAGCATACAACATATTCAAAAAGCTATTTAAATCTGCATTAATCGATTTTAGGCACTTTAGAACTTAGTTATGAAAATATTAATAATTGTATAATTCGGGAATGAATTATATTTTTTGAACTATAGATTTTTGAAAGAAAAACACGGTAGAGAGAATTCGGTTGTAAATTTATAAAGTTATATTGCAATCGAAATTTTGAAAAATAGAAAATGTACAATATGGAGCGACCGAACGGTTGGAAAATATTCATAAGAATAGTAATAAGGATAAAGAAAAGAACAGAATAGAGCGGTGAAAATAGAGTAAGGAGAGAAAAAGAAATAGAAATAGAAAAAATGAGTATTGGGAAAGGGCCCAAACATAGAAAGGGGTAGAATAGAATAGAAAATAGTAGATGGCTTAGACAATAATCAAATACCATTAATCAAAGTTCAAACGTTCTCGTTTTACTTTCTAAGCTAATGTTTCTCAAAAACTTTAATTATTTTATGCTTTGAATTGAAACCTTTCTAAATATTACACTTATATTGCAATTATCTATTTTATTTCGAAGTATTTGATTTTATGAGATAACAAAAAGTTATTAATGTTTTAAAAAATTCATTCCAAAGTACTTAAATAACACAATTCGAAGGAAATGAATGATTGATTGTATTTTAGAGCCATAACTATTTTTTATTGGAATGCCTACAGCATGCATTCGAATATAATTTTGTAAAGTAGGTAGATACTCAGAATTGTTATTGATACTTACGTCATTAAAATTACGTTGAAATGATTTGTATTGCATTGTAAAAATATGTGCCTAATCGTTAGCAATGAAATCTATTGTTTTCATTACTAATTATGATTTTTCATTATAATTTTTCGCATTAAATAAGTGAAACCCATCAAATAGACATACATATTTCGATCTAATCTTACATTCTTTAAAAAATAATTGGAATTCCATAAGAGACCTAAGTCTTCCTGAATATAAATAAATAATTCTTTGAATATCGATGCCATAGCTTTCGATATTTTCTCACTTTTCTTCTCATTTGATATCTGAATAGCATGCACTACATGCATGTACATACATACATAAACTCATATGGATCTACTAGCTAACAATCTTCATTGTTAATTATCCTCCAATAAATACATACTATCTATACATTCCCCATATATCGATGACTATGGTGCGTGATTTAGTTATTGGTTTTACTTAGCAGTGTATTAATGTGGGTATGTGTGTGTGTGTGTGTCTTTTATGTTTTCCATCATCTTGTACTTTCTAATCAACGGCAAGTATGTGCAGCTACTCTGCTACTCTACAAACTAAGATTGTCATTTCCGTTCTCACTTTTTTTTCCAAGCCATTGCACAATTCAATTCTATATACATTTCTAAACACAATGACAGTGTCAACCTTGAAGTTCTCTTTCTTTCTTTTTCACATTCCCCACACGTGTCTCATTCTCTGCTGTTGCATACTTTTAATGCTTATGAGTTCCCAGCTTCTTTGCTTTTCATTTTATTTTACTTTTATTATAGAACATTTGTGTAAAGATTTTTATTGCGTAGTGACTCCATGAAGTGCTTGTGACGTGACTTTAAGATTTACTTTTAATTAAATGTGAAAATCTGTAGAGTTTCTTTTATGTATCCATACATTCATATACATACGGAGGAACTAACAAAAGTTCGTTAAATTGGTTGGAAAAAGGCAGGAACAAAAAATTGATATCATATTTTCATCATTTTTTATCTTTTCTAGATGAATTTCGATACACTTCTGAAGTCGTCGGTAGAACCATCTTTTAAAATATTCCTCACAATTTTTTTTTTTTTTTGGAGGGTTTCACAATTTCAACCTTAACTACGTTAATTACATATTACTACATTACTATTGAAAACTCCTCCCTTTTTGTAAACAACCAGAAATTACACGGAACCAGATATGGTGTTGGGCGAATTTCTTCTATGCCCGAAAATTTTTTGTTTTTTCATCGGTATGAGCTGAATCGTTGTCGTGGTGTAAAAAATTGTAACGCATTCCTCTTTTTTTCTGGTTTCCCAATAAATTTCATAAAACTTCTAGTAATCAATTTTCTTTATACTACTTAATGTTGTCGTCTGAACTGTTTGAAACTTGTTGAATAGCAGCAAGAATTTTTGACTTGGTGAAGTAAACCACCATTCCTTTTTTTATCTTGCTTCAACGGGTGCCTCCATACTTTGCAAAACTGTTTGATTTCCAGGTTGTGCTTATAGAAACAAGTTGCATTACCTTATAAGATTTTTGAAAAGGTTCCAGATCCTCCGTTTGTAAAGAAATATTAGGCAATACGAACATATCTATTGTTGTTTTTTACCGTCATTTAAAGTTTCTACAGATTTTTTTGTATATTCCAGATAATTTTCTAAGATTTGTGATACAATCATGGCATTTAAATCCAATTCATCAGCTTTCATATCTTTGGTTAATGTTGGATCTTCGTCAATTTTAGCTCTTTTACTGGGGCCACATTTGTAACGCCGGCCGAAGATTTCGGTTGGCCTTCATGAGAATAGAATAGCATTTGCTTAGCGAACTTTTGTTAGTTCCCTCGTATGTGTAGAAGTATATATGTATGTATGATATGCATGAGTATGCGTGAGTATGCATTGTTGATGATGATGGCTGCTGAGAAGTTTTTATGTGGTCTTTCTCAGCGAAATGTCAAAGGCAAAATATCTAGAGTATTTGTGACATTAATATATAATATCTTATGTTAGTAATAAATATGTACTATATGTTATGTGCATAAGTATATCAATGTAATATTCTATGTAATGTGTATGTAATATGTATATATGCACCTACTCGTAAGAGCATACAAAAAACAAAAGCAGTTACTTTTGTTTAGATCAAATTAATTATTAAATTCTAATTTAATAAATGTGTACTTAATTTAATACTTATGTATGTACTTATGACATTTTATTTATATTTGTTATAGCTATAACTAAGGAAAAGGCCATCCAAGTTCACTTTATGAATTGAAACCGCGAAATAAACAGTTTTTTTGAAATCGATTTGCTGTTTTTTAAAAATGTTTGGTCAAAAAATGATACGAGCGTTGTACATACAGTATAGCATTGAAATTTTTGAGTAATAAAGCCGGGCTTTCATTAAAACTCTACAGTGTTTCTTCTTCCTTGGTACATATTCGGCACATATCACGCTGTATTATACCCAAGGTGGATTAGTGTTTGTTGACTAGAACTGGCTTAAGGTATTTAGCTGAATGGCAATAGGTAACGAATAGGCTTCGTTATTACCAACTTTCCGAGATATCAGAAAACGAAATTTTTCTGTTATCTTGTCGAATAGCTAAATGTAACGCTATTGGAAACTTATCCGAAACAGTTAAATCGGTTAGTCAGTTAGTCGGGCTGGCATTGGCTACCAACTTCAGAGCAATATCGTAATCGACTATTTGGCCCGTTATCGTTAAGAGATTTTAGTCAGATATCTTTAAATGCCATCGAAATAAGGAAATCAATTAAAAATAATAATTTTCACGTACTCACTGCTGCCGCATTTATTTCCTTCAGAACTTTATTGTGTAAATGCTCCAATTCACGTTGTGTTTTGCGGTCCCATCTGGCACCTTCTCGTAATTGTTCTTTTTGCTGCGTGTTCATTTTTTATTAAGTTTTCGAGCCAAAAATAACGTTTTACGGAGCATGTAAGTACATATTATTATTTGGTTGATGTCGACCGACTTTCGGTTTTTTTGAGTAGAGCATTTGTTACGCTATAAACTTTCAAATTTGAAAAGAAATTTCAATGGGAAAACCAAAAACAAGAGTATAAATTTTTTAGATTTATTCAAAATTTCATATCTTGCAAAGCTGAATTAGCTTCTCATGTGATTTGGGATTTCTATAGAACCTTGAATGCGATATTAAGAAGAGTTATCTGCGTTCAACAAAAAATATGAATCCTATTAAATAAAAGCGCTGTTTCCTGTAAACAGTTTTGACATTCATTGTTTGTTCGAGATATAAAGAAATATATTTATCAGATAAATGCTTTCTATAAAAATATCGCCGTTGAAGCTCGAATGCTGTAGCATAAAACAGTAGATAAAAAAGAAAATGAAAAATATTATGTCATTATAAATGTCCTACAAGGTAATTCTACTCTACGTAAAAAGTTAAAAATAAAGTATGCAATAGCAAGAAAAAATACATAAATATAATCATATTATGATACAATTTGAGTACCTACATATGCGCATACCTACAGGAGATGCGTCACTGTAAAGGAAAGAAACTATAGTTAAATACAATAGCATTAAACATAATACGAGTAGGTATATATTATAATGGGATTTACGATGGTTATAAAGGTATATAACAATACATTATACTATATATGTACATAAATATATAGTAATATAAACGCATCTATGAACATTACACAAATTTATTATTCAATAGTGAAAAATGTATGCGAATATAAATGTTTAAGTATGTAACTATGCAGTGAAAAAAATTCTTGCATTTTTCTATATGCACAACATAACAACATTGTCAATCAGTCAAAAGTTCATTTTGTTTAACATCTTGGCTAAAAGATACAAAAAAAAAATCTTTTTTATCATAGCAAAAGCAACAAAAACAAGAATAACAAAATCCGATAAGAATATCGATATTTATGGTAGATGAATGTGCTCGTTGGTAATAGCGTGTATATTCATCATATTAATTTTATTGCTTTTGTGTTGTATGTAATAACGTTATCGGCCCATAAAGCAACATACATATATACACACACGCATGCAAACATATGTACATTCATGCCCACACATACATGAATTTAATGGAATAAATCTCGTATATCGATTAGTGTAATTGTTTTTCCCAAAATTATGGCATGTGCGATTTTAAGTACCTTTTTTTTATCATACGAAATATCGTAATAATAATTACTTATTTTATGTATGCTAGTATGTGTATGTATGTAGGTACGCGTGTGGAAATTTATTAATACTTTTTAATCATTTATTACTAAGTTAAACCGTTCAAGTTACATTTATTTTATAAATATGCTTAAAACGCTAAGCAGCTAACATTTTAAAATCCTTTTTTAAGCTCATTGACTGTTGTTGTCGTTCACTCGAATTCTATGTCTGTACTATATGTATTATTCTTCTATAATCCCTCAAAGCGTATTTACGTTTTGCCTTTGAGCAACTTTTACTTACTTGCTGCCTTCAACTTTTTATCATGAATTCTTATTTTGCAACTAAAAAGGATATGAGTTGTCAACTAAGTGACGTTTGATGCCATTCAAAAATCAAATTATAACGTAAAGAGAGCAAGTATTGCCCTCATTTTGTGAGAGAGAGGTTTTAGTTAAAAAAGCTAAATCTACTTCAATGCCGTTTCATTAATAAACAAAAAATAAAATAAAAGGCTATAAGGAGTAAGTTCACCCTAAAAATACGTAAATGCTCCTTGATTGAAATAAGCGCAAACAATCTCACCTGCTTTGTATCGCTAAAACTTATATATGTACATACAAATGTTGTGCATATGTGTACACTTGCATGTAAATATGTTGTTTGTTTGTATGCATGTATTATGGCAATGTTGTGTCTGTCGTCTGGTGGCGTAAATCCTGCACGCAAATCTTCAACTTAAATAAAACTCCATTCGCATAATAAAAAATTTGTTGTGGTAGCTTAAAAAGCATTACCATACATGACAAAGCCGACAGAATTGTAATATGATGTTGATAAAAATAAAAGAAAATTGAGATAAAGTGATATTTTTTATTTTTTTTTATTAAACAAAAAGCACAAACGTATTAATTTTTCTATTATTATTATATCTCTTATTTATTTTATTACTTTCATGTTTATGCGTTTATGAACAAAATAATTATATTTAGATACTCTACGTCAGCACAGTTGAGGTGTTTATTTTCACAAGTATTTTAGTTACCTTCATTTAATTAGCAGCATAAAGAAAAATTTGAAAACAACCCACATATTCGTATATGCATAGTTTATCTGTGTACATTAAAGTATTAGTCTTATTACGCTATTTTTAGTACTAGCGATAATTTAAAATAATTTTCCATTAGTAAATCTCTGCTTTTTCGTTTGATTTCGTTGAAAATTCAGCCAGCAGTGATATTTCATACCATAAATACTATATCGCTTTGTACGAGCTGTAATTGTTTAATAATGCTTTGTGCAGTTATTCACTCGTAACATCATCATTTTAGTTAAATAACATATAATTTTGTGTCTTGTTTTGCTTCTCTTCCAATTTTCCAAGAATTGAATATTGAGTCTTACTCCTTAACATCAATCAATGTTTTTATACCGAATACGAATGAAAATTTTTTTTTTTTTAAAGAAAGAATGGTACTAATCGTTGGTGAGGAACTAAGGTGAGTTCCAAAATGATCATTCTACTTGTTACTAGGCTCAGTGTGATATAATTTTGAATTTAAAATCCAACGAAATCCATTAGAAAATGTTTTAATAATCATTTGAATTTCATATAAATCTCTGTTTTCAAAATGAAAATTGTAGAACCAAACTCAAATTTTCAACATTTTGTTCTTGTTTCATTGAATTTAATGTTTATTTGATATATTTTACCAATATTGTAAAGTAAACTCGAGATTGCTTAATGATTGTTCTTATAAAAATCGATTATTTCGTGTTACAAGTATGAGTGAAAATCTTAATAAAAATATTTTTCTCTTATCTGAAATAATATCTAAAAAAAATATTTGAAGCCTGAATTAGAGAGTTGTCCTTGGAGGGATGTAGATCACTCATACGCCATGGATTCTTATGATTTTTAGATTTTGTTTTAATAATGTTAAAGATTCTAACTTAATAGTTAGTTAGTTATTTATTTCTTTTTTATTCCAAATATTAAATTTTCAAAACATTATATTTTCTTAAAAATAGAACTTACGACTAAGTATGACATAATATCGCCTGCCGGTAGTTGCGTTAGAGCATATCAGTTTTTATGTATCATATTCTAACAATAAGCCTCTTCTGTATTTCACAATATGCATGATAAAAGATGCTACAATTTTAAAACTATAACTGGTACCATTTAACAAAACGACACATTCTGTTAAGTACGATTTTGCCAATAAATCTGAACTCTTTAAGAACTGGATATTTTCCTAAAAAAATGTTGCATTGTCTCATGTTCGTTTAGGTTGCACATCACACAAGTAAGTAGTCTGATTCTCCCAAACCTGTTAGCTTTTAGACCTAACGTATCGAACCGCGCTTTGAAAATCAATCGAATGTGTTGTTGCGGTAAACCGCCTTGAATGTACTGCATTCCTCTTGAATAATTTAAGTGTTTATAAAATCTTGTGCTGCTGGCCCTCGCTGCTTCCTGTTTTTGGTGTATGCTGCGCTGTTTAATCGCTGATACAATTTTTGCACATTGTTTATTCCAATCTCTGCTCGTTATGTCTGTTTCATTGTATTCAAGCGCATAATCGGTTGCCAAGTTGCTCCATTCCTTTGCCCAAAATACTTTTTTTCTTTTGATAATAAGCGAAAGCTTGTGTGGTAACCAATGTTCAGGGTATTCGTTAATTGTTCTTGTAACGTATTTCATGTGCAGAGCTAATGTGTACATGCTATTGTCTTCTACCCCCGTCTCCAGAGTCAAAGCATAGTTTGGTGTAAAATCCTGCAGTTTTAACACCCTCTTGATGAAAAATCGTTGTAAGCTATTTACTTCCTCAGACGACCTCGATAGTCTAGTGGGTAGTGCACTAGACTTTCATCTAGGAGGTTCGGGTTCGATTTCCGTCTTAGTCAATATGAAGTGTATGAGAATTATAAGATAGTGTACAAGTACACACATTGGTTGGTAATGGCAAAACCACCAAGCCGATAAAAAATTGTCACACAGCCGTTCGGAATCTGCGTTGAACTGTAGGTCCAACTATGTGGTATTACAATGAGCCGTTCAGGCCTAAGTGTGTCTCTCGACAGCCACTCCAACCTAACCTAACCTATTTACCTCCTTAAAACATGCAAAACCCCATACGACTGAATTGCTCTACACACTGCCAGAAACAATTTCCATTTAGACGAGAGATTCACTGTCTGCTTGCTCAAAAAACTTTTGCAAGTGGCATTGATGCTGATCTTCGCTGAATTATTTCTATTGTTTACGTGCTTGTTGAACACCAGCTTCGGCGTAAATATCATCCCCAGGTATGTGAATTCGGAAACTATTTTGATCGCTTCTCCCTTATAAAACCAGTTTTCGTTTTTTCCAGCCTACTCCCTTTCCTAAATATCATGATCTTGGTTTTCTGATTCTAACTTAATAATATCAGTACTCAGTGAATATTTCAATCCGAAAATGCGAATCATTCAGCTGACGAAAAAAAATTGAGACCAACTAAGTGGTAGAGGTAAAAGCAGAAAGTATTGGTGGATTGCAAAATTGATGGGGCCATAACGGTTAGCAAAAATGCTCGCATTAACTGAAAAAGTTAAATTATATGTCACTCATACGTCATGTGTTCCCATACACTCAAGGGAGTATTCCTATTAATTTAAAGTATCGTGTAAATTAGGTAATGAAAATAAGTAAGTGAGATGGAAAGAAGAAGCCAGAAAAATTTTTCGATGGTATAGAGAAAATAGCTTTGCCGTGAAGTATCTCGCTTTGTCAGTCCAAAAAAAAATCATAAATAATATAAATATGCATGCGTAAACATTTTTTTTAATATTTTGAGTTCACTAACATTATTAAATAATAAAAAAAAGGTGAAAAATCATGAGTCATTTTATATTTTAATTTTATCTCAGCATGATAAACTTAATGTATTTATGAGTCGTGAATCATCATAATTTCGACTAACTACATTCTTGAATAAGTATAATAACAAAAATTCGAGTAATAAAAATCAAGTGCGCTTTAAATAGTGTTTTTTTTTTAAAGTTTACATTTTAGTATTAAAAAATTTATTTCTCATTGCATAATATGCTGCTGACGATACTAAATTATTATGCCGTTCATTAAATGTTATGCGAGATACAAATTTTAGTATTAATAGTACGCTATTGAAATGTAATAATTTACTGGAAAAACTCTCTCAAAAAAAATAAAATAAATAATCGGAAACAAAATTTATTGAAATTGCTATTAAATTTTGCACACATTTTCCTATTCATGATTAATAATTTTCAACTGAATTTGATATAATCATAAGTTAATATTTTACAAATGAATAGCTGAAAATATTATTTGAAAAGTAAAATAAATAATTTATAAATATTTTGGAAATACTAAAATCGATTAAACTTAAACAAATATTTGAATAATCTATGCATGAAATATTCAAACACATACATAAAGTCACAGAGCGTGCGAATGTAAATGTGTATTTAAACTGAATCCGAAATTTATGCTTTATTTGTTTTTCGATTGTGATTCATTATTAAAAAACGTGCCTCAAACGTTATTGCCCATATTAATTGTGTATGTTTAGCACATGTTAGTACATGCACACCATCATCTGCAAGTGCATACATGCGTACATTCATATATAATGACGCAATTAAATTGTTATATGCTTATGAAAACTTCGTTCGTTTCTTTAATGGGTTGTCTATAAAATATGATATACTTTTATATATAAACACATTCGGAATTAAATATGAACAAAATAAAAATCTATTTGTATATTTATTATGATTTATATGTGATATCCTTTTAGAAGTTATTCGACTTTTCTAACTTTGATTGTTTGTTATTTTTTCCCCCCCAAAACTTTTTTAAGTACTGACTTTATATAGTTGGGTCTTATCTATGATAGAATATGCTTATACTATATTTTTCACACATAAATCTATAATTCCATATTTCAATTTAAGCGAAAAGGCAATAAAATCGTTGGATAAATTGAATCATAAAGAATGTAGTTACCATTTGGTTAGCTTTTGTAAATGCAATTACTTGCAAATATCATCTTCATATACATATTTTTATGGTGAAGAAAAGTTATAAAAACTGTTTGCATCTAAAATGCAGATCCTTCTGCTGTCTATTTCCGTTTTCATTCATTTATCATTTCGATTTTTATGGTTTATGTATTTTTGATATTCTTAAAAACAGATGAAAGTCATTTTCCTATTTTCACATATATATATGAGTGATAAGTTTTATGGGCGTTTGGCATTTTGTTGATTATTATTTTTATTTTTTTATTTTTTTCAACAAATAACAGCTAAGGTTCAAATGTTAAAGTAAAAATGATGTTCCATATGGTTTAACAATACGAAAAAACTTGTAAATATGCTATGCATGTATAACTTATTATAATTTTTCTTTCTTTATATGTTAGAAATATGGGCGCTACAGAGACGATGTAACTTTTTGTCTCCCTTCAAAACTTCTGCATGAATTATTTTTTATTTTGTTTCGTTGGTTTCATTGGAGAGCTTGTTTTTTTTTTTTTTTTAATTTTCACATGAAAAACTTTTCTTTTACCGAAAAGTTAACATTAAAAAGGCGTTGCTTTGTTGAGGAAAGTTTTGTGTACACAAATAATTTGTATCTAAAAAACATATGTATCTATTCGTGACTGTCTATGCTACTGTGTAAAAACCCTAAAGGAATAACAAAAGTTTTAAGGAATCTTTTCAAGTGCTTCCATGCCGCTAACAAATATGTTTAATTATTATATTTAATTTCACCGTATTTAAAATTTTTTGTAAATATGTGATCATCATCAGTTACATTTGACAACTAGTAAAGCATTGGGTCTTTACAGTGCCTTCACCTAAGTGATGCCATTCAGTAGCTAGCGTTTTAACGTGATCTCTTTGGGTGTCCCTGCTTTACATATATAGGCAAAATATTTTCTAGAATTTCAATACTGTATTGAAATATGAACTGATAAATTTTAATATACATATTAACTCATTATTGACCAACTGGTCAACCAGCAGTTGGCTCAAGCATATAGCTCCATATAAGTGACCTATGACTAGTCTGGCAGTTTTATATTGTTCAATGATCTATTGTGACAAAAACTTTCGAAGAAAATTTCGATATCCTTTGAAAAAAATGTTGATCAAACAATTTGATACATGTGATCACATTTGAGACACATTTTTATCAACCTCTATATTTACAGAAATTTTTGATCGATACAAAAATCAAAAAAATACAATTTTTTTTTTATTTATAATTATTTATAATTTAAAAACTGCAATAATTTCCTTGGTAAACAGAAGCGACGACTATGCCAGGGTTGATAATCTATACATTTATTAGCGTAACTACATTTTTATTCCAGAAGATCCAGTGTCATATTATATATCAATTTGAAGAGCTTGACGAGTAGGTTAGCCAAAATATTTAAAATCGGTTGAGCCACTGCCAAAATATTAGCATCGGAAGCTCTTTAAAATTCGCTCATTGAACAAAGCATTGAATTCATCGTTGTAAAAATCATTGCTTAAGCGGGAGTAAATAACAAATGAAGGAGAGAGAGAGAGAAGACATGAATAACGGCATTTCTCAGAATTATCTAACGAATTATCTGCATACACAAATAACAAAACAAACACCAACGAGTAGTTTGGTTCTCTTTTGATATTTGTTTTTTCATAAAGAGATTTCTTGAGCAAAAAAAAAAAAAAAAATAGCCCCGGTTACTGGAGCCTTACCGACTAGTGTATTTTTAAGTGTGTATGGTGAAATGGGTCGCAACATGTCCGTAAATATTCATTTCCTACATTCGCATTTGGACTTCTTCCCAGATAACCGGTGCCAGTTCAACGATAAACAAGGCGAATATTTCCATCAAGAAATGTCTACCATTGAAAAGCTCTTCGAAGGAAAAAATAAAGCAAAAGTGATCTCAAAATATTTTTGGTCACTTCAATGAGAAACTGGTGATGTTGAATTCAATAAAAATCACTGTCAAGCAAACATTTTTGAGTTGAATGGCCATAAATATTTGTATTTTTGTAAAAGTTTTATTTTCATAAAAAGTTGAATAACTCAGTCAATTACTTACCGATTTTTAAAAACAAAAATATACGTTGTATTCGTTAATAAACATATTTTTGGAATAAATTCACAAGCAGTATAGTTTCAGTTTCTTTATAAAATAGTGTGTAAAAACCTCGCCAAAGTTGAGAAAAGGCAAAAAAGTGAAAAAAATATTGTGTTTGCTTGACAAATACACACAAATTTTCTCAAGTTTTCTTAAATCAAATATATAACATTCGAAAGGTCTAAGTTTCTTTCTTCTAAAACCGAATCTGTTGATAATCTACTAAGTAACAGGCTTATAAGTGCGTAAAGGTACGCAACCCCGGTTTTTGGGAGTATTTGGCAAATCTAAAATACAGACTTATTTTACTCGACAAGACCTACAAGAAAAATAGCATCACTTCCCAGGTATTTCTACTTCACTAAATTTTGTAACACTGTGTTATTAATTGCTGTAAAATTTGGGCTGAAGACCATCGTAGTTAGGGCCTAGTTTCTTAAGTTTATTTCTAGAATTGATTTTTGTAAATAAATAAATAATAATAATAATATTAATTGCTGTAAAATATTACAATACGACTCATAATATTGAATATTGTATGGTAATATTTCAGTTTTATAAATATAATGAGCTTCTTCTATAGCATGTTTTCCAAAAGTATCGAGTATTCGATATCAAGTAAAATACTTATGATATAGCAACGAGTAAAAAAGTACTTGAATCGAGTGAAAAGTATCGAGTTTTTACTCGTATTTAATCATCACTGTCTTACCCATAAAGTCTGGTTTATTTTCAAAGAGATTGCATAGACACGCATAAACATACTCATTCATATGTATGTATGTATAAATATATATAGTATGCACAAAAAAAAATGAACAACTTTTTTCATAAAGTTTTTCTTTTCTGAGTTTTTCACAACAATATGTGAGTTTAAGTATGTGTGTGTATGTATGTATGGGTGCCTATGTCAATTGTTTATCTTTTATATTGAAATGACAGCTGAAGTGAATTATTAAAAGAAAAGTTTATAAAATGTCAAAAACGGGGAAAAAAATCTTAAATATTAAGTTGATGTACATATATATACTTATATTTTTTAAATCAATAGTATGTAAGTACCCTCAAAAAGAAAACTCCCAATAAAGATTCAACTATAAGTCAAAAAATTTCCCTTATCCTTCATGTTCAAGTTGTTGCTGCTGTCATTCGCACTGAACGTTCTTTGGTGACATTTGTTTTGCGATGTATTGGAAAACGAAGTTTCCGAAGACGACCTTGTCTCCTTCACTGATTTAACGAACTCACGTAACGTTGTGGATTCGTTTGGCAAAGTCGAAAGTTGTCATGTTCACAATATTCGTCTACTTGAATGCATCCTTCATGCATTCGAATGCAGGCAAATCAATAACAACAAATGTATTAAATGAGCTACATATACATATATATTTCTGCAAATAGGAAATACAAACTTAAGATTCAGAAAAGCTATGTGGGAAAATATACTATATAAGCTTTGCCCTTTTTACAATACTGTACATACTGTATACGTCTGCCCTTTTTTCGGAAAACAGAAATTTGTTTTAAAAGGATAAATCAACTTTGAATTAGCTAATATTCACTACCATGCATTTATATATACATAATTATAACATGTCTGAAAAACATTTAATGCTAAGTTATATAAAAATACACACAAAAATTATCTTCAATTAGTAGACACAATTTAATATTAATTTGCATTCAACATTCAACAAATGAGTACGTATGCCAAGAACCTTTCGCAACCTTTCAAAGATAAAACCAAACAAAAAACAAAGAACAGTATGCATGAGCAAATTATCACACTTAAAGTGTTAAAACAAAAAACGGGAGGGAAACAAAATATTCACTAATGAAATGTAAACGAAGAAAATATTTAACCCAATAATATATAAACACGCACATACATACATTCATATATAAAAAAACAAAAAATAAAAGAAGCAAACACCTTCAAGGTGGACGACGCATCAAATTCTATTAATATCAAAAGAATGGTGGAAACGGTGGGTGCAGTTCTGGTGTTGCTGCTGTCAGCACACCATCTACTACCCCCAGCACCATCATACATTCTTAGGTAGTGGTAGGTGTGGTTTGCACAACTTAATGGCCTTGTTTTTGTTTACTTGGCGTTGTTTGGAAATTTTATTTTTAGAAATTTGTCAGTTGAGAGTAGCAAATGCGAAAATACGAAGCGAAATAAAAATGTGCTCATGCCCCATTATAATAATATTATTGTTATGGAAATTATGATTATGACATTTGAAGCCGCAACAAAATATAGCAACAGCAGCAAGTCTGACTAACTTTTTATGCATATATAAGTGGAAAGTGTCATCTACTAAACAAACAAAAAAAAAAGTGTGGAAATTAATTAAACAAAAAATAGTTGACAAAAGTTAAATAAAAAAATGATTACATTAAAGTCATTTAATATTAATTTCAGGAAATCAAGCCATAATTATTTTATATTTTACATCAATTACCTTAAATGGTGTGTAATAAAAAAGCAATTATGGTTAAAAAACAACGAAGTGAAAGGAAAAACTTTTGAATTTAGCCATCATAATAATAATTTTAACTTAAGTCAACTTTTTTTTTTTGTTTCTTCAAAGTTTATGAGCGCGAAATATGAGTTATGTAAAAAAGTTAAATTAAAGTTATATTTCTTTTACTTTTATTGTTTTATAACTCATTGTGTTTAGTAAGAAACTAAGAAATGAAGGAAATATTGGATGTATGCATAGTGTAGTGAGCAGTAGGGAATTTGAAGTTTTGGAAGATTATGCATACATACCAGGGATGCCAACTCATTTTTTCTCTCTCCCCGATAATCCTAGTGAAATTCCCCGATTTTCGATCGAATTCCTCGCATTGGTATAGTTTCATATTATAACAGCGCTACAAAACGAAATTGACCTCAGTGAGTGCTATTTTAAGGCGACCCTGAACTTTCTCGGTCCAAAACTTAACAAATTTTTATGGGACTGGTAGATTAATAGAAACGTATTTTCTGACTCCGGAATTCTTAACATATAAGCTTCAGCCCACTTTTGGACATCAAAGTTCTCAAAAAAGAAGACATGGGATTTTTTTTGACTCAAATAAAAAATGGCAAGAACTTTGTTTTGAGTAAAACGGGTTCAAAGTTTTGACTACTGGTTTTTAACATATAAAATATACTTCACCTTCTTCATGATGGCTGATCATAATTTGTTAGTTTACAGATTAGTCAGCAATGATTAAGAGTTAATCAGGAGGTGCTAGACGAAGGCATAGCTAAGCCTTTCTGAACGGCCGAAAGGGAAGTCGAAGCGCCGCGCAACTTTTTGGCCTGAGTGACACTCGCCGCTATAATCGTCAATATCTATGAAAGCACTCTGCGTTCTCTGAAATTTTTACAAACTACTTTCGAAATACAATTCTTTCAAACACTTTTTTAAAAATCGATTTCTCCAAACTAATAAATTGCAGGGCCTGCTTAAGAAAAGATGAAGATTTTAAGACCCAAAATATGAAATATTTTATAAGTTAAACGTTTTACGTTACATAAAATTTGACAAAAAATGTTACACAGGCTTTAATTACTAAAAGCTGAACGACTTCAAATTCCCCGCAAAAAATAGCTCATTCCCCGATGCCCCGCACCAAGTAAAATTCCCCGCAAATCGGGGAATTCCCCGCAAGTTGGCATCGCTGAGACATACCTACATATTAGAGTGGTTCTTAGGGATATGGGGGGAATTTTTTATATATTGTTTTTACTCTACTCCCCATAATTTTGTTCCTTTATGTGAAAAATGTAAACTGTGCAAGTTTCAGGCAAAAATATTTAAATATAAACGTGCCTTCTCGGACTCAAAGTTTATATATGAAAAAAAACTCCCGTTTTATCAAATAGTCCAGTCGGTAGAGTAAAAAATCCACCAAAAGTTCATAATAATTCTTATCTGAGATTTTTTTCAGTAATTGTTAGTGGGGGTATGATAAATAGAAAAACCACAAAAATCAGTTCTTGGGTTGCAGAACGACCCATTCACAGTACACCCAAAGTACAAAATGTGCAATGTCTTAGTACATTGTACGTTAAGATGCCTGAGGTACCATAAAAAAAAAATTAAACGTTCTTTTTCTTCTTTTTTAAAATTAACCTAAATGTATGTTATGAAGATTCTTAAAATATTTTGACTCTAGCGAAAAACTGTCGTGAACTCGATCGTTTTGGGGGGAAACCCTTTAAAAATCATATTTGGTATGAGACCACTTTTCGTTAAGCTACAGTTGGATAAAAAAAATTATTAGATTCATTGAAATATTTCAACCAATCTTCTCAATAACTTGAGTTAATGAGTTATTTTACGAATTTAGTGATTTTTTTAATGCAATTCCCATTGAATCGGTCAATGAACGAAATTAAATCACATAGATCAATAAATTTCCTATATCCCTCGAATTGGGTGGAAATCAAAGATAATATGAATAAAACTACGAAAATATAATTACATTTCAAAAAAAATTCCAAATGTTTTGCTGCAAGTCCTTATAATTTTTGGTTTTTTATTTGCCTAAAATTAGAATCAAAGTGTTTCCAAAACGATCCAGTTCAAGAAGGTTTATCGCTGAAATATTTAGGGAGTCTTCATGAAATAAACCAAGGTTAATTTTTAGAAGGAGATAGTACCTATTTTTTTTTCGCACCCTAATGCACACTTTGCCACATAAGTCAACATACGATTTTCTTTTAATTCGATTATCTAGCGTAATATTTAAAATCTAAAATTTGTTCGATGTAGTTTTATTTAATTCATCATTGTAAGCTAAGAAACCCCAAAAACCGAACAATATCTAAATGAGTAAAATGGTAAATTAAAAAAAAGTGTTCACAAAATTTTTTTAAAAAATATTAAAAATTAAAGTTAATATTTTGTATGGCCTAAATTGGCTTTAGCGGCCTCTGATTGACGAAACGGCATAGACAAGTTTAGGTTTCTTGTAGTTTTGTGAGATTTCATTATATAGGGGTTTCGTTTTTCCTTCTTTTTACATGATACATTAATAGGATTTGTTTTGTTTGTTGTTGTTATCAGTGTAAAAAAAGCTAAATAACATATAAATTTTTAAATTTTATTTATTACCTAAAAAAGCGAAAAATTGTATCGTATTTTCACTTATGTGACTAAGTGTACGTATATAGTACGTGTATGTATGCATAGCTTGGGTCATGCATGACTAAGATTTATAACTAAAGAGGAGCATATTAATAAAAGTCCTCACATAAGTAAACACATGCTTGAGTAAATATGTTTGAATGAAACTGCCTTAAGAGATTTAATTGGCCGATCCTTTAATTTTACATGAATTCGCTTCATTGAATTCTTCACATTTACACAAATAATGATAAAAAAGATATGCTAGTATTTATGGAAAATTGTATTTTAGAAAATGGGGATATGACTTGTGTAAATATTCTTATAATTTTACGAATTTTAGTTTTATTGCGTTATTTTTGCCAACTCTAGCAATTTATTATATTGATTTATTAGATGTAAAAGAAATAGTAGTATGCCCTTTCCTTGTTCTAAAAGGACCCTTTGACAATACCTCACTAGGTTGTCTGTAACTAACTCTCTAAGTAAGATAGGAGTAGATAACAAAACATTCAAATGTGTACCAGAAATGCTCTGCTCTAAAACAGCTAGGCACAATATCAGTCAGCAAAGCTAGTGGATATTTACAAGAACCAAGAAAGTGGAGCCTGATACTTGATAAAAATTTTTCATGAAACTTTCAGAGAAAGGTATAGATCAGTGATGGGAAGATAGGTACAATTGTATCTTTTTCCGACTTTTTCAAACTACAGGGTACATTAGGTTCAATTGGCACATTTTAGGTACAATTTACCATTGACCAAAATTACAAAAATTATTTTTTAAATCAAATAATGTTTATGGGTGCCAAAAAAGGGTCAAAGTTATAAAAAGTTTTTAAAAATTTAGCAACAATTTATGAAATGTATACATTTTGGTCTTCTTAAAATTTCGAAATATTTTGAATAATAATAATTTTTGACCCTACTAATAAACAGTACCCAATTTAAAAAGTTATTTTTGCTTTATGTATGTTTCTCTCTTGTAAACAGCAATAACAGAAGTGTGCGCTTTGAAATAAATTTCGCCTGTAGAATGTTGAAAAACGTAAAATTATGATTAAATTTGTAGAACTTTCATTACCAATGCGGGTCCTTTCGATACTATCTGACTCTAAAATTTGTTTTCCCTTTATGTTCATCTAGATGAGTAAAAAATTTTCTCTGCTTTTAGTTTCCGATTTGTCATGTCCTAAAAAAGTTAATTTTTGTGATAAATTTTGTGACTCATTGTATATGTGAGTCACGGAAAAAATCACAGTGACGAAATGTATCAAATGTAAAATTTTTTGTTTTAAGATTGCTGCTATCTTATTTCAATAACAATATTTTGATTTAATACCTTAAAGTATTAAGACAAGATTTTCTGTTCTTAAATCAAGAAGAATTCTGTTCTTAATGTAAGAACTTCGGTTTTGACTTAAGACAGGCGTTGTTAATTTACAATTTTTTGGTCTTGAAATAAATTAGAACAGAACGAGTTAAAAACAAGTACGACTGTTATATATAGGCCCCCGCGCGAATAAATTACATATGTAGCTATAAGAAACACTTTGTTTCAAATACTGAGTAGTAAGAATGCTGTAAGAATGATTAGAATATAACCATATATTTAAAGAACACACGACTTAAGTGGTAAACAGATGAGCCAAGAACTGAAGATAGAACTGAAGAAACAGAAATTCATGCAGTAGATAGATGTATGTAATTTAATCTAGACAAGAACTACAAAAATAGTGATATACCCATTATATGGGATCAAACAGCCAAGCAGCCATTCGAGTATTATGCTCATTAAAAGTCATATCTTAATTAGGGTGGTATTGTTGGAGCAATTAGCAACGCAAGGGCAATAAAATTATTTTATATTGGGTTTCAGAATACATCGGAACAATCAGACAAGCTTACTAAAACGGAGCAGCGGCCACATTCAATGAACTTGAATCTGCTTCTAAAATATAAGACAGCGTAACTATGGGAGTTAGAAGACTAGAAAAAGTTTTGTTTCTAGGCAACTATAATAAGAGAAGATAAGCATTCTTTATCGGTCTCAACAGTTTACGTATACTCATTAGTTATATACTAATTAGCTGTATACTCATTAGCTCATTTATATTTAAGTTCTGTAATGAAGAAGAAGAATCATGCACAAAAGGATGAAATGCGTCGGCAAGTACCAATTTCACAATAGTGAACTAAGATTTGTAATACTCAAAATGTTGAAAAATATGAGACTGAATTTAGGCATACTAAACTAGATAGGGGCGAAGGACTTACAATAAATCGTATATGTTGCGGTGCAATAAAAAATAGCCTCTCTTTTTTATAATCTTTGTTGAAATGTTAAACTTTTTGTCCAATTAATTAAATTGGGAAAAACTCGCAAGCGGTATTTAACTGTTTTACACATTCGTGAAAAGTTTTATGATATGTACAGTGATTTAAAAAGGTTTCCCTTTTTCTAGCAGCTTAGAGATTAAACTTACCCCTTTTCCATGTAGCTTTTGTAAAAAACCATATTGTTTGCAAATACCAGCACTTGCAAATCCAAGGAGGAGGGAAGAGGAGGGGTTCACCCAGTTATCGATGGTGGATGGTATCATACAGCTCCTCTTTGAAATCTCTGGATGCGCTGGTGCGTACGAGTATGCTATGTAAGCGTACTTAAGAATATTACATTTTATTAAAATTATTAAAATAATGACTCATCACATATTTCAGAATGAAATAAAATAAAATTTTAATTTAAACATATTGTACATGTGTACGCATGTTTTTAAATCCATTTATACAAAACTAAACTTTTTGGATGAGTGCCTTTTCTTATTCACATTATAAAGCATATTAAAAAAGGTTTCTTTAATCACTTACTTTGTAATATGCATATTATTCTGTCTGAATGTGTTTGAATGCATATAAAAAATGATTACTAGTTCAGTGAATTGTAAAGCATTTAACATTTACATATTTTAAATTCATGGAAAATTTTTAGAATTAACAGACCAAAAATATCTACATATGTATAGCCGATGCGATTTCATTTGAAATCTTTTTTCATATTGCTGTGTAGATGAAATATATACCTATATAGTATTAAAAGCTGTTGAAATGTATTGACATAAAAATAGACAGATAACTAGATTAAATAGAAAACATGCATAAACAATCAAATGCAAATCTATTTGTATGCTTTTTGAAATGGTTTTTATTGATATGATTTGGTGCATTTATAGTAGCTTAAAGCAACTTGCAGTTAAGAGATGGTTGCTTTGACAATGTGTACAGAAAGAAAGTTTTAAAAAATAAATGATTGAGAGACTGCAAACAAAAGTGAAACTTTCATATATCTTGCTTGGGATGAATGGAGGCAGAATAATAATAGAATAATTCTACAAAGTCATGAGTATAGTCAACATTTATGTGTGCTTATCCAGCGTTCTTTGTATTCTTACAAAAATACCTTATTTTTTTGTTGTGGAAATTTTACTAAATCGAATGCCCAATGTACAAATCTATGAAAGAAAAACTGACTTAAAAAATCTAAAAAGTATCACTCAAAAATTTTTAAGCTTTTTCTGATTTTTCTGTAAATTTAAGACCAGAAACGAGAATATGCGATGAAAATTCCTGTATTTCATATTAATTATTGTTGCTTTAAGACTTGTTATTTTCTATTTAAATATGTAAGTAAATAAAATTACGTTCTTTCAAGTACTTGAAATTTTCATATTGCTTCAAGTTTATTACTTAATACTTACATATATCAAGGAATTTTGTTAGGTTTCTTTAGAAACTTGAAATTTAACTTATAATGTGAGTATTATAATAATTTATTTAAACACAGTTATAACTTTACTTAACTTACAAGTGCAGTAGCTTGGAAAATTTTTAAAGTGGTTCTATTGTTTAAAAAAAAAATAAATATAATAAATCACACTATGCGACACATGTCATGTCATGACGTTTGACAACAGATTTTGAATGAGAAAATGTGCAATCATTGGTAAAGTTATAATTTTGTTTTTCGTTTAATATTTTCGTCTTGTGACTGTGAATCAAAGACATTTATTATTATTATTGTCGGGGAATGCACTGCAACTTATATTGATCTTACTTCTATGGAGTACAGATTGGCGTATGCTATTTGAAGTCTTTCCACATGAATAAGTATGCATCGAGTGTGTATAAGTACAGGGCACTATTCCAAGATGAGCCTCGGTGTTTCCTTTTCTTCTCTGCAAGATCTACATAAATCATACCTAGTTTTGTAAGGTGATATTTCAACATACGGTCCCTTGTTAGAATTCTTGGATTATTGTTCGCCATGTTCATGCATTCCTTAAAGCATTTTATGTTGTATGGTCTTGTAATTACTTTCGAGAGTTCTAGCCTTAGTTGGTTTTTCCAGTATAGTTTCCTTTGCTGTTCTTTTTTCCTTATAAATAGAATTGGATAAGAATATACATTTTAAGAGTTAGTGGTTTCGTGCTTGAGACAAAATTGTTCCTGATGAAAGATAAATATTTTTTTTTTTTTGCACATTAACTTTCTACCTCTTCTCCTTACTGTTATACCTAGAGATTTTTAGTAAATTTAATATCTAAAAAATTTACAGCACTTTATCTAGTAGGGAAATTTAAAAAATTTGTTTCATAAAACTTAATGGAAATCCCCAAAAATGGGGATAAGAAGAGAGGGGTAGGAGGGTTATATTGAAACAAAAACTGGTTTATACAAACACAAAAAATATCTTTGTTTTAACCATCAAATATGTCTCTTGAACTTTACATACTTACCCATTGTTGACGTTGAAAATAGCGCCGTCGGTTTCCAAACTCTTTTTGGTATTTTGAGATTCAAATCTCAATTTCGGAATTCCGGGATAAAAAATATTATAATTTTTCGCTACTCAGAAAAACTACAGTGAAGAAAATAATTTTTTTAGATTCAGAGACAACCAGTCAATTGTCTGGTGGTATTACAATGGGCCTTATATGGCCTAAGTAGGTCCTATTATCATAGGATAACCACTCTAACCTAACCTAACCTAACCTGGTGAAGAACTATATTACTACTGCACATATTTTTCGTGTAGAATTTCATGCCGAGAGCAAACAAAAAAATACGCTCCTAAATTTACATATTTTTTTTTAAAAAGTTCATATAACTGTTTTTTATCCAAATGAACTCAATCCAAAAGCACCCTTAAATTTTGCAAATAAAAACTGTATATAAGGCACGTAAAATTGATCTATTCTAAATTGGATATGAGTCATAGAACAAAAAATAAAATACTACTACTACTACTATTATAGCACATCAGCCCCCGGAGAGCCAAAGCCGAGCTTTTCGCATCCATTTATGTTGTGTGAGTTATATTTATACACGAATGAAAGGAACCTACAGTTTTATGCCGAATCCGAACGACGGAGTGAAAAGCTTTTCATAGACATTTTTTACTCTTGGAGGTTTGCCATTGCCGAGATTGAACCCGGGAGCACCATGGAATAACTCCTAAATGGAAAAACTCCTAATCGAAAAAATGAAATAACTCGCAAAAATCTTCATATAAAAAAAAATTAAGGGATATTTCATTTTTATTAGGATAGGCAAAAATTTTAGGAGTATTTTAATTTTTCCATTAGGAGTTATTTCAGTTTATGCTAAGATTTATTTCATCTAATTATGAAATAACTCCTAATGACGAAATGAAATAACTCCTAATGAAAAGATGAAATAAGTCCTAATATTTAGAAGTTATTTTAATTTCTTAATGTTGTTTTTTTGAATACAATATACACTTTGTACTTTGCTATTTTGGCATCCTTTTCTCATACTGAAAATCCAAATATCTTAAATCCAGATATCTCAAAACGGGGAACGGATATTCGAGCAAAGGAATTTCGGCAAAACCCGACGAAACACGACCAAAAAAAAATGAAGCAATTTCGGCCATCATTTTTAAGCTAAATTTCCTTCGGACTAATTGCAAAATAAAAAAGGAATTTCAGCCAAAAACCAAATGGAAAACCGACCAAATAATTTTTGGTTTCTTATTTCGTTTTATTTCATTTTTGAGTCTTTTTTTCATTTTGTGGGGCCTTATTTCATATATTTTTATTTAATATTTTGAACTTTTTCGGGGCTTTATTTCATTTTTCTAAAGCTGGAATATTTTAAATTTTTTTGGGGCTTTAGTTAATTTTACATAAAATATGAACTGGACAAATAAAACGGTTATTACGCATTCTATCGTTTATAAACAATTAAAATTTTATTCAGAAGTTTGTTTCAAACATATGTAACTTTTTGTAACTTTATTCTTTTAAATTCTCTTCTTTTTTGATTGGAGTTCCTTTTTGATTTCGGTCGAATTTCACAGAGCCTAAATAGTTACTTTGGATTTATTCCATTAACAAAACCAAATAGTGTGGTGATTAGACTTTTAAGTGCCGTCGCTGTAGAATGAATTTATTATAAATGGTGGAACAATATCAAAATTAATATTATCCATATTTCGCCTAAGTACCAAGTAGTGTATCTTTAGAAAGTTTACACGATAAATTTCATTTATTTTCGGTCGAATTAGGAGTTATTTCATTTTTGAATTAGGAGTAAATTCATATTTGTATTTGGGATTATTTCATTTCATTATGAAGTAACTCCTAATTACAAAATAGTCTCTAAAAATTAGGAATTATTTCATATTTGCATTAGAAGTTATTTTGTTTTTGGTTAGGAGTTATTTCATTAGGACTTATTTAGCGTTAGGACTTATTTCATTTTTCAATTAGGAGTTATTTCATTTAGGATTTATTTCGTCGTGCCGAACCCGGACACCTCTGCGTAGCAGTCCAACACACTAGCCACTAGGATACGGCGACCACACATCAATAAAATACAATGTCACAAAATTAACTGACTTCTCAGAGGTCCTGCCACGAACGAATCGGAAAAAATTTTGATGACAACAAATTTTCTTTTTACGCAAAGATAACAACATACAAAACGAATATTATACAAAACAAATAAAAATTTGAGGTCCATACATCATCATTATGTCAAGGTCAACTGTTGGACTGTGTATACAAAAATGCAAGGATCTGCTTTGAGAAGAGTATTCTCTCGGCCTTAATTATATGGATTTTCTTTACTTTGACATAAGTATTTTAATCTACCTAAGTCTAGAGATGTGCTACGTAGATACTATAGTATTCTTTTGGTTATTCGTAACAATATATTTAAGTCTCAAGAATTTTTATTTGAATTTGTAATTCAAAGCTCAGCATGCAAATAAACTGACTATGCCCAGCTTTAATCAAGCATTTTCTTTTAAATTCTGAGAAGTTTTTTTTCCATGCTTATCCATTTTTAAGTAATATAAAATCATTTAATTTATAAATATAAAAGACACAATCTAGCAGCTTGACCTTTCATTTACTTGATGAAAAGCAAAAGTTCACTTGAAGTACAACAGGTAAACTTGTCATAAAATAAGTAAAATATTGCATAATGTCAAATAGTAGTTTCGTCGATACTATGCAAACAAACGAGAAGTGAAGAAAAAGGCACTAAAACAAAAAAAGAAAGCAAATAGAAGTGAAGCACTTAAAAATTCCAGGAATATGTTTTTGTTTGAACTTTTATTCAACTCTTATGTACGCGAGAAATAAGTAAAGGAATGTGCATGTATATCAATATGTTTGTGTGAGTGTAGGCACTGTTGAATTATTCAAAAGCATCACACAGACAATTTGCATTTCTCATTATTTTTATTTCGCTTTATTCATAGCTGATGGTGATGTGGTTGATGTTGAAGCTGCTGGTAATACCACTGCGGCTTTTGCTAGCTGCTGTTCTGAAGTTCATTGGAATTTCATTTTCCTTCTGCTACATTTTGATTATAGACTTAAAAAACAAAAAAGAACAAAAAATGGAATTTCATTTATTTACTCGTACTTTCATTTTTTATTTTTAATATTCCATTGGGTTCAATGCATACACGTATTATTCAGATTTCATTCAGAGTTTATCTTTCGTATTTCAGAGAACTTGTAAGAAGAGGAAATTGTTATTTTATTAAATTTACTTTGTGAAAAAAAAAACCAATGGGAGTTTCCATAAAAAATTTGAAACGAAAATTTTATTTAGAAAAAAAAAAAGTTGTATCTTATGTAGTTTCGTGGCCAAAATAATGAAAAGGAATTTTTTTTGTTTTTTTTTTTTTTTGTTTGATTTTCTTCTGAAAGTTTGAGGAATATAACATCACAAAGTCACAACCAAAAAATTTTCAATTGCTCAGTAGTCAAAAACTAACAAGGTCACAAAAATCTTGTTGAGTAGTAAACATTTATATTTTTTATAAACTTTTTAACAGTAGGTACATATACTAAAAAAAAAATATTGTTACTATTTTTATCCCAAAATAATGAAATTTTATATAAAGCTATTTTTTTCAGATTGGTTTGCTTTTATTTTGGGTTTTTTCAAGTTGGTAACATGTGCTTAATGTATGCCAATTAAAAACTTTTCTATATACAATTAAGAGGGGAAACAGAAAAAATTCATTAATTTCGAAAATCGAAAAATTCATTTTTTTCCAAATTAAAATTTTATATGGGAGGTTCGGGTTCGATTCCCGTCTTCGTCTGGTGGTTAATTTTCATAACTTTCTTATATTCACTATCAATATGAAGTGTATGAGAATTATAAGATAGTGTACAAGGACACACATTGGTTGGTAATGGCAAAACCACCAAGCCGATAAAAAATTGCCACACCGCTGTTCGGAATCGGCGTTAAACTGTAGTAGGTCCAACTATGTGGTATCACAATAGGCCGTTATGGCCTAAGTGTGTCTCTCGACAGCCACTCCAACCTAACCTAACCTAACCTAATATGGAAACACCCATATAACTACTTATTTTCTACCAGTTGGTATATTGTATTTGTGGGTGGTAAAAAATAATTTATATCATAAAATTAAAAAATTTAAATTTACATTTTATTAGAAACAAAATTTTATTCATGAATTTTTAATAAAAATGGTTTAACATATTTTTAATGAAATTTTTTCGCAAATGCAAGTGAGTTTTCATATTTTATATTAAAAATTTGCATCATGTAATATTTTCAAAAATTTCAGTCTAGGCCCTTCACGGGCTGTTGTGCCATAAAAAAAAAAGAAGAAGAAGAATATTTTTACATGTTTATGTATTTGCTGCTCTTAACGTGCTTTGCGTATTTTAAAATGAATAACTGCTTTTGCTTTTACACTAGAAAAAGTTCCTTTCTATGTATTTGTCATTAAAAGTATTTTTTCTACTGCAGTATGTTTGATTTGTTGCCTTGTCGGTATATATTTTGCTAGTGTATACTGTAAATAACTTGTTGCATTTTTGAATTTTTATTTATGTGGATGTGCATTTGAATGATTATTATTTATTTCTTCTTATGTTTTCCAGTTGAACTTAATTATTTCTATTTTAAAATAGCTGGCGATATTTTTTGTTTGTTTTATTTTCTAGAATATATTTTATTCTAGGTCAGCGCACATGAATGCTGGTAAAAAAAAAAAGGAAAGCCAATGAAAAAATAGAAAAATAAAATAGTGAAAGAGAAAGGTATGCAACAATGAAAATAAAAAACATGTTTTATAATCACTTAAGGCTCTTTGTTATTTGGTACAACAGTGAATAGTACCGAGCGTAATTATGTATGAGCAGTGCATACAGTTTGTTTGTGTCCATATATGTATGAATAAATATGTGAAATGACATTGACATGTTGGCATTTAAATGTACGCAATGTACATAAGTGTATGATGGATTCATGTGCTAGATTTGTGGAATATAATTAAAGCAGTATACTGTATAAGTACACACACACTCTTACTTATACATATAAACCAAGTATAATTGGAACTGGAACTGTGCTGTAAGCATAATAATAGTTACTCATACGCACCGATAAATAAATGTATTATTAATTTTTGTATTTAAGACAAAATTCGTTTTATAATCATGTTTCACAATTAAGCTGTATCCAGTTATGCATTAGCTTTGAATATGGCTATTAAAGTAATGTAATTCGTAGAAATATACAGATTAATGTGATATTTTTTTCTTCGAAATCAAAATTTCACACGAAATTTCCAATTTATATGGAAGATTGAAAAACTTTAAGTATTAAATAAGTTATTTATAATAGGCATTCTCATTTAATTTAACTATATATAGTTCTTAAGGTTAAACCAGTTTAATTCTAAGAAAAAATATTTCTCTTATACAATTCTCTACTTCTTGAAGTAAAACTTTTTAGCAAAGTTGTGGATTGAAAACTTTTGTAACGGAAGCGCCAGTAATGTATTAGCACTGAGCATATAAACACATAGAGAGCCCAAATAGCTAAACAAGTTGTTTCACTAAGAACTTGTAGCTTGACTCCCAATCGTGCTTCGAAGCACTTCGGTAGCATACCAAACACAATATTGTGTTTGTTTCATTTCAATGTTCTGCATAGTCGTCATTTGAATTTATCAATCATTCTGTTTTAGACTGCTAAAATGTATGCACGGTGAGAATCGGGCAAGTTCAGTTTTTATTTCCAAATACGTTTTATAATTTTATAGTGCCGAGGAGCAATTTACATATTAAAAAAGAAGAAAAAGATAAATTCAAAGGAAAAACTTGTACTGAAACGACGAGAGGAAAAACTGTGGGAGTGGTGAATATTTCTGAAACCTTAATAAAGTTCGAAATACAAAATTTTCGTAACAATAATGAGCTCCTCATATGCACTGAAATGAATAAAATTCAATTAAATTGGGGGTTGATCGACCGTCCAAGATGTAAAGAAGTGAGAAGCATTGGCAAAACCTTAAATAAAATATATAGTAATTAAATTAAGTAATGAAATAACTCTCGAAACTAAAGGAAATTACATTTTTCTATTATTAGTCACATTCAACCCATACAAATATAATAATTGACGTCAATTGACTTGAATTATTTTTGAATATGATTGTTGTAAATCGAATAAAGCCATTTCGATGCATGTTGTCAAAAAAAAAAAAAAAAAAACAACACAAATATCATCATATTATTCAACAATAATTAAATATAAATAACAAATGCATTAGCTACTTATCATTTTGATGTATTCATTTTTTTTTTCATTAACTACTCATACTTATATATTTGTGTTTTATTATTTTGTTACCGTCATTTGCCCCTTTTCCTGTTTGTGTTATACATACTTATTAAAAGTAGCGCGATTTTATACCTTGGTAACATTGCTATTTCAATGCACGTATTGTAACTTTTTTATTAGACTTATTGAAGTGGTTGTTTTTGTTGTTGTGGTTTGCAAGTGATAAACTGCTACTACTACCATTCTCTATTATTATTCCACCTACATACCTACAGACATACACTGAGTACCATATTGAAGTGACTGATTATAGCAATGTTGAAATAGATAGAATGCTTGATGATTGTTGAAGCTACCTAGTGTTGGCGGTGTTTAGTCTCTGCTAAGTATTCATTCGCTATACCATATACAGTGGCTGTTGATGGCTTTTGTTACATTAATAAATGTTAACATTTACTTTATTTATTATTTATCATTTGTTAAATTGCTTGCAACAAATAAGTGGCAACAAAATAACAGAAATAAAAAGTAACAAAAGATAATAATAATCATACAATATAAGAGTAATACATAGTGAATTTGTATGTTTTTGTTTGTTAGTGGTAGTATATCGATTAATGTAAAATGTTGATAATAATATATAATTCTATTATCTTCTTTATATATTCATACATATCTTAAAATATTTTTATATATTTATTTCTACTATAGCTGTAAGATTATGTGAGTGAGTGCAAAAATTATGATCCGACAATCTTAATATTTTGATTGATCGATTGTAACATTTATTTTTGAATGAGTATGTATGTATTTGGTAAATATTATTATTTTTTCTACTATTAAGATGAGAGTTTATCGTTTGATTTATGACTCTTGAACCACAGTATATTTAATATTCAAATTTATAGATTGTATTTCCAATGGGTGTCTTCAAACAAAGAAAACAGAAGCAGTGTAGTGTTGTCGGTTGTTTCATTACTTTTGACGAAGTATCTGAAACTCAAACTTGGTCTAAAATATAATCATTGTATAAGACGAAGCAGGAGAAATAGTTGATTTAGTAGAAATTAGGTTAGGAATACATCTGGAAATCAGTGGGGGCTCTTTTTAAAATTTTGTTTTGTAAATTATAGGTAACTATTTTAGCAAATATGTCGTTTTTTCTAATCCGTGAATATTATTTTCTGTAAAGAAATTTTTGGGTTTTTGAATTTACGTTTTACGAAAAATACAAATATCTAAGAGCTCTATCAGCTGCTTTTATTTGACATTTTTACCTATTCCTTCTATATAATCTTTAGCATTTGAAATTCAGCTTTAAATTGGAGCTCGAAACCATGTACATTATGCTCTTACCGCATGTTATTAGGTTTCTGTGTGAGCCCATGCGATGTTGACTCAAAGACCAAAAAGAATTAATTCAAAATTTTATAATTTGTTTTTAAAATATTTTTTTTTCTAAAAACGCCGGATTTCCGAATTTCAAGATGACTTTAAAATAATATAAAAGATTTGTGATTTGTCCATTTTTCGAGTAATATGCAATTTTAAAATCGTTTTTTAGAATGATAGTATCACTCATACGCCCGGTATAACATTTGGAAACGTTTAGTCTATTTAGTGGTCGCCCATATATATTACTACGTCACACGATTTTGGGTCATTTCAGACCCCCTCTCTGCATGCCATATGTTGTCACAAAGTCCTGACACCCCACCCCTCGACAATACATCACACTCTGATTTTTCCAAAATTTCAGGATTTTCTTCATTTCATTCATTTGGTCTAATGTCTAAGTAAGAAAAAGTAGATATAGGTAAATAAAAAACAATTTGGCATTTATTATAACTTTTCTCCTCATATCACATGTTTGGTTCATGGTGGTTTACACCGTTCTTGATCCTTCAAATTCGTCTGCATTTTTAAAGTCAGGAATGTAATAGAAAATGACTTCTTCTTTTCCCAATCATAAAACGTCTTATTATATGGGTTGTCTTTTTATTATTAAGATTTTTGATTTAACCGTGAAACGATGATGTAATTTCGAACTCAATAATTCAAATAATCGTATTGAACTTTTTCTCGACCAAACCCTCCTATCCCTATCTTACAATTCATCACAAATGTTGGACCCTCCCCCTAAACGTGTGACGTATGGTTGACCCCTTAATAATATTCGAGTACGAAAATAGAGAGGAAGTTGTTCCGCTCGAATCAACGTGGTGGAAGGTTCAGAAGAGATTCTTTTAATCTTGGTTCGAAAAATCAGGTTCAGGGAAACCTACCAGTTTCTGCTATTAAAAAATATACAAGCAAAAAGAAATTAGTGCTAATAAAATATACATAACTTAAAGAAAACTGATATGTTTCTATTATTAAGTTTTCATTTCTCCTTTCATTATATAAATATTTTATACGAAAATATGGAAATTGCTAAAATAATAAAGCAAAATATTCCAAGAATTATTAACACACTATTAAATTTTCAAAGAATCTGCACTCATTTTCTTTCCACTCTTTACTTAGTTATAATAAATAATGTTCATGGCAAAAAGCAAAAAGAACAAGAAAATAAATGCATAATTTTTAATTTATACAAACACGAGAGAACACATGAATTTTTTTGTAAATGTCAGGGCAGTAATAAAATTAAAACCTCATAAGATTTCTTACACAGAAAGACTTGATTATAACAAGAATATACGCACACATACACTACAGAAGTAAATTAATTAAGTTGAGCTATGTAATGCAAGAGTAATGCTATCAAAATATCAACATTATACAGTTGAGTGAATGACCAAATGTCAGACCGACAGACTAACTAACTGAACAACAATTTAGTCAAGCCAAGCTAACTGAGCCATCGAACCGAATGAAAAACAACGACCAACAACTGCGTCGTATTTATCATTATTATTTTTTGATATTTTTGTTTGAATAATTTTTGCATTATTCTTTATAACAATAACAACAACAACAACAAAACTAAAATGAACATATGGAGCAAAATTGAAAAGCAACAGAGCATGAATGTGTGTGTTTGATGTATGCGAAATTTATACATTTTACAATAAAAACACATTCAACACTTATGCATACAAACATACACCCACGCATGTAAAACAAAATGTATGCGCATGCTGGTATGTGTGTATTAGTGTTTACTATGGGGCTTAATGTAACATATTTTTTGTGTGTTTTTTTTTCTATGCACACATACACACACAGTTTTTTGTGGTTGTTGTTTCTATTGTTATTTTCGCTTACATTTATTTTGTGCCATTGTGCCACAGTGGGAGATAACGTCAAAGCCAACGCAACTCAACTCAATACAATGTACCGTAACTTAAAGTAACGTAATGCCGCCATATCTAAAGTGAAAGTCTAAAACTAAAATGTATAAACACATAATTCGCACACACAGATACACACGCACTTATATACTGTTCACACAGCAAGCATATGCTGAATATATGCAGAAAAAATGGGTGGAGCAGCAGGAGGCATGTATGGGGAATTAGTAGGACATTTCTCTAAGATATGTACATACATATCGCAGCTACATACACCCACGAACTTCTCAAGCGCACACACACATACTTTCATCATATGAAGGCAAGAGGTCGACCGACGTAGTCGCATGAATGAGTGAATGAATGAATTAGTTAGTTAAGATATGACTGCGTCAAGCAGGAAGAACATGCTCTCGGGTTAAGGGGAGAGAGGGCGGCGCTATAGACCATAAGTGCTGATAATTTTGAACTAAAGTGATTTAGTGGAAAATAACATATGCCAGGGTGTGGGTAATTACTACATACATACAACAAACTACTTTACCAAAAAGGAAGATATCTCATGTCGAGGTTATGCTATTTTGTAAAATGCCACATATTAAATTTAAACACGCGCGCAATAGTTACGAATTTGTGTGTATGTAATGGAAAGATTTTACATTTTCCCTAGCAACCTGTTGCATGCACGATTTGTAACATTATCAAGGCATAAATTTTGCAAAACTTTCGTAATTAATGTTATGACATCTATTTTTTTTTTTTTTTTTTGGTTCTTTGAAGAGACGTTGTCATTTCTCATTTATCATTTTGTCAGTGTCAAACGTTTCTGACAGTTTTATCAGCCTATTTCATTTGGATGCTTTTTGTTGTCTGTAGTGTCTGCAGCGATATTTTTAGCTCCCAAACATAGTAGCTTCCGGTTTTTTTTTTTACGGTATACTTGCGCTTTAAAGCGTGTTACTATATTTTTATTTATTTGAAAACCTCAAGGAAAACAATAACAATCATTGACGTTCATTGTCAGTATCTTTTTTCAACTGATTTTAGATATAAGTTTTTTGGATATATGATCGTTGTATGTATATAAAGTAATCTCAGCGCGAAACTGTTAAAGATTTTCATAGAAATTCTTTTCGAAATGCGATATTGAGGTAACAGAGTTGTTGCCTATTTCTTTTTACCCTTAACAATTTAGTGCATTTATTACTAGCAGATAGGGATAGAGAAGCATAAACTTTGTTTTTTCATTGTCGCAGAAAAATATAATGATGATGAAAAGAAAGTTTAATTAAAAAAGCCACTTTGGTAACCGAGTGAATGAGTGCTAGGCTGGAGCCACATTTGCTTCAGATTCAATTGCCAGACAGAATAATTGCCATCATAAATATTCGTTTATCTGTTTCATTAAAGTAAGAAAAAAAGAACCAATTTGAACTAAGTATAAATTATAACCTCACTGGTCACTATGTGCTTTTTGTATCGTACTCTTTAATAGGCTGAGAACTTTTAATACGATAATTTAAATACGAGCAGTGTACATAAATTTGAAAAATGTTTCTGACTCTAATTTAAATATCAAACACATAATATTGGTATTGCCACCTTTGTTGTTTTTTTTTTGTTATAATCGAAGTATTTATAATCGTCTAAGCTTTTACGGCAACCTCACCACAAAACCTGTTCAGACTATGTGATCCCGTCGATGAGTTCTGGAAATAGGATAAAAGCTGTTATTGAACGGGAAGGCTGGTACAAAAACACGGAACTGGAACGCAAATCCTTCGACATCTTAACGGATGGCTGAAAAATAGTTGAGGGCTTGTGTCGACTGGGCCAAGCTAGATATCAGAAGGCCCTTCAGGCTCATTTATCTACGGCAGGAGTATTTTCTTCTAGGGAGGCTGTGGAGCTTGCTTGTATTAACTTATCCATAGATCAGCTATAAAGACGTTAAGCTTACATTGGTCATCATCCAAAAATGTTATTGAGTGCAAGGCAGTAGCAGAAAAACTGGCTACCAATCGTAGATAGTGTATCTTTTGGGTACCAGGTCACAAAGGCATAGATAGAAATAAGACTTCCGCCAAAATTACAAAGAATAGTACGAAGCTTCCATAAGACCAAATTGGCCAGGTACTGATACCTCTTTAGATATTTAATAGTAAACAGAAAATACACATGTAGAGGAAGGCGAAATATATCCTTATGCTAAATCGTTAAAGTCATGTGTGACCCCTACAACGAGGGGTACGCAAATCTGTTATATTGTTCAATCATAAGGACTGGTGAACCATAGTTGGCATACTAACTGACCATTGCTTGGTGACAACACACGAATTTAAGCTTAAATCAACTGATAATGAAGGTTGCAGGAAATGTATGAAATAGGATGCAATGCAAACTTCTGCCTCGCACTAGCTAGAACTCGGTTAACTGGCGCTGATTTCTCGCTAAACATACAAAATTCCTTTGCGGATTCTATTTGGTATCACTAAAGACCAAAGAGGTTTATGTGTGGCTTCGGGCAGCCAGTATCACATAATCTAAGATTGGTACTCGCCCAGTATATGAGCGAGAAAGGCACGCTTTTCTTCAGAACTTTGTGTCCGTACGCAACTCATGAACGAAGTGTTGCGGTAGCTAAATTCGTTGAAGAAACCAGACAGTATCTGGGTGGTTCGTTGGTGGTACGACAATAAATACGTCCTCCTGCTGTCCCCATATGCTGAAATCGGGTAAGCAGAAAACGTTGACCGCTATTGCTGCAATACGGAACTCTTCTTTTAACTCGGCCCGCTAAAAATCGTTAAAGAGTACAACAACTACATGGGCGGCATGGATCTCATTAAATTATTCAACGAACCGCAGATGGTGCATATATATCTTCTAACACATGAATTCAATTCAATGTGGCACGGTTGCACTGTAAACGTTTAGATCCTAAGAGAAGTATCCCGATGTAAAAATGAACTCTTCGTGTTCAAAAACAAGATCGGCAACGTTTTTACTTACACCGGAGCCTACGTAAAAAGAAAACAAACAAATAGACTAAGCAAAATAAACTTCGAAGAGCCGGCATTGAAGAAATTAGTTATACACGACTCTGTTCGATACTCCGTAGGTGACAACTTGCCAAACTATGGCAACAAAAACATGCCGCCGCAAGGGTTGCAAACATAGGACGCAATGCAAATGCGTAAGTGGTTTCACACACTCGAAAAAAGCTTATTTATATTTATTTTTGACTGAATTTAATAATTTAAAACCAAAATAGAACATGGAGAGCCATTTTATTTGAAAAGTTTTCCCTACCTGGGTAAATAGTAGTTAAATCTTTTTATTACACTGGAAAGATCTTAAGAATTTTTGAATTTTTCATTCTACCTAATACTTTTTACAAACCATTTTACTATAAAAAAAAATCTTGACCACTTTACATCTATTTGTACTTGCTCTAGATTAAATTTTATCTACTCTACTTGTTTACCAATAACTTGTCTTTTATAAAAATATTCTATACTCCAGTTTGTTTGTACAATATATACTCATATTGAGTTGCAGACCACTTATTCTTTTTATTTTTTTGCAGCAGTATTAATTTATCTTTATTTATTGTTATCACAAAAAGGATTCAGTGTTTCAAAGAGAAATGAAGTTAACTTCAACGCTGAAAACATTTCAGTTTCTATTTACTATGATTTTCTTATGCTGATCCTCTATTTTTTCTTTTTGCTTTGCTTTTCGAAATGGAATCCTTTATTTTTTTATTTTTATTTTTTTTTTGAATTACCTCGCACAATCGCTTTTGAAGCAATAGCAATTCAAAAAGATTAGACGATGTTTTCAAGGTTTGAAAAATTCTATTATATTTTCATTTCTGCTAAAGCATTCTTAAGTCTATGGAAAATAATATAATACAACAAAAAGAGATGATTGAAAAAGTAAAAAAAAAAAAAAAAATATCTATAATTTCTCTGTGATAAATTTCTTATGCATATGTACATAAAATACCTCATTTTCAATGTGATAAATATAAGATGATATTTATTTTGCATGTTATAAAAGAAGCTTTTAAACAAAACAATTTTAAGGTTTCTTTGACAGACAAATTGAATTAAATATAATAAAGAAAATATGCATGCATTTCAGTCGAAGACTAATGGCTTTTAAGAAATGTCAGAACTTCACCTAGAACTTAATTTAATTATGCGTTAAAAGTAAATTATATTTTAGCAAAGCGAGGAATAACAAGATTAGCTACATAGGACTGATTTCGGCATATTTTTTCTTCCAGCTGAGGAGGAAATACAATTACCAATAATATTGAAATAATCAATCATTACTAATATAATGTTTTATTTTATTTGAAATGAAAAGCGTTGAAAGAAATGCAGTAATCGAAGTTAGTAAATTTCGCAGGTAAAAATAGAATTCAGAATTTTTGAAATATTTTTAAATTTTTTTTAAATTGAGTGATATTTGCAAAAGGGTTTGGGGGTATATAAGTAGCAGTATTAATTAAATTTCATTTATCTACTCAACTTTTCAAAGTATGTTATCTTAATTTAGGATTTTTGTTATCAAAAATATATATTTTTATTGAAAATTTCAATAACATTTGTATTTCAGTCAAAAATATGAAATGCTTATACCTAACGACGGGCCGTCATGAGAACTTAAAATACAAACATTTGAAAGCTAAAGCAAACAGAACTTGATTTGTTACCTATGCATTTCTATTTCTAAACCAAATATAGTTATTTTTATCTTTTGCTCCTACTATCACCTTTTCATGTACCTTTAATTTGTATTATTTTTTTTTTACTTTCCAAAATTCATGACAAGTTAATGTAATTACATTTTTGTCATACATAATATTTACTGCTGCCGAGCATATCAGTTAATAAAAAATAACTAACTACTGTAATTTGTCATTTAAATGAAATGACACTAAAAAGTTTTTGAGTAATATTTAGGTACATGTTTTTTTGAGAAATGAAATCCACAAAATTATTATAATTTTCAAGCGACAGCTGCTACAACAATTTAACAACTTGTTTAAAAATAAAAACTGATTAGCGGGGGGTGCGTGGGAAGGCAGCTATGTTTCTATATACATAAAATCATGCAAATGTCTTTCGATGTACAATAATAATCATCACCAACTCTACACAACCACTCAACCTTAAGTTACCCTAGTCAACAAAAGAAGCACGCAAGTTTTGTGCAAATTGAAAATGGCCGCTAGTGCGCTTCATGTAGTTGTGTTGTTTTTTGTTTTGTTGTTATTATTGCTGCTATTGCTGTTGTTGTTGGTGTTGTCATCACTTGTGGCAAATGCCAACAACAGTTTTCAAATTATGCAAATTGCGTGCAAATTTTATTAATATCAAAATGCGAAATACACACACATTCACATAAACATGTACATGCACACACACAAAGATGCTCCAACATAAATAAGTTCGTACATACTCTGGCGGATCCAAAGATTTCCGAAAGGGGGTTAAATTTATCGTCCCTGTAAAATTTTTGTTTGATTCATGACTAACGTTCAAAATGTATAAGATTTTTTTCGTGTGAAGGGAGTTTAACCCCAAAAACACCTCCCTACGATCCGCTAATACATTCATTCATGCATACATATTTACATATATATTTTTTACATGACAAGCTGCCAATATTTGATTGACATTTGTGACAGAAAATGAACAGTTTTGCTGATATTCTTGGCTATTGGTGTTGGTGATTGTGATTGCTATGAAGTAGATGTGGATGGTGTCTCCGTTGGCGATTCACTGAACACCATATTTCACTTTCCGTTTTACTTCGAGTGTACTTAGTTTAGTTTAGATTTTATTTACTTCTTAATTTAGCGATGAAATTGTGTACTCTTGTTGCCTTTAGCGTTGCTTTATTAAGGATTGTTATGTGCTGTTGTTGTTGTTGTTATTATTGTTGCTGGTGTTATTGTTATTTGCTGCTGTAATTGTTGTTGTTGCTGTTGCTATTGTCATTTACGCCTGACAGCGACAAATAATGATTTCTTTCTAATTTATTTTTGGCTGACGCTTCATTTCTTTCTTTCGTTCATTTCTTTTTTCTCCTTTTTTTTGTCCACGTAATTATTAACATGATTAATATTCAGTTTGCGTTGATGATTTTTCAGCTTCTTTGAGCTTTTAATGCAATGCAGACTATTTTTGTTATTCTCCGATTGTGAATTTTCTGGCAAAATATAACTTAATTAATTTTTTTGAGTTCATTGCCATAGATACATACTCGTGCATAAAATAATGCAAGTAATTGTGTTGTTGTTGTTATGGCGCATTATTGCTACACATAACTAATGTTAGAATGGTTTGGTTAATCCTGTAAAGATGGTCTTAATTTGTCATTATTCTTTTAATCATCTTTATAAATAGCAAACGATATTCAGGTTCATTATTTCTTCACAATTAATGGCATTTGGATTGGCTCAGTATCTATACATTTATTAGTGTAAGCTACAATTTTATTCCAGAAGATCCAGAAGGGCTACACTATCATATTATATATCAATTTAAAAAGCCTGACGAGTATACTTGCGAAAAATTATCAGATTTAAAATCGGTTTAGCCAATTCCAAAATATTAGCGTCGGAAGTTTTCTAAAATTCGCTCATTGAACAAAGCATTGCATTCATCGTTGTAATAATCATTGCTTACGCGGGAGTAAATAACAAATGAGAGAGAGGGAGAAAAGACATGAGTAACGGCATCTCTCAGAATTATCTAACAAATTATCTGCATACACTAATAACAAAACAAACACCAACGAGTAGTTTGGTTCTCTTTTGATATTTGTTTTGTCATAAAGAGATTTTTTCCGCAAAAAAATAGCCCCAGTTATTGGGGCCTTACCGACTAGTTGTATTTATTTATGAAATGATTACACCATTTAAAATAATTTGGATTAAAATAACTCAATTTTTCAATGGGTAGGTGTAAATTATTGTAGTTTTCCTTATAATAGTTAGCATTCTTATGTTAGTTAGCATTACTTATAACATTTTTTACATAGTCGGCCTCATTGCAGTTGCTCACATAGCAATTGCATTGGTCGCTCATCATTATTCTCAATAGAATCAAACCCATGATTTTAAAACATAGACAGACTGAACAGGGGAATGCCAAATTCGATCCGAAAAGCAAAAAAATTAATTTGAACATCAAACAAATATTATTCGAAAATGTTTTCTAGAGTATCAATCGTTCGAATTCGAGTAAATTTTCTTTCGAATCAAACTACAAAGTAACCCCCCAGGAATTTATTTATAAATACTTTGTAAAATAATGAAAAGGGTTTGGATCAAAATACGACAAGACTTTTACTATAATAAAATTCGTCAGACGAAATCAATAGTTTTAACAATAGCCAAAAATCAAAGTTGCATCATATTTGGATGGAAGTCTTTTTGACTTAAAGCCTCAACAGTTTTCTCTTGTTTCACAGAATTTCATCCATTTTGGACGTGTTTTGTCAACATTGTGAATTCAAAAGTAAACTTGATATTTCTTCACAAAGATTTTGTTTGTATAGCTAAAAAAGTCAAATATTACGGCTTAACTGTACAGGTAAAATTTTCAACAAATATAAGTTTCTCTTATTTTCAAATAATTTTATCTGAAGAATATCAGAAAAAAACATTGTAAATGCCGAATTCTGAAATTTGCCCTAAAAGGATTAAAGCATTAGAAACATTAGAAAATTCGTCGAAAATGTATACCATATGTTAACTTTTTCTTAAAATAATGGTTGCATAATACTTTTAAATATAATGGGTGTGTAATGAGTAAAAGGCTAAGTTAAGAGGTGCACTTTTTCTGATGATTGTTTGTTTTTCAAAATGAACAAAACACAGTAGATATTAGTATTTTGTATTCGAAATGACATATCTGACTAGTAGAACTTCTACATCAAGTAGAAGTTCTAATTTGCTGATAACCGAACTTTTTAATTATGCTATTTTTATACCCTAAACACTCTGTGTGTATATCCAGATTTGATCGAGTAACGGTTGTTTGTACCGTCGTAAGTACAGGCATATACATATTTATTCATATAAATGATTAGCGTGCATGGTGGAGTACATTTAGCCATGTCCCTTTGTCCATTTGCCTGTGAACACGATAACTCGATTAAAAGTTGAGCAATCTTAACCAAATTTAATACATACTAAGTTTTCTTGTGATCAAGTTGAAGTTAAGTTCTCAAATGAGACAAATCGGTCAAGTGGGTGTGGCACCTTCCATATAAACTAAACTTTCATTAACATATTGTATATCCAAAGAAATGGTAAATGAGATTAGAAATTCAGTAACCACGGTTAAAATAGGTTTTAGAATAACTGTTGTGAAAATTATCAATACCGGTCAACAGTCACGCCTATCTCCTATACAAGTGAAATTTTCAAAGGTCAATAATAATGAAAATATTGATACTAATACCAGAAAAATCGGTTTAGATTGTCAAGGTAAAATGTTAAGTAATTCATGCAAAAATTAGGAAAATTGTTCCAGTGTTCATGGTACCTCCCATAAAAATTTAAGTCTCACAAAGTGATTTTAATGGAAATGCTATGTTGATGTACACTTAAAAATATTTATACATGGCTCAAAAAACTTGAGCTACCTTAAATATGCTAGGAAGAGGTAAAGTTTTGAAATGGGCAATGAACATGGAAGGAAATTCTATACCAAATTAACCGATTCGGTATACTTCATTAAAATATCCTCTTGCAAAATTGTTGTGTCAACATCTTGCAACAGCCACATATTCCAAAGGGGCTCCGCAGCAAAAAAAAAAGAAAAGTAGAATTTTTCTGGAAAGCCTTCTTCCATGGATCTCCCGATTTTGTTGGAATTTTGTTTACCAGAATTTTTTTTTGGCCAAGAAATCGATTTTTTAGGGGCACTGGAGATCCGGACGGAAATAAAAAATAAATGAAAATTATGTCAAATATCTTGTAAAAAAAACGCTGTCTCTTCTCAAAAAACGCTGTCATAATGAAGGTTGCATAATCGATCCACTCTAGTATACCATAAGGTTTAATTTTTAATTAAATTTGTCCAATTTTTAGAGAGTTGACAAAAGCATAATCTCATGTGAATAGGATGAAAATTTCTTTTTTACTCTGATATATTTTTTCTTAACAATAAATAACCTTCTTATTTTTAAAGCAATGAAGGTTTTTTTTCACACAGAGTTAATAAAAAGCAAAAAAAGGATAGCTATACATATGTATAATAAAACAAATTCTACACAGCGACATTTCTACTAGCAACTAGCAAACAAAAAACCAATTTGAAAAGGATTTTCTTTTAAGCTTAACAACATAAGGAGCCTACCCTTTTTTTAAGCTTAATTTTTTATTATTTTTTTTTCTTTACTTTCGGCTAAATAAAAACACGCTAAAAAATCTTTCTCAAAATTTCTATATAAATACTTTTTCTACTTGAATGTAAATATGTTTATAATAAAATACGCAATCTCATATTTTAACACAGCACAAAATTTCATTAATAAACAAAAAGAAGGAAGAAAACCACAAAATTACTTTGATACATAACCTCAAATTTTCGTCAAAGAACATACTTAAGATTTTTTAATATTCCCACAATACCACAAGAATAATATTTTTTGTATTAATATTTGCTTTATGCAAGAAACAAAAGATACGTAGAAATATGTATATGGCTAAATGCGTGTATGTGTGTGTGTGTGTGTAACTCCAAGATGGCATAAGGTCGACATGGGAAATCACATCATTTGGCGTAGTAGGTTAGACCACATTCTCTTGATGAATTCATTCATCTGCAAAGCTATTTGGGTAACATAAATAACAACAATAATAACAAACAAACAAAAAAAAAACCAAACAAAAAATATTTATATACCTATAAAAGAAAAAGTTTCACTTTTTGTGAAAATGAAAATTTCATTCTTTCATTTATCGCATATAACAATAGGAAATTCTTTGAAGAAGAATAAGAGCATGAAAAGTTTATCTTTTCAAATTCATAAATGAAATGGCATTGTTACTAATTGCTAATGTATATGTGAGTATATACCCAGCGGTTTTTCAGACAAGTGCTTGAAAATTAAGTGCTTAAAAAGTGCTTGGAAGTGCACCATTTCAACCGGAATTTGCTAAGCAACCAACCAACAACAACAAATTTAGTTTTCTATTGAGTAATAAAAATGAGTATCGTTCAGCGAGACGCTTCGAAATATTGACTGAGCGAGAAACGAAGCGAGTTAGTTTTCACGCAACAGCGAAGTAAAGTGGTTGTGAAATTTCACGAAAAGTGTGGGTGTTTTATTTTATTTCTTTTTTGCAATTGTTTTATAAAAATAAATAAAAATATAATTATATATGTATATATATATATATATATTGGTTTAAAACAAACAAAAAAGCAAAAAAAAAGAGTAAAATAAAATGACGCAGCAATGAAAAATTATGAGTGAATGAATCGATATTTTTTCTCTCTCCTCTCTTTCTCAACTAAAGTAAGCACGAAGCAGCGAATGAATGAGCGGAAGTGCCTATCTAATGCACTCTTTCTTGCGCTTGTTTAGCGCTAAAAGTACTGCACTAAACAAGTGCTTGTCTCCTAGGACATGCAATGTTAAAATTTATATGGAACACATGTGCTTGTAGTGCACTTAAGTGCTTGCAATCAAGCACTTGTTTAGCGCTATTCTACTGCTTCCATTTACCACTGGGTATCTGTATGCATATACATTTATGTCTATGTATGAGTATGGAAACCGACGGCGTGTTTGATAGACTTTAAAACCACTTTTGGTTCTAAAAATCTTTAGAAAAATTAAGGGTAAGAAGAATTCTTTCTTAACAAAAAAATAAAGAAAAGAGCACTGAGGAAGTGGAATTTAAAACAAAAAAACGACCCCTAATTCCCTCTTTTTTTAGGCTTGTATACGCCCATGATGTGGTTATATGTTTTTGTTATATACATATGTTTGTGAAGTATGTAGAACATACAAGACACGCGTTATTGCCACATCTCTCAATGCAAGAAAACAATGAATCTATAAGGAAATCCTTTGATTTTTTTTTCGTTTGTTTGTTTATTTGCTTGTTGGTTGCCTTTAGCCATTCATGCGTAATAAACGCTTTTTTATTGCTGCTGGAAAATTGATTATAATATTATATCTTCTTTTAAACATACATACACATATATTTACTCATATTCATGTATTTTTATTGGAGGCCATATATTTGAGTTGTATTTAATATATAATGTAGCATATGTTGGTCTTGGAATAATGGCTCAGTAAAAATGTGAAAAAACATCGTAGAATTATCAGTGATGTCTTCAGAGATATCGAAAATAATAAGATTATTACACTTTTTAAAATTTCGCAAAATTATTTAATGCATTGTATATTTCGTGCTGCAAATGTGACACTTATTAATAAAGCAATGGAAAGATATAGGTATCAAACTGTTTCAAACCTTATAGACTTTTTTGAAAAGAAAATACAATTTTTAAGAACTCTTAGCTTTCGAAATATTCTGTAAGAAAGAACAAAGCATAAATTTTAGATCATTTCTAAAATCTATGAGTGATAAAAATGAGAAATATTTTTGGCAGCTTAACATAATGGCACAAATTTTTTGGAAGATTTTTTGTATCACCTACCATATTGGGACAAAAACGACAAGATTTTAATAGTATAGTAATTTGTATCAAGGAGAATGCCTGTAATTTGAGTTAAAATTGTTGATTTTTGCTCATACTAAAACTTTTAAAAATTAAGTTTCTGTAAAGCTGTCAATTGGCTGACGATATATCGCGCCGAAATGGTATGTAAGTATTTTAAATACAAAGCTTCAAAAAAAGATTTTCCATATCATAGACTTTTTTCTTCAAATTTTTTGTTGTCAACAATAAAATAATCTTTTATAATTCTGTAGTAATACATTGGAGCTTTGATCAATGTATGAAATCAATAGACATTACTTATTGAGATGCAGTGACGCTATTGTAGCCATCATATATACGCTCATGTTGGTATGCGAATGAGTATATGTATGTATGATTTTGTGTATGAATTTATATGTACGTGTATGTATGCACTAGCGGATCCAAGGGGGATTTCAGGGTTAAAGTCCCTCCCTGATGAATATCTCATACATTTTGTAAATGGGTCATGAACCTAAAATGTTTGAAAGGGACAAGAAATTAAATCCCCTCTCCCCCTTAGGCAAACTCAGGATCCGCTAGTGAATGTGTGTGTATATGTGTATGTGTACATATATATTTGTGTATCGCCCGCTGTGAAGGTATTCAAAGAAAATCTGTTGAGTTGTTTTTTTTTTTTTGTGTTTGTTTTTATTTTGCATTTCTGTAGATTTTATAAAGTCTGACATTATCGTTTCAGTTATACGCAGCAGCTTGACATTTGACTTTTCAAAGAAATTCGAAATATTGAAATATATTGACGAATATTATGAGAACAAATGTTTGCAATTTCAAAGGATAAAGGATTGATTAAGCTTCACATTTGTTTGGCATATGAATGTTAAGTTTCGGGTTTAATTTTGCCAAATGCATATCAATTTCTTTTACACAGCTTGAGCTGCTCTAGCCTAATCTTATTTATTTATTCATTGCCATTTATTTTAAATTATTTTCAAGAATTTTTCAAGAAAAAAAAGGAAATTCTCAATTTCTCTTTATATTTGATGTGGTCTTTCTTCTTTTAATGCTTCAAAAACTTGTTTCTTATAATTAAATTTGTGCGGTTTATGGTTTTAGAAAGCTAAACGAGAATAACTAAATGTTTTGAAAGAAGAGATATTCCTGATTTTGTCATGGTTGCAGGTTTATCATGAAGCTTTCTTATGCTTAAGTCTATTTTCTTGTTAACATAAATTTTATGAACGTCACTCATTACTAAATATAAAAAAAAAAACTTGGAGACCGCAAGAAACTTTTTTTTGTTTGTTAATTAGTTGTGATTTATGTGCGTAGTTGAATCTTAAGGAAATATTAACTAATTGTGACAAGAAGGAAGAAAATATTTAAGAAAAAATATGGAAATCAAAAAATAAAAGTTTGTTTTTTTTTTTTCTAAAACTTATTATATAAATATGTTAAACAAAATTATTATATTGGTAGCAGTGAGGTATTTAAAAGTATCAGAATTAATAAACCTCTTTTGGAAGAGTTTTCGAGGAAATTATAATTTTAATAAATTGGGGAGTTTTTCCTGAAAATTTCTTGCAAATAATTGCGTGTATTCCTATATATATGCAAATACATATATACATATAATACGAGTAAAGACATTTCAATAGAATATTCTATAAATAGTTGTTGTAGTTAGTGAATAAGAGAAAACCCATGCATTATTTATGCATTAAATTTGTAAATTGCTTATGCATACGATAATTAAAACTACACAGAAAAAGATAATTATCACAATAAATATGTATTTATACTTAACCCATTTTGAACATCTGTACGAATTTTCGTACAACAATTTTTAAAAATTTGTTAGGTATTTACGTTGATTATTATTCTAAAATTATGCTAAAAACAATCATAGTCTAATATTTTTGTATTTGTTTTCTTTCAAACTACATTTAATAATTTAAAATTATTTTTTTTTTTTTGAGGATTTAATGAAAATTAACAAAAAACATTATTTTACATTTGAAATAGTAAACTTACACTGCTTATTAATTGTCAAAAAATAAGCAACCAAATTACGCTATTTTTCGCTTTCAGATTCTGTATCTATTCAGACAACCATGGCAAAACTTTTGTTCCGATATCTTAACAGAACCTGTTTTTATTTTTCATTTATATGGAAGATGAGCGTGATAATTAGCCAATGTAGACAATTTTTGTTTTTATTGTAAGAATGCCTCACACCAAAAATTCGTTGTTCTCTGACTTTTTTAATTTTTCCCCCACTTTGCATGAAGTCGAATTTTTTATAAATTTTTTAGACTATTGGAATGTTATATTGGAAACATATAAAAATTACTTATTAAAAATTTTCAAGGCTTTAGTTTTGATACCTGTTCAAAATGGGTTAATAGTGTTGACAAGTTATTTTCCAGCTATCTTGTGAAGTAGTAGTAAGTGGAATCTTTGTCATATCCACACATACATACGTATGCAGCTATGAAACCATTTCCGATTAAAATTAATGATATTTGTTTCTACCTTGTGTGAGAGTATGTAAATTAATTAAATATATTAATTATTGCAGTACTAAGTATTGAATGCTACTATCAATTTAATAAGTATTTATGATATCTGCAAAAGTATTTATATAATATATGTTTCAATACTTATTAATTAAGATTATTAAAACAAAAATATTTAATATGTTTCACATGGATGTATACAAATTATTTAAGCGTTAGAGTAGCTTTTAATTGGGGCTTAACCTAATGAAGCCCATTATATTAGCACATGGGCTATTCGTAATTTCTATCATCTCTTTTAAACCATCTAACTTTAATAAATTTCTGAAAACAGTAAAGATGCCAGTCTTTCATTTTTTTTTGTCAAAGGCTGGGCGATTGCAAAAAGACTGAAGGTCCGAAAGTTTGTAAAATGTTTTTATGATGAAATATTCAGCTCTAAGTAAGAGCTATAATGTTTAAAAGCTCAGTAGATTTTCATAACATTTTTATGAAACTGATGTTTAAATACAATAAAGTAAATACGATGATGCAATTTGATGGACCCTATCAGACTAGGGAGAAAAGTGGATAAATGTCTTAAAGCTTTTCTTAATCTTAACCAATTTCAATTCAAATTTATTTTTAAAATTTTTTCTTTTATTTGACTTTTTTGAAAGAAACCGATTCAAAAATATTTAAAAATCGTTCAATAGATTTTATTTTGACTTTTTTTCCATCAACTGGCAATCAATATCAAAAATTAGGAAAAAGTTTTTACATTTCGGGGGTTCAGAACCGCCAAAACCTCCCCCCTAAATACGGCATTGCTTTGGATCAGCCACCGTATTTCAAAAAACCCTGAGTTAAATTGCATTAACATTTTATACTGAACACATTAAGTATTGAATGCATTTAACGCACTCTGAATGGGTCACATTACCTTTGATTTTCTTTAGTTGAATACTCCAACTTACAACTGATATTCCTTGTCTACCTGGAATAGTCTCTGATGATTTCTGGCTAATTTTCTTACCTTTAAATGCCTTTAATTTATAATAATTATTATTGACTTGTAATGCCGCTATTTTCCATTGACAGCCTTTTTTTTCCTCTCTTATTGTCTTTGATTTACTCCAATTGCTTTCAATTATCGCTGAATGCCCCTAGCTGCCTCCACTTACATCTAATTTTCTCCAGTTGTGTTTTTAAAATGCCTTCGATTGTGTTTTGTTGTCCCTAATTATTTTTCATTGTCTCGTTAACCGTCTTGTTAACTGTGTCTGATTGCCTCTTAACGTTCCTAATAACTTCTCACTGTCGCCTATGTACCTGATTTCTACTAAGAATCTATTTTTCAACATTGGATTAACCTTTTAGTAATATAACTCCTAATGAATGAAAATATTGATTTCCAAAAATTTCAAGCAAATCCGATATTATAAAAATAAAATTTTGAAATTTGATCTCCATTCTGATTAAGTTGCAGTCATCCAAATGAGTTGAAGCTTCAAAGTATTTGTTTTTATGACCAATGACTTGTTTCCAGATTACATCATGTATAATGCACACATTACAGTTCGCTACTTTTTAACTTTGGCTAGAATGGATTGCAAACGTCCAGAGACGGTACGTCCATATAACCCCAAAAGCCGGGCTTGCCTAAGAATTGGTAACTGAAAATTTGTATAATATTTACTTACAAAATTACTACCATTGTTTTAACTGAAAGAACAACTTTATTTTAAAATTTTTTATTTACTAATAAAAAATTAAATGTGAATTATATAGAATATACACAAGCATTCACGCTATCGCAGTTCATCAAGTTGGCTTTCACGTGGCTTTTAAAATTTGAAAATGTATGTTTTCATAACATGCTATCTCGCTTATTCTAATTGGAAGTTCAATAGCTTTTTTAGTATGTGTTCCAAAAAAAGTAGAAGCATACCAATTTTCTACTACTATGTATGATTTCATATAGAACTTAAAAGCTGGCTTTCAGTTTTTGTTTGCCATTTGGAAAGTATTTGCTCCACTTTCTTTTACTCCTTGATTTTTGCGTCATTAGATTTTAGCAGAGTTTCGAACCGGTTAAATTTGGGTTCGTGTTCATATTCAGGTTCAAGCAAAAAAATTACAGTGTATTCCGATTCAGGTTCAAATAAAAATGAAGCGAAACAGGGTTTTTCAAATAATATTTTTACTTATTTACATACATCAAAACATTTAGATACTTTGCAATTTGCATTTTTTCATTCCGTTGACATTTTTTTATATTTGATAATTTGCATTTTAATTAATACGTTTTTATTATATTAAGAGAAATTATCGTTTAGTTTAAAAAATAGTATATCTCTCAACGATTTTAGTCCAAAAATGTCCTTTCTACGTTCACCTCCTGAATTTATATGCTCATTTTGTATTTTTAATGTTAATATTTTAGCATGTCGGAAAACGTTGGTAAAGCCCAGACAGAGCTTCCATTTTCCTTCTTCAATGCTTCAATCGGGATCTAGAACATTCCATCCTTATTGCCAATTTTAGGCCTTTTGGTTTGGTAAAAGAAATTCACAGGGCTTGCCTCATCAGTAAATGCTAGGCACGCCACTGCAAACGTCAATATTATATCGATGTAAAAATTGTAGACATGACTCAAAACTTCTAATAATATCATCAATACTACTGAAAACAAATGAATCCAGTAAAAATAAGCAATCAACCGATATCTTTTGCGGAGAAAATTTCTAAAAAGCTTCATACACTTAATACATTTCGATTCGCCATTCACCTATAAAATTATGAAGCATTTCAGATAGTCACTGGTGAGAAAACATGTTTTCCATCCAGCAACGCTGTGTGAATGCACAAGAAGTTATTCGGTGAAAAAGGCCATACCCATGCTTAGGGTCTCAAACAGCGAAAATTCATGCAAATCAATTACGCTTGCAATAAAATTACAAGTCGATTCTATTTTGTAACCACGTCATATGATGCAAGTCCATCACCATCTTTGAATTTAAAGTTTCTTGCTTTACAAACATATTATGTGTATTCACGGGTTGATGCGAAAGTGCGGATTGCGGAAGTTTGGCACCTTTCTACCTTTAAATTCGTAAGAAGAGCCCAAAATTTTTCATTATTTTTCAATGAGATGGTAATATTTTGACAGTTAAACTATTTCGCATCTCCAATATTTGCATTGAACACTCACATCTTAGTGCTCTCAGTCGCACTTTCGCAATTTCGCACTTTTGCATCAACGCGTGAATACCCATATTAATTTTTAAGACTGGCATTTTCTTCTACTTTGCCATTCTAATAAACAAAAATATTATAAATAAAGTTTCTGTATTTATCTAAGTGATTTAAAATGTTTATGTTTGAGTTTCTATAGCTGCCTTTATTATTTCAGCTATTATTGTTTATATATTAAAATTTCATTCATTAAAATTGCTAATATTTTTAATGAGTAAAATTTTTGCATACTACTTAAAACCTTAGTATAAATAGAGATTTGCAAAAATGTGTGTTTAAGTACTTGAGTTTTATGGAAGACTACCATTGTCTCTAAGGCACTTAATGTATTTTAATATTATAATTTATGCCGCTGATTTTTTTTTTTTTTTTGTAATTTGTAAAGTATTTTAAAAGTTATAACAAATATAAAGAAAGACTTAACTCGACAAAGCCAATGCTCTGTTGTGTCAATATTTTTCTTTTTAGACAAATTTTGTGTACAGATACAAATTTCATTTTATGAACAATACAATTTAAAATGCCACAAATAATTTGCATAATTTAAAAATAAAAATTTATTTTGTGATATGAAATAAGCAAAAGAGTTAAACGCCTACACTGAGATTGAGATTTTCATGTTGCCGCAACCACCGCTGCCATGGCATGATGCCATTATAACTAACAACAATAAAATATTCTAAATTTAACGAAAAGCAGAAATCCAAGCTAAAAGAAATAAAATGCGTTGAAGCTAAGCAATCTTCACCACAAAACACAACTCACTCATACACATACATGTGCATATAATATATACACGCAATAATAGCTTCACACTTTTTCTGGTACTTTAAGGGCCAGAACTGAGTGTAGCTGGTTCTGGTTTTTCTTACTTGTTCGCTATTCGCTCACCTCATATTCCCAATTGAATTGAATCATCTGTGTGGCGGCAACAGTATTTAGAAGTGTTTGCGTGTGCGTAAACGTGTGCTTATATATGTACGAGTATGTTTGTTTGTGTACGATGATATTATTCTTCATGAATAAATTCGATATGAACGTAATAACTTTGCAATGCAAATAAGTTGCTTTTCTTTTTTCTTTTTGTGTGTTCGATGAACAATTTGTGATAAGAGTTAAAAATACCATCCATGGTGTAAGAAAAATAGAATAACATTGCTCGTTTAAAAAAGAAAGAAGGTATAGAATGCAGAAAGAGAGAGAGAGAGAACAAAAAAAAAAACAAGATTCAAATGTATTGTGTGTTGTTGTGATACTGTTGTGCCAAATATTAGCAAGAAACGTGTTCGCTTGCAAAAGCAAATAAGCCTAAAAGGAATCAACTTAAAAACGCCACAGGTACTGAAATTCAGGAAGAATATTTCTTCCCCTGAACTTATTTTTCTTATTAAATACATACTGTAGGTAATAAAAAAAATGCTTGCGAAAGAGGATAATATTTTTCTTTTTTCATTTATCACTTGAAAAAAGTATTTGTTGGAATTATTTATGATTTTCAACAAAGGAAAACTGCGCATTTGTTATTATTTTCGTTTTTTACTTATGAGATTTGATTAATGTATGTAAACTCTGGAATATATATATTTGTTTCTAATTTCTTGTAGTTCGTATTTTTTGAAAAAAACCACTTACACCTTAGAGACTTCTTCGAATCAATTACATAGGAATACTACTTCCTATTGGGCAGAATTTGATGTTATTAGTCACTTAAGGAACCTCCCCCCTCCATCATCAACACTATCTACATCATAATACTAAACTAAGAGTGTTCAACATGGAAGCATCATTTCTCTGAGCAATATTTTTCTGAAATATACTAATTTTATGATTAAAAAGACAAAGAGTAAAGAAAAGTATTTAAGGTCAAGTTTATTCTGTTTTACTAGTTTTGTTGTCTGGACCCTAAAGACAGACACTGTCATATTTACACTGCGGGTATTAACAACCATCCTCCATTAAAATAGTGTATCTTCTGTCTGTTCCTTTTTCTATCAAGCGAACCAGCACTCTGTCATTTCTGATGAATTTATCGAAATAGTTATGATAAGATCATATAATAACGTTGTTCTACATAGAAACTATTTTTCTTCTTACGAATGAATGCTAACAAATACCTACTACAGAAGATTATAAATGTAATTGAGTACAGGATTTTTCACACTTTGACATACAATTTACTAAGAAACAATATCCTTGATAACCGCAGATTTTCTTGTACTATGTCACAAAACGACGGTAGAATAAACACGAACCCATTCGATAACACAGCGCAACGAGAATTTTATGCGCGAGATTTTCCAACCGTTTTATAATAATTTAGGGTGATTTCGCTGATCACGACTGCGTACTCAGTTTTTCTCCATCACATCTAGTTCTCCCACAATATGGGTCCGAATTCGGCAAAGTTGTTAAACACAAAGAGATAAACAAATTTTGAACATAGTTATGATAATATCATATAATAACGTAGTTCTACATAGAAACTATTTTTCTTCTTACAAATGAATGCTCCTACCCTTTCTGTTGAAAATGGGGTTTTAAACCCCCCTTTTCGATAAATGACCGATAAAAGAAAAACAGTTGAGAAAACTTTCTTGTTAAATATTATGAGGGGCCCTAAAACGTCAAAATGACATACGAGGTACATATTTCCCAGAATAATGCAAATCCAAATTTTTTGGATTAGAACCAAGCCACTCACACTACTTAAATAAATAATGTAATCAATTGTAATCGATCGAATGTAAAATTTGCGCCGAAACGTTGGGAAAAAAGTATGAAATAGTTAACTATTTGCGTATGAAAATTTCGACCAAAAAGCCTGTCATTATAATCTCGTTAGTAATCGATTGTTGTTGTAATTACATTGGACTTCCATGTAGAGCCAACAAAATCTAAAAAAAAAAAACATTTTGTAATTGATTTGAAGAAAGAAATTTTGAATTGACCCGTGGTTCAATCCCATGTGAAGCCAACAAAAATTATTTTTTTTTTTTAAATCAATTAAATTTTTTTCTTGAGTTAAAAACTCCTATCTCTGTTTTTAATATTTTTTATTGTGCTCCAATAGGAATGTTTTTCTTTCAGCTCTCACAAGTGTTGTGAATTTTTTATGTTCTCCTAATAATTTTAACCTGTTCGCTCAAGTTCTTGTGTAGGGTAATTCCGGGAGAGATGAAACCCTTGCGCTATCTCTTGAAGCTGCTTATTAACTATTATGAATTTTGGTGTGCGAGTGTCGATTCATACAGGGACAAAATATAAAGCATCTTTTTATCAATCGCAAATTAGAAAACCAAATTTTTCGAGATCGCTTGTACGAGTAAGTGCTGTGAGAGCCAAAACTTTTCTCGCACTAAGTTTGTCACCTATTTGTCATCATTTAATCACTTTGAGATGCAGCTTGAGCGCTTACCTTGAAGCCTGGTTACCTTTGGAAAGATAAGCACAAGTTGTAGGTCATGGGGGAATGCATTGCTGATTTTTGTTGAATTTTTCATTTACAAATGGGAGATATGAAACCTTTTTTCGGGGTGAGATGAAATAGTCGTGGTCTTACAAATTAATTACAAGTTTTGATTAATCGCTTGTGGACCAAGACCCGAAGATAATGAATAATTTCCTTCTTTCGATTAAATTCTAATTATTATGGCTTTTTTAAAAAAAAAAAAAGGATCAACAAGGTTATTAGTTATAACTGGTATAGCTAAGTACCTTTGGGTCAAGGAGAAGCGAAAATGATACGATTTATAATATAGTCTAACTTTGACCTAAAATCATACAAATATTTTGTTCAAAGATTTTATGTGCCTTCAATGGTAATGGTACTTTTAACTGGACATTACCGTCGGTCGAGAAAGGGTTAAAATAAATTATCTGATTTGCAGTATTTAGTTCTTATATATCGGAGCACATTTTTGTCATTTTATGGGGGATAAAAGGCGTTCCATCTCACAGGCAAGATTCCATCTCTCCCCGAATCGTCAACTTTTTTGTTTTAATTCGGAAAAATGTGATAAAATGAGAAAACATCGAAACCGCCCGCGTACTTATAAACAACAGTTCGAACTAAAGTTTGGTACACTACATGGACTATTTTTCCAACTCCCTTTAAATTTGTGATGATTTAAAAAAGGTTGTATGATTTTTTTTTTTTTAAGTTATAATGAAAATGAGGGGGTTTTTGGGGTCGCTGCTTATGAATATGCAGTTAAATTTGTAACCAGCGACCCTTAAAACATTTCGGACCACTGCACTTTTCATTATGTTTGGCCGTGGGTGTAAGTAAGATAAAATCCGTTCTGTGTAAATTTTTTCCGATACCCCTAGATTTAAACACACTCCCTAAGGACGCATGCGATCGATTTGGCTTAAAGCTTATTTAAAATTTTAGCCTTTAATATTTATTTATTTATTTATTTTAGCCTTTAATTTTTGACATTAGCGAAGTTTGTAGCACGTCTCTACAATTTTTCAAAAATGGCGAAAAACGCTGAAGTGATGTGAAGTTTTCGTGTTCAGAACGAAAAATTGATTCGGAAACACTAGGAGCCGTCTTATTCTCACAAGAAAAGTTAAAATTTACAGGGCAGTGTTACTGTTAAATTTAGAATGATTTGTTGCTAAAAAAATAATGGTTAGGGTCCCTGTAAAAAACTAAATTTTTCTGTATCACACTCTCAAAGAACAGTATTTCAATATTAAATTATGTACAACTTAAGACAAAAACGTATGCGTAGTTTTTTTTCACCACTATATACAAATAAAAGAATTCACATAATCCCTTAAGTATTTTGCCTTGAATTCGGTCTTCATCCGCGTTCTGGTAGATGCGCGTTTAAGTTAATTAATTTCGCATACTCACAACGAATTTAACTTTTCAAATACCCCAATTGCATAACTTTTACTAGTATAAAATGTAGCGTTGCGTCAAGTGGCAGTTACTTGATCTGTTAACAAAAAAAAAAAAAAAAAAGGAAACAAGAAAAACGAAATAAAAAAACGAAACAAAAACTTTGAAGAAATCTTACGCTTGCTTAATAAGCAAATAAAACTCTTGCGTTGTATCTAAATTTACAAGTGTAGTGTATAAACCATCAACATCTGTACACAGTACAAATATATCTGCTTTCGACAGATATATACCACAAAAAAAAAAAACTTAGCTTTTATGTGTTGAGCAGCAAAGGCAGGAAACAACATTAAATACTAATGGGAGCGCGTAAGGAAAACAGCAATACGTAACTTTTTTGCTTAACATCGAAAAACTGTAGCTGAAGAAGATAAAGGAGAGCAAGCTAAAACAAAAACCCAAAAAGAAAAGAAGAAAACTATTCTAATAAAATTTAATCAGGGTCGAAGTGAAAGTGTAAAGTTCATGAAAATATCAAATTTCGCTTTTCGGAAAAATAAATTTTCTAAAAAAAATAGCTGACAAAGCGTTTGAAGATCTCTCGTTTGTTTACTGTGCTGTAAAAGAAAAGCGCAGTAAAATAATTTATTGAATCATTGAGCATTTAAAGCTAGAAACGATTTTCCCCACTTTAGTAAATAAATAAGTATAAAGTTCATAATAAGCTACTGACTTTCGTACCCAATATTCAAAGTGTCAGAATACTTCTTTAAACTCGCCTTTTTTTCATGCTGTTCTTTTTTTTTGACATTTTACTGCCTTTTACTTTTGTGTGGATTTTTGTGTAGGAGCTACTGCTTCTTTTCGCTCTACTAAAGTAATTTAAAACGCAATTTATCGCATTCCGTATTGGGATTTTATAGTACTAAAGAATGAGAACAGGTCACTTCTCTGTCTCTGCAGAATACTCTGTCACTTCAATAACAAGACACAACGGGGACAGGGTAAAGAAATGTCAAGCCAAGTAATTTTTTGTGTGCGTGTATGTGAAATTCAATTATGGACAAATTACAATGTTAAATTATTATTTACATACATATATACAGTAAGTAAGTAGCTGAAGAAAGCAATCGCCATAAAGAGTGTTCAATTAATGAACTGCGATGTGTTGATGAAAAGTTCCATTCTACTGATTACGAGGAATTTCGTTATTTATTTATTTACTTGCTTGCTTGCTTGCTTTAATTGAATATTTTCGTCTAATTAATATCTAATATATCCACTTAACTATAAAAATACGTATATAAATATATTTGGTGATTAATGAACATGTGTTGTTTTTTCTTTCATTTCTTGCAGTTGGTTGGTGGAAATGGACATGAATATCATTTTAAGCACAGGACTCTACCACACGCACGTTCAAGAAGGAGTATATCACATACGAGAATTCTAAAAAGTCATCCATTGGTGAGTTGTATATCGTGTTATACTAATAATCAAGAAATTATAATTGGTTGAAGTTAGTTTACATAAAATAAAAAAAACTAGTCCTAGAAATTCAGGATTATTTGAATTTATTTGAATATTTGTGTATTTTGTTTTGCTTTCCCGGACCCTTTTTCTGGGTCACTTTGTTATTTTAAAAATCAAAAACAAAAAACACTAATTTTTTAGTCAGAAAACTCCGATGAAAATATTTTCTCTTGCCGAACTTTTAATGGTTCCAAAACGGTTTACTCGTTATTCAATTCCCCAAAAAATTTGGTCGTAAAATATTAAAAGAAAATTTTCAAAATATTCATATTCTTTGAACATGAAAATTAATTAATTGACTGAATCCACTTTGAAACGATTTTTTTATTATTAATCTGAAAGAACATCAAAAAGATCATTCCGATCAAAGCAAAAATGCTTTGATCCAGTTGAAACTAATAATAATAGCAAATATGCCTTATTTCGTTTCATTCACAATGTAATGCTCTGCTTTTTCTATATTTAGCTCTATCCTTGCTCTTATTTTATCATATTTTTGTCATATGCCTCCACTGATTGCTAAATGGTAAATAAAAGCAACAACTACTTTTCAATTCAAAATGCAAGTACTGTTGCTTACTTACTAACATACATAAATGCTTGTCATTTTACAAATCTACATACGATTTGAAACGTGTTTGAGCATCTAAATGAGATTTAAATTGCTAACCCAACCGCAAGCAATAAAATTTCAATTGAAAACGAAAATGCCAACGGAAGTGAATGAAGTAGTAGTAGGAGCAAAGGCAAAAATAGTAACAGCAACCGCAGTAGTAGCAGGAGTTGTTGGTAGTGATATACACATACATATGTACCAGAAGTAGATAAGATTGACAGTTTCTTTCAAGTTAGCATTTAAAAAGTAATAAAAAAAAACAAAACAAAACGAATGAAGTTTGATGAGAGCATACACACATGTATAGGTATATTTACATATGCATATAAATGTATGTATGCATGAGAGTGTATGTGTGCTTGTGAATTTTTATTGCATGTGTATGTGTAAATGTATTAGCTGAGGGCTCATTTGACATTTGCAATTTAATATCATTCCTATTCACATACACAAATGCACATTTAAACATTTTTGTGTTTGTGTTAGTGCTTACTGCTGTAGTAGCTGTTTCCATTTAATGCTGCTCTCTTATCGCTTCCACTCGTTCTTCAGTCATTATGAATGAAATATGTTGCTACATTTTCTTTCTGCAACTTTTTCTTTATACTTTGTTGCAATCAATCATGAATCCTTTATTTTCTATTGCTTTTTCATTTCTATGCATTGGTATTTTTAGCATGAACGCTTCGTATTAGCCTATCCGTTGTTGGTGTGGTTGTTGTTGCTCTATTATATTACTGTATTTTTCTCCATCATTTTTCAATGAATTTGCTTATCACATTCATTGTGCTTGTGGTGGTTGTCATCGAGAATGTTAAATGCTTGTGTGCTGAAAATAGCAACAAAATTTATGAACATTAAAAAAGAAGGTAAAGAATACGTTGTCATTTCTCATTTGACATATTTCTTGTAAACTATGATAAGGAGTGAATAGCGTTAGTACTTAAATTAATGTTAGAAAAAGTTTTTCATGTTAATATGTAGGAAGTTTTTTTTGTGCTGGAAAGTATAAACTTTCGCTTTCCATTCCATAGCTCGAGGTCGATATTTGGCTATCACATTTTAAAAATGCAACACATGTCCCTGACGAATGCCTGCTGTAACCAGTAGTTGTTCTTCTAGGAGAGTATAATAAATTTGTAAAAAACAAAATTTCCAAAAATACTAAAACATTTATGTATTAAGGCAATATGGCCGTTGAAAGTATAAAATTTTTGTACTCCTTGTACTTCTTTTTAACTCTATTTTGTGTACTTTTTTTCGTGTATTCATTGTTAGCTGCATAATGAATTCCATATATTTTTTATAGAAACATTTGTACCTATCTTAAATTGATTGCATAAAGCATGCAGAACGAATTAAAATAAGGTATTAGAGTAGTTCATAGGTTTTTTTTTTCAGAATTTTCAATTATGGTTTACAACTTTCTATATGATGATATGATCTTTGTAGAATAATATCCTTTTCATACAAGTAGTTTTCTGATTCCTGCAGCTTAAATAAGAGTACCTCAATTGCCCCTGAATAATAACTTCTGTTTTTAATGTTTTCTGTGGAAGAAGCCAAAGTAGATCCCGTTTTAAATCCTAATATTAATACTAAAGTTTTCAAAAATTACCGCATTCTTTTAATCTTCATAATGATCAATAATGAAACTGACCAACAAAAGAACATAGATGGGTAGATAAATTGATAAAATACACTGCGACCAATAAAGTCTATTGTACCCTCAATCGAAACTTAATTATTAGCATTTAGATAGTCCAACCTTACTGAAAAATCACAGCAGGGATTTCGTCTCTAAGGATATAATGCCGCAACTGTGTCGTCGAGTTGTGTCTCTTTTTTTCCTTCGAGGGGCTTAGTGTTTAGGAGGATTTGCTTAGGCCTACTCTTTCTGACAAAAACGACTCATGCCGACTTATCTTATGCCTAGTTTTTTCGATCAAGGAATGAGAAGAAACCAGTTGTTAAGGTCTGCATCGAATAAAATTGTCCGCTATAAAATCAATGAAATCTTTTGTCAGTTTATAAAAATCGGACTACTGGGATTTTTATAAACTGAAGTATTTTATTTTGTAAATTTTTTTTAGATTTGAAAAAAAAAAAATGAGAAACCAAGAATTATTATTTCTGAATAAAAAGTTTTAATGTTATGGTAGTGTCCGATACTGAAGACCACTTCTTTTAAAGTCTTGAAGAACTTTGGCCATTTTTTTTTTGTTAGCTTCATCTCCCTTTTTACTAAAGCCCAATATCCCTTAATTGGTAGATTGGCTTCTTAGGCACTAAAATCACTTCATTCCGTTGGAACCACTCTAAGGCCGTAGTGAAATGAAGCGAGGTCAGGCTAAAAAAAAGTGGATACTTCATGTTGGTGTAAAAATGGAAGCTACCGCTTTCGCAAGTATTTTTTCACATATATTTCACCGTTGTTTGTACACAATGTCACGAAAAAGCTGCTCCTTTTGCCGCTACTGCAAATTGCTTTTTTTTTGGGAATTTCGTAATTTTTTTGGCTTTGAATTTGAACGCGATATTTCCTCCAAAATTGGCTGTATAAAATTCCTGCCCAGGAAGCTGGGAAAAGTCAGCGTAAGTTCCGTCGTCCGTTATTCTGCATTCGAATTTCTTAACAAAATCTTCTTTCAGTTTTTTAGTTTGGTGTTTTGCGGTTTCATTCTTGATATCCGGAACTTTTTCAACCCAGATTCCTTCTTAGTCCTGCGTACGAAAGCTTTTGAGTAATCAGACTTCCTTACAAATTTCCTTCCCGATATACTTAGATTTTTCTTCGGAATGGTCACAACTTTCTTTACGATCATATGGCCCTATTTTTTTTACCCAAACCTTTTTTCTGAGCAATACACAGTTTTTTCTTAAAACGCAATGAATGATTTTAAGGTTAGCCCCTACCTCTTTGGCAATTTTTTTAAAAGGCAACTGAAGTTGCTTTTGAAGAATTTTAGTAATATTTTCTCGCACTTCCAGTACGCTTGTCATTTTTGCGTTAAATGAATTTTTATTGAATATAAACGACACATAATCTTTTCTGACATTTAATTCGGAGCTTATAAGATACAAATTTTTAAATTGGAATCTTTCAATAGCACAGTATGGGAAGAAAACAACGGAAAATTTTATTCACACACAGTCCTTACTATGAGTTTGCTTTTCTTCTTCTTTTTTTATGGTATACCAACCCATCGAGGGCCAAGACCAAGCTTGTCACTTCACTTTATGTGATTTGAATTATATTTGTAGACGAACGAAAGTGAAAAAAAGCTTTTCTTAGGCAATTGCTCCACACAGCAAAACTACGTTAGATTAAAAAACAAAAATAAAGTAATTATTTCAGTCTAAATTTCTTCTATTTGTCAAAATTTACAAATTTCAGAAAATATATGTTCATTTTTTCTACGAGAACGCCTTGTATTAATTAACTGAAGCCTACTGCTTTTCATAAAGAAAATACAAGACTTAAAAGTTTTAAAATTAATTGTTTTTTATTCTGTTTTTGTTTGTTTTATAAAGAACACCCAAATTTCCTTAGTTTAAATTGAGTTTTAACACCGGAAGTAATGGGAAGAAATTAATGAGCTTTCGTCTTCCGGCATCACCTAATGCAATCTAAAATAAAGGTGGCAAATAACTTATTTAAAGACTTTCTTTCTTTTGAAGAAGTTTTTCATTTCACGTGCAATAAATTTTTAGGTTAAATGATTTTTAAAACAAAAAAAAAAACAAAAAACCATAGCCAAAATTTAATGATCCAAACAGTTTTGTAATTACGTTATAAGCAGCAAAGAAAAAACAATGAGTATTAACGGAGAAAAAAAAATCGAATGATAGCAAATACTTACTCTCGAAATTGTTAAATTTAATGTGCTGAACCTTATTTAAAATTCGAAAACTTTTCATTGAGGTAAATGACCCCCATGAAATTAAGGCCATCATGCCACCATATTCTCAATACTGTGACTAACTGCATACACACAATACACAGTCGTACACATAAACACATACGCGTATAAACATGACACACTATAAAGCAATTTCAATTTCGCAATGCAATTAATCTCAAAAAAAGTAGGTTATATCTAAGAAAAAAAAATTAAACTAGGTCACATTTCTTTAAATTTACACTTTTATTTGTTTCTTTATATTTACAGATTCATACCGCCGTACAACAGCCTGGCTTTAAGCGTGTGAAGCGTGGCTTACGTCCCGCTATACCCGCCATACATGGTCTACAATTCGATGCAACATTAGGGGCTCAATCGAGTATCATTGGTGTCGAACCCTCGGATCCATATTATCCATTGCAATGGTATTTGAAAAATACTGGACAAAATGGCGGTAAAGTACGTTTGGATTTAAATGTACAAGCCGCATGGGATCAGGGGATAACGGGCAAAAATGTAACGACTGCTATTATGGATGATGGTATGCAGGCATATGAGTGGGAGAATTTTTAATTTAGAAATAACTAATTTCTTCTTTTTTTTTTTTGAATTTTTCCAGGTGTGGATTATATGCACCCAGATTTGAAGTTCAATTATGTAAGTAAGAGTTTTAAAATCCACTCATAGTATTTGACCTATACCTTTAATATTTCTCGATCTAACTGTGTACGATTTAAGTAAGAGTTTGTAAGTAAGAGTTTTAAAATTCACTCATAGTATTTGATACTATAATCAGTGACCTATACCTTTAATATTTCTCGAACCAACTGTGTACAATTTAAAGAGATGTATTCTCTTTATTAAATTTGTGTCTTTATAGTTTTGCTCTTCCATGAAGTGACGATGGTGGATCTTTATGGCCACAATTAATTATAATAAAATAATTCGTATTATCTTCTCATTTAATTGAAAAGCTCAAAGTCACTTTGAATTATTATAAACAGTACGTGCTGAAAGAAATTTATTCCGAAAAGATAATTATAAAACTAAAATTAACATAATAAAGATAAATTTAATTTAATTTGAACTATTTATATGCCAAATAGATTTATAAATCCAATATTGTTTTCACTAAATTTTAATGCTTGTAGTTCGATATAGCCTATCGATTATATATATTGGGAGTATGAATGTATAAACTCGTAATTGTGATGAACTTCATATCTATCATACGCGCCATTTTTTTGACATTGACAGCTATTCTATCTCGAAGAGCGCCAAAAATACTATAAGAATTGATCTGTCAAATAATTTTCATAATTTTACAAAAGTGTTTTACTATAGCTGAAAATGTCGAATTTCGTGCCAACAAAAAAACACTTGCGGGAAGTTTTAATTTGCTTCTTCCATTTAAAGAAAAACACAACTGAAGCACATCGTTTACTCACTGAAGCTTATGCTGACTGTGCTATAGACGTTAGAATGTGTCAGATGTGGGATGCACGTTTCAAAAGTGGTGATTTTGATGTTGAAGACAGGGAACGTTCAGGCGGCCCGAAAAAGTTCGAAGATGAAGAATTGAAGGCATTACTCGAAGAAGATTCATGTCAAACGCAACAAGAACTTGCATCAACATCAACGGCAAAGCCGAACATCCATAGATCCAAGCTCATGCTGTGTATTTGGTGGGATATGAAAGGTGTCGTGTATTATGAGATGTTGAAACCGAATGAAACGATCACTGGCGACCGCTACCGACTACAATTGATGCGTTCGAGCCGAGCATTAAAGGATAAGAGGCCAGAATATGAGAATAGACACGGCGAAGTTATTCTTCAGCACGACAATGCTCGACCGCATGTTGCAAGGCAAGTAAAAACATACTTGGAGACGCTGAAATGGGAAGTGCTACACCACCCGCCGTACTCACCAGACATTGCTTCTTCTGATTACAACTTGTTCCGATCGATGACACATGGCCTGGCTGAACAGCACTGCCGTTCTTTCGAAGAACTCAAAAAATGGGTCGATTCGTGGATAGCCTCAAAAGATGAGGAGTTCTTTCGACGCGTAATCCGTATGCTACCAGAAAGATGGGAAAAGGTTGTCGCTAACGATGGACAATACTTTAACTTTTTCACAATAAATGTCCAAATTACGAAAAAAAATACAAGTTTATACATTCATACTCCCAATACAAACATTTCTTTTTGCGCTCTACGTTATAGCATCGTTATTATAGCAAGATGAGGTTATGGATTCATAACAGATTTTGTTAATCATTTAAAATACTTCTCTTTATTTTCTTAATACATTATATAGTATACAAAATTACTGTTGAATTATAGAAAAACATTTCATTGGGAAGAAGTTGCATATAAATATTTAAAATCCATGAATTTAGTAAGAACAAAAAATGAAACTCCTGAAACGTTCAGGCTTTATGAAGCATTCGCTCGCTTCGTTTAACAGAAGCTTCTTATGACTATAAGAAGATGTTTAAATCGCATTATTTAAATTATTTCCATCATGCCGTATGTAAGAGCGTAAAAAAAGGATAAAGGATTTTTCGTTCACTCAATCTGATTGTTACCATTACACTAAAAGAAAAATGTTAGAAAGAGGATTAAAATAAATACGGTTAATCAAAGATCATCTTAAAGGGGGATTGTCTATAAGCGGCCAAAGTGGTTATTTGTGGGCAAAAAATAAGTGTTTTTATTAACAAAATCGTACCCAATTCTTATTAATCATGATTCAAGTTCAGATTAAAATAAAACTAAGTGTATGCATATTAAACATAAATACTTATCAGAAACATTGAAAAATTTCAAGTGCATTGTATTCCACAAAAAGCTACCCAACAATATGTACATTAAATTTTACTAAAAAAAATTACTAAAATCTATACAATTTATATGATATACTCGTATACGTAATAAAGAATACGTAAAAGTCGAATTCACATTTAGCCTGTACAATATGACCGTAGTTTTTTTTCTTTCATTTGCATTGCCGATCGACTTACAATAATACGCTCATTTCTTTGTTTGAATAATTTCGATGTTTCGTTCCAGATCATTCAGTCAATGATATTCATCATTCTTAACGCCAAATACGTCAGCCTCAACCGTTGGTGTCTTTTCGGTCATGCGGATAAGTAGGATAATGACATTTAGGCTTGGACTTATTGTTAGTTGACGTTTCGATCACATCATTTCGTCCCGGTTTATAGTGAATTACTGGTACTTAATTGTACATTTCTCAAGCAAATCTGCCATTTTAGAAATACTTGTATATTCCTTACCTGCAAGTTATACATAATATTTTTAAAGTTTCCCCGTAAATATTTTAATTTCTGCTTACACACAAGTTCATATTTGTATGTGTATAGATACATTAGAATATTGTGAGCTTAAAGATGTCAAAACTTTTTTTTTTTTTGTATCCAATGTGCAGCATCTATTACACACGTTTACGTAAGATAAGCTGTCAAGGGTTATTACGTGCTGAAACGAAAACAAAAACGAAATCAACATCAACATAAATTTGAATGACAATGACAAAACACATTAACCTTTAGTGCACCTAATGAGTGAAATACAATTTTTTCAAGATTGGGATGTGTAGGGCAAAATTTCACTAAACTTTTGAATGATTTTTTTCTTATTATATCTTTCTCAAAAAAAAAAAAAAAAAAAAAAAGACTGATTTGAAACCAGAGTAAATCGATACTGTAATACAAAAAAATTAATACGTGTTTCGGGATTTTTTTAAATCGTCTCTTCTTTCCGAGCTATTAATTAATTTGAATTACCCGATTAGACACGGTGGATTACTCAAAAACACGAAAAAAAAAATGGCAAGTCCGGAAAAATACCTCTGAAAAACGATTTTTAAAATGCGAAATCCTTTGTATTTTTTCTTTTTTTTTTGGATTTTGAATTCGATAATTTTTATCCAACTTAGAAACAACTAAATCATTAAAAAACATTAAGTCCTGAAACACATATAAACTTTTTTGTAATACTGTTCCTGGTCCCAGCTCAGGTTTTTTTTTTGTCAAACAGTGTAAATACAAAGAGATTAAGACTTAGCAAAACCATATTAAAATCACATACACATTTTTTTATAGACACACATCAATTCTAAACTAATTTTTTTAGGGTTCAAAGTATCATTGTATGAAACAGGGGTTCGAAATGAAACCAAATAAAATTCAATTTACTACAACCCAAACGAAAAAATGAAACTTTCTAAACATTTTAATAGTGGCTGTTCACATGAACGCCTGTCTGAGAAACAGACGTAGAAAATATAGGTAATAAGAAAGAGGTAGAAACTCGCCTATCTTTTTCTAACTACCTATTTTTTCTACCTTTTTCTCGCAGACAGGAGTTCATGTTTGTGCCCGTGTAAACAGCCACTTACGAAGGTCTCTTTGCTCTATTCCGAGCGATTTTTGGAACTCCAGAAATTTCGTTTCTTCCCATTTTTAGGGCTTCATCTCAAGCTTCTTAAGAATAAGCTACCGCACTTTAATTCTAATATAAAATAATCTCAGATTACGCAAAATCCACTTTGTTTGATGAATTGAAATTGTAAGATATGACATAATCCACAGATGCCGGGAACAGAGTTGGAAACGAAAATGTTTATATACCGAACAATAAAACGAATTACTTAGAACCAATATACGTAGAACGTAGAGCGTTGTCTACCGACTTCTGTCTATTGATCCGAACGTCTAAGCTCTTGATATTCTGCAGGGTAATTTCTGAGACATACGGAAAAACCCGGATTATAATTTAAAGACAGAAATTTACAAAGAATTGTATTGTATTTGCAAATCAAATCAACCCTTGAAAAACCGTACTCAAATTTTAAACATTTTTCGTTTGCGGAATTTCGGAGGAAACGTGCCGATGAGAGCTTTCTTTTTTAATCATAGTCTGTTTGTATCGTTTTGCATCAATGTTACCCCTAAAACTTAACTTCACTTACTCAAAAAAGTTTACTCCCTATTGCCCTGTATCAATTGCATTTAAAATGCCTGTGAGCTGTTTCAACTTATGGCAGTCTTGCAGCAAAAGAACGATGTGCATACATATGTATGCTGTTAAATACAATGAATCACACAGAATCAAATTGATTAGAGATTCAAACAAATGTTAGTCCTTTTTGCCCCTGTGTTCCCAACTTTCAAAATTGCATAATCTATTACCAAAAAGGATAAAATACTGTGACCTTCGTAAATGGCTATGACATTTGTGCCATTGTCATTATTTCAAGAGCAAGTTCCTTTCATTAGAAGTATACATATATGCAAATTTCCAAAAGAAATTTTTTCTCATTTTCATCTTCGACTCATTGTTTGCTTTTATACTTCTGACAGTCACACAAACGCAATTGTGGCACGTTTACGTGCACACTTGACGATGTGGAAGAATAAGAGAATTGTTTAAGTAAAAAAAAAAAAACGAAAAGAAAAAAAATGCTACCGAAAAATCATTTGGCTACTTGTTAAGCAATAATGGCAAAATCATGTTAGAAAATTTATTGCAAAAAAAAATAAAATATGCTTCAATCATTTATAAAGAACAGAAAATGACGTACTATTTACTTGTGCTGCCCATACTCAGTCATTAAGGTTGGATTTTGTTGTTTTTTTTTTTTTATATTTTTAAGGGTCCTCTAGCTGCTGAGTTTTATATGATTTTACATTTGAACTTTCATTGATAATTTAGATCCTCTTTATTGATTCCATTTGAATTAATTAATTTTTACTTGATTGCTTGTTTTTTGCTTTTATTTTCAGAATGCTGAAGCTAGTTACGATTTCAGCAGTAATGATCCGTACCCCTATCCTCGCTATACCGATGATTGGTTTAATAGGTGAGTTAATCAGTTAAACAATTCTGAATGGCATATAAAAACTAAAAACAAAAATTAATTTATATTTACTTTATTTATGCTCATCCTGCCTGACTGCCTGCCTGTTGTATTCAATTTTTACTCTAACTTTTGTCATTGTGTATGTAGCCACGGCACTCGTTGTGCTGGCGAAGTGGCTGCTGCTAGAGATAATGGAATTTGCGGTGTTGGCGTGGCTTATGACAGTAAAATTGCAGGTGAATTTTTATTTTATTTTTTTTTTAATAAAAAAAAGTGGTTCTTTTCTTTTCCTTCATTTTTGTTTGTTTAGTTCTTTGTTTGTTTGTTTTATATGTGCTTTGAAACGTTCGCCAAAAAGGATTAAAGTTGCCTTGAGTGATAAAGTTAAATTGCAAAGCACGAGAAGAACGTAGAGGGAAAACAACAACAAGTTTTTTGTAGGCTATAAAAAAATGTGCTTTAGTGGCAGTGTTTCTCAACTGCGTGGGTTTACTTTTCTCATGTACTTACATCTTTTAGCTGATAAAGTAAACCAGAAAGTACTAGCTTTTATTTTAATCTAAAACACTATTACTTAAATGTGCTCATCTCATTTTATCGTATCACTTAAAAGCAAAGTTAAGATGATTTTCAATTTATATTTCTATTTATACTTACAGTCACGAGCTTACTACGAAGCTTTAAAATATTAGTCAGTTTCCTGTCAGACATAACATATTTGATATTGCATTCAAACTAATAAAAATAAATCATTTTGTTTTTCTTAGTTTTGATTCAGAAGTTGTTTTTAATTTCTATCTGATATTATAATCTTTACTCCCTAATATTTTAAATGAATATTTATTACATCATTAGAACCATTTAAGTACGTTAGAAAACTAAGCACATGTATAACTGTTGTGAACAGCGTTCCTTATCAGTGATAAATTGTTCTATAAATGTCGAATATGTACTGTAAAAATATGAAACCAATTATATTTGAAGGTTCAATAAATGAGTATTTGTATACTTGAAATACAATTAAAATCGTTATGCTTAATTATAATTTTGACCATTATAAATAAATACATAAATAATGTGATTTTTATTGAAATCAAAAATAACATATACCCAAACTAAACCTTCTGTTTCGGGAGAAAATGTATTAAAAACCTTAAAAAAGCTCCAGAATGCTCGTAAAATTGTAAATGAAACCCATATGGATTTTTTCCATATTAAATTCGAAACGAAAATATTAATTTTCATTGAGAAACCTTCTTATTTTCATGGCTATAAAATTAATATGATGTTTCATTTTTAAAGCTTTTGATGGTATGAATCCACAATGTCAAAATCTCTAAGCTTCTTCAAAGTGCACACTAGTCAGACACTATCAGTGATACATAAATTTTTGTTGAGAAGTAAAAGTTTATATTTTTCCTAAGATTTTTAATAAGATAAATAATAATGAAAAAAAATGTTAAAATCAAACATTTCAAATTTAAAAAAAAAATTACTTTATTTATGTAAAAAAAATAATTGTTTTGGAATAAAAACAGTAGCATCATTTTTTTAAGTATACTATTAAAAAACTTAGAAAAAATAGAAACTTTTATTCCTTAACGAAATGTATGTATCCTTGATAGTTTCTGACTAGTGAACAATTGACAGTTTCTTAGTTTTGGCTTTGTGACGTATTGAATATAAAATAAATAACCAAACCAGTTGTTGCCTCTTAGAAGTATAATTTCAGAGTAAAGAAAATATTTTCAACAAATCAAAAGTGCTACAGTAAAATTCATTGAACAATATATAGTACAATGTAGTATGTTGTTCTTTATTATTGTATAAAAAAAATGATTTACAAAGGAAATACTTAATATAATATTTAAGAACAAAGATTAATGGCCTGGCTTAAAGCCGTCGCCATGTATGAACTTAAACTATTTACCTAGCAGTGACTTTTCGTTAAAAACCTTCAGACACTATTTTTCGCACTGACCAAAAAGTTTATAAGTGTTTGCCAGCTTTTCCCATTTAGAAATTCGATGCTTTCTTCTCGTGTTAATGATGCTCTTCTCATGTAAAGCTTTCTAAGTTCTTTTTGAATGTGGCATATTGCCAGGAAATGCATAGTATCCTCTCGCTCGTGCATATTGCTGAGCGAGCACATTTCGTTCTGAATGCTTATGTCAGGGCGGTAGTTTAAATTTAGCATTTTTACCCTAGCCTTAAAAATAGCAGATATGGCATATTCTGCAAACTGATTTGTAAAGTAATTTTTTTCTGCCAAATTATAATTAAGGCATTTATAAACGTTTCTTGTGGTACTTTGCTGGGCCTGAGTTTCAAAATGTTTCCTCTCTATTTCGTGTATATTACGTATGAGCCTCTGATGTGACGACGTCCAAGAATTAATTTCATCAAGTGCAATATGGGCATTGAATTCGTGAGCAAGTGATTCCCATTCGAGAAAGCATTGTGATTTGATCACCAAAAGATGCAATGCAACTATTTTTGGTAATCTGTTTGCTGGAAGTCTCATCACTTTTACTATGTATTCAAAATGTAGCTGCAAAGTGTATGTAAAAAGCGTTGAGAGATCAGTTTCCAGATGGATTGCGTAATTCGGTGTGTTTCTTGGGAGATGAAATATTTTTTTCATATAATGTCTTATGAGCTTTTCTGCTTCTCCGTAGGGTGAGCAGCCCCAAACTTGGGTAGCGTAACACATGATTGATCTTTCGTACAGTGGTCTACGTTTTTTCTCACAAAGAGTGGTCTCCATGTACTATTTAGCGTGATTTTCGAACAATATATATAAAATATTTAACAAGTTGAAATTGATTGTAGTTGATCTTCAACATGCCTCCTCAACTGCATTAATTTCAAAATAGGATACCCATATGGTTTGTGCAAAAGTGATGTTTTGTCTTAGACAGTGGTTTTGTTAAAACATCAGCGGACATTTTTATTTTCGACAGCATCTCTTATAAAGTGGTATCTGTAGTGAATATGTTTGGTTCTAGAGTGATGCCCACCAAACTTAGCCATATGCTGTGCGCTCTCCGAATCTGAATATATTTCTATTGGAGAATTCATCAATTTATATCCGAGCTCTTCTAATAAATAACTTAAGTAGCACGCCTACTTAGCGGCTTCAGTCAGCGCCATATATTCAGCTTCAGCACTCGATGTAGCTACTACTCGTTGTTTCTTTGATTCCCAAGATATAGCGAAACCAGTTGTTGTCTCTTAGAAGTATAATTTTAGAGTGAAGAAAATATTTTTAGTAAATCAAAAGTTCTACAATAAAATTCATTGAACAATATATATAAAATATTTAACAAGTGGAAATTGATTGTAGTTGATTTTCAAAATGATGTCATATCATCTAAAGTTTGAGAAGAACTAAAAAATAAATTGCATACCTTTTTTTTTTTTTTTTTTTGAAAATAAGAAAAAAAACTTTTTTGCACATTAATATTTCCGTTTCACCCATATACTTTAGATTTTTCAAATATTTCTGTAAAAAATTCATTTGAAGCAAGATATTTCTTTGCTTGTTCAACACGTTCACGTTTTTCCAAAAAAAAAAAATTAATTATTTTGAAATCGATTTTATTGCGTGACACCTCCAGGCCACAACCATCATTTTTAAAATACTTTCAATTGATACTAATGATTATCTTCCAATGTCATATTTTCTTAAATTTTCTATCGTGGCGGACGATTAGAATTAAAATTATACTGGATTTGCATTCTAAGCTCACTTTCTAACTACTTTGTTATAAATTTTTATTTTATTATGTATAAACCCATTATGTTTAAAAAAAACTAAGGCTTCAAGAGTCCGTACAGTGCAAAATTTGTGAAGATTTGGTTTTCTTCGCAGATTCCTAATAAAGAAAACGTTTCCAATAGTATTCCTCAGCAATCTCATACAAAAAATGTTGAGCATATCTTCTCTAACTCCTTTATGCCTTTTATGTGCCCAAAACTTAAATGAGGTTAACAACTTGAATGTGGAGAGAGCATTTAGTCATAATTCGAAAGGAATTTTTTATTCTTCTTAAACTATACTATTTCCATTCTTCTAGTTGCGAGGTATTTCGCATTACTGATGCTAAACTAAAGTATAGATGCAAATATGGTGATACAAATGCCGTCTCAGCTCATCTAAGTGATTATATTTTTTTATAATTTACCAAATGATTTCGATTTGTGTCCAATATTACGGAAAAAGTCGTAGAAGTCTTCTAAGCCCATTATTAAATGGAAGAGATGAATAATAAAAAGTAGTGGACATTATACATGATAATCCCTTTAGGGTCTTAGTCCCTTAGGGCATACATATAATTGAAATAATGTACATATATGCAAAACTATAGTTTTGAGATAATCACAAAAATATTTTTTCCCAACCATTACAGGTAAAACATTTTTGCTTTTACTTAAAAAAAGTGTCGTAACCAAATATTTAATACAAAATATCGAATTTGAAAAGAGCTCATTTGTCTTTAAAAAGATTATAGGTACTCTAAAAAGATTTGTGGCATATCGAGGATTTTTCACGACTGAAAGTTACTGCCATAACTTGCCTTATGTATGTTTTTATTTTTATATACGAAGAGCTTTTGTTCTTTGAATGTAGAGAACCACTGGCATTTAAGCATAGACAACTTAAAAACACTAAAGCAATGATTCTCAAAAAAAAAAAAAATAAAAAAAAATTTTTTATAAGAAAAATCACGTTTTAAGAAAGGAACGCAACAGAAAAGAGCATATCCTTTTCCCAAAAAAAAGTGTTTACCTTTTTTTTTTTAATAATTATAATAAAATGTAAAGGAAAGTCACACAAAAAGGCCGCTTCGTTACGATGAAACTGCGTTTTTTGTTTGTAATGAGGCACACAAAAAAGGTCAGATAACATTTTCCAGGAATTGTTTTATTTAAATCTAGAGAAGTGTTAAGGTATTAAAGGCATACCTTAAATTACTCAAACGTGCACGTGTATGTACTTATGTATGTCTGCCTACGTACTTAGTAGTGGGAGAAGCAAGAAATTCACACCAGGCAATTCAAATCACAACGATTGCGTTATCATGACATTTAAGTATTTATTGCAATTACCGTCATTAAATCTATGAGTGTGTAGAGCTTAGACACACGCCCGAACACTCAAACGAACACACACATTCGTTCGCATAGTTACATACATACGTTACACACACGCGCGCATCGTTATAATAAAAAAGTAAACATATGACTGTTTTTTTATTGCAACGGTTATAAAAAATGAAAGTTATAAAAAAAAAAATTGATTTATAATTTCCGTCATAATATTTTTCTTTTTTACTGATTTCCAACGCGCTTTCACTTTTAGTCACTCACATACTCACTCACACTTGTATTATCTCACAACAGGCATTCGTATGTTAGATCAACCCTATATGACAGATTTAATCGAGGCCAATTCGATGGGTCATGAACCGCATAAAATACACATCTACAGCGCATCCTGGGGACCCACCGACGATGGCAAAACAGTTGATGGGCCACGCAATGCCACAATGCGTGCCATTGTACAGGGTGTAAATGAGGTTAGTACATCAATATGCATGCTGATTTTCGACGAAGGTCGCGTTTGATGGAAATTGTGTTTATGAATTTGTTATGTGGTCATGTGTTCATTTCAATTTCCGATTATTACCCGCAGGGTCGTAATGGCTTAGGCAACATTTATGTATGGGCATCCGGTGATGGTGGCGAAGAGGATGATTGCAATTGTGATGGTTATGCAGCGTCCATGTGGACAATATCCATTAATAGTGCCATTAACGACGGTCAGAATGCGCATTACGATGAAAGCTGCAGTTCCACTTTGGCGAGCACATTCAGTAATGGTGCCAAGGATCCGAATACTGGCGTAGCCACAACAGATTTATATGGTAAATGCACAACAACACATTCGGGAACAAGTGCAGCGGCACCGGAAGCAGCAGGAGTCTTTGCATTGGCATTAGAAGCAAAGTGAGTGTAGCACACAGTGGCATGAATATTTCAAATAAATTTTTTTGTTAAACTTTTTGCTTTTTTTGCAGTCCCGTGCTAACCTGGCGTGATATTCAACACTTGACTGTATTGACTTCTAAACGCAATTCACTGTTCGATGCTAAAAATCGTTTCCACTGGACTATGAATGGTGTGGGCTTGGAATTTAATCATCTTTTCGGTTTTGGTGTTTTAGATGCTGGTGCCATGGTAACTTTAGCCAAACAATGGCATTCAGTGCCAGCGCGTTATCACTGTGAAGCTGGCGAAATTGACGAAGCACAGTAAGATGGGCATGATCTTTCATTATTTTAACTCTTTAATGCGGATATTTTATTTTATATTGAAAAAAAATTTCAGTTAAAAAAAAAAAACTTTAAAAAATATTAAGAGAAAAATGAAAAGTGAACTTTAGAAGATCATTGAAGAAAAAAGAATATTTGTCTCATTTTTGCATTTTTTTTTTAATTAAAATGCGCATTAGAGGGCTAAAAAAATCTTCAATTTACCATACTAACACATACACATTTTTACAACACACACAGCCCAATATTTTCGGGACGTTCGTTGTTTTTAGAAATCAAAACAGATGCTTGCAAAGGCACCGACACCGAAGTCAATTATCTGGAACATGTTCAAGCGGTTATATCTGCAAATGCATCTAGACGTGGAGATTTGGAATTATTTTTGACTTCCCCAATGGGTACCAGGTAAGAACTGAAGTTTATGAAGTTAATGTTAAATTTGGAAAAAGAAAGGGTTGAATTGTTTACTTTTCGATTTTAAATTCGGGTCTGGTAGACCTTAGGGTGTGAGCCGAAATTTTTTACTTTGTCCGTCTTAAGTTCATGTTTAAGTATATTGTATTTACTGACTTCAGGCCGTAAAAAAAGAGGCAGTTTTTTTTAAATTCAGTCTTAAGTTTAATTCTAACTGAATTAATTCTAAGTGAAGAAGTCATCAATTATTTTCTGATTCAATTAATTTAGGCCAAAAATGGAAGGAGACGTAAATAATATATCGATTTCAGGCCTATGAATTCTATGTTCTGGACTTACTTCTAAACAAAGAAGTCCAAAAACAGTTTCATACTTCAGTTTAGCATTCTGGTTTATGTGAATAAAGAAAACCTGAAAAAGCTTCTGATTATATGAGCCTGAATGTAGCTCTAATTCTGAGAGATTCCTGAATGTTCTTTTGTTGTAACCATATTTTCGTGTCTGACTTAAAGATTCCTAATTGATTTTTCTACTAGGTTTCTATGCGTGCACAGGTTTAATAATATCTCATTTACTTTTCTGTTAGATCAATGATTCTATCGCGTCGTGCTAATGATGATGATCATCGTGATGGTTTTACAAAATGGCCTTTCATGACTACACACTCCTGGGGTGAATATCCACATGGAACATGGAAATTGGAGGTAATAAAGACAAACTAATTCTTGCAGTCGTAAACTCGTGAGTAATTAAATTTTTATATTATGTTATTTGCAGGCACGTTTCAATTCACCACAACCACGTTCCGGTTTCCTTACCGAATGGTCCCTAGTCCTACATGGTACTAAAGAGGCGCCCTATCGTACCCTATCACCATCATCACCACATTCCAAATTGGCCATAGTGAAAAAGGCTCATGAAGATAAAAAAATGCAGTAAATAGAATGTCAAAAAACAAACATTACGCAAACTTAAAGACCGAAACCGATGAACAAATGAAATATGAATCATAATTATGGCATTATTTGGCAACAAGAAAATCAACCAACCAATCAACACCAGCTTTAGAGTTGCCAGGTTATGAAATTTCTACACAAGATTACAAGAAATTTCAATTTCAGTGAAGAAACCTAAACGAAAAGAAATCAAAAATAGAAATTACAACAATACAAATACGTAACAATAATATGAAAGTAAAGATACAAAGTTGAAAGTGAAGAAGTATAAAGCTAGAGAAATTGAATATAGGGAAATGTAAAAAAAAAATGTGTTGGCTGTGTTTATTTTTATTAAAATATGTATCTATTTATGTTTTTTTCTTTTTGTCATTTCGAATATTTTGTTTTTTGATTGGTTTTTTCTTATTATTTAGTTAATTTATTATTGTTATTTATTTAAAAAAGAAACAGCCTATTATTATTTATGTATATTTAATTTTTGTCTATGATATTTTCCGTGTTTGAATCAAAATATTTGTTGGTATTTCATTAGAAAAATTAAATTATGAATCTATATAAAAAAAACTCCACCAGCATAGTTGGCAGCTTCTAACATAATCTGTTTTAAATATGTAAAGTAGCGCGTAAAATTTAAACCAGAGTTGCATTATATGATTATGAATACATATACTGTATCCTCTACGATCAATAAGTCTCAGATATATAAATTAAAAACGACTCAAGCATTGAACACCAAATATAAGAAACACTAAAATAAAAACACATTTATATATTTACTAACTGATTATGGTATAATACTATTAGTTTGAAATATTAAATTGATTTGTCTTGAAATATATGAACATTTCTATGCCTAAAATAAATTATCTACATCTTCAACCACATATTTTCCAAACTAACAACTTCATATACCAAATTAAAAAAAAAAGAAACGTTTCTTTTTTCTTACTCCTTATTAACCTTTATTTCAAAGAGATTCTGTTCATTTAGATTTACAACAAATTTTAATTGAGTACTCTTTAATATTTTGAAATTTCTATTATTGTTTTAAAAAACAAGGATTTTCAAAACGCACATGGAGTTTATATACATACATATATAAAAATTATTAACAAGTTGAAAAAAATGAAATGAAATATTTCACTGAATTTGTAATTCAATGTTAATTTTTCTCGTCAAAACGAATTCAAAAATTGATCATTAAATTTATAAATTTTATTTATATACCTTAAAGACATTAGAAACATTTATTTTAGTATATAAAAAAAAAATATTAGAAAAACTATCTAAAAAAAAAATAAATTCTAAAGTAACAGTATCTCAAATGTTTAGTAAAATGAACAATTTAGTTATAGAAGAAAGCTAAAAACAAAAAAAAAAAAACAAAGCAAATTTTAATCCAGCTCTGTAAAATATCACAATACCAAAGCATCTAAATAAAATATATGAAATATGCATTGATATATATGATGAGAACAAACACACTCACATAAACGTAACTATATATATACATACATATACAAGTGTAACTAGATGTCTCAGTAAAACTAAACTAAATATTTACGCTATATAAAGAAAATTAAGAAGAAATAATTTAGAAGAACAAACATTTTTCATTTTAGTTTTCGTCAAATAAAAACATTTAATAATTATTTACAAATTTTGGAATAATAAATTTTACTATATATATATGAAACAAAAAGAAACCAACAAAAATCTATGAACATATGTAAAAAAAAAATTTTGAAAAATTATACATACACTATAAACTAAAGAAAAAAATATATATCTGCTGAGTCCATTTAGGCATACTCTAACTATACTTCATAGCTGTATACTATATACATACATTTATATACAAATTAAGTTGAATTATTTAAAAATAAAAATAAAAAAAAAAACAAAAAAGTCTTAAATATTTATAATTTTGAAAAAAAAGACAAATATTTGAAAAAAAACAGATATTTGAAATAAGAAAATAAATATTTGTGGTTAAAGCATTAAATGTTAGAGACATAATAATTATTAAAACAAAATGCTAAATAAATACTGCAGTATAATAAATGAGAATAAAATGAAGAAAATAGAAAAAAAACATGATTATCGTTTAAATTATTTAGCATATACTTATAAACATGAAAACATATATATTTTTTCAGATCTAAAATGATTATGACAAAATTATTTTCCTATTGAACTTCCTGATTAAAAATTGTTATTATTTATACTATTTTTTTTATTATTTATATTAGTTTCTTTCGGGGGCCAAAAACATTGCAAAAAATAAAATAAAAGAAAAAAGTAAATTTTTTATTTTTAAATGTTAAAATGTTATTACGAAAGTACAAGTAAAGAAAATGAAATGAAAGAACTCTATTATTTTATTAATTCCCACATTTGTTAAAGTTTATGGATGGCAATTAAATATGTATAAAATAAATGAAATAAATAAATATACAAAGTATAACTTAAAGTATATTGTGTAAATTAAAAGTTTTAATAACACTTACAATATAAATAAATACACACACATAAATATTTATGGAGAAAATGGAAAAAATATTATAAAATACATAAACATACATATATATAAAATATATTAAAAATTGGTACATTCAAAAATAGAAAAAAAAATAATCCTTGGTGTTGTAGATATTTAAAAAAAACCAAAAAAAAAAAAAACTAAAACTTTATTAGATACATAAAAATATATTTGCAAGTATAGAATATTTTTAATTTTGTTTTAATTCAAATACATACATACAAATTTAATGCTTACGAATTAATTTGAAATTTATTTATTCATGATATAATTTTGTAAATAAATAATAAAAATCAATGATTAGTTATGCTCGTTTACTAAAACTAAACTAAAAAAAAACAAAAAAAAAAAAAAAAAAAAATATTGCGTTTGGTTTGCTTCATTTTCTTTAATTGTAGTTAGCTAAATTTAAAAAATTTTTATTTAGTTTTAATTACTGCAGTACAGAAGCGTTAGTTTGGTTGAGTATGGACGAAAGATTTTTGCATTTCTTCTGATTAAATGAGCTGCCTTCAGGTTCTTGAAACTACGAGTTCGATTTTGGAATATGATTGAATTTTGAAGTCTAAAATAATCACTTCATAAATTTCCTTAAGCGTTGTTTTGTTTAAATCGAAGCTCAAGAACTTCGAGATAACAGCTAATATTTTAAAAATTTTCATATCTTGGAATTTTTGTCAATCTTAAGCGCCTAGGCTAAAATCGCGAAATAAGAGCATTTATCTTTTGTCGTTTGAATTCTAAATGAAACTAATTAAGGGTAAGTACCGCTGCTGCGACGTTTGTTCTTTAAATTCATACATCCCATTCACCGGCTTTAGATCGACCGATGCCTGGCTAAAAATCTACAGATTGGGCAATTCTCCTCTTCTGCTGCTCTTGTGTAAATTTGATAACAAATTGACGGATAGTATACTCAATCAAGTAATTTCAATAATTTTACAAATTTATAATAAAAAAGAATACTCAATTTGTAATGTGATTAATTCTGTGGGTATTCGTACTTGAGTTAAAACTGAAAACCTCATAAGCCCGTAGCGGGCTTTACATGATGTCTGATAAAATACAAACGCGTTTCAAGCAAACTTGGTTCCAAATACATACATTTTATTTTGCCTTTTCAAAATTTTTGCCTTTTTCACTGATTAGAGCATTTTTTTTCTAATTAACCCCTGCTGTGCCTTTTCAATCCTTCACTAATTTTAATGGCTGATATTTTGTATCTACAAAAAAATATTAAAATTATGTGCAGTAAGGCGTAAACCGAGGGAAATATCTCGCAATGAGGCGCAATTGGCAGCTTCTCATGTTGATGGCGAAAAAATTAATTTTACGGCGAATGATGCTGACGTGCGACATATCGTTGAAAAAGCTTTACTGCCCAAAATTCAAAAACTGTTTTGAGAATTACAAAAAGAAGGAAGTTTCAGATGAGTTCACAGTAAGTAAAAAGCTAGTGAAAATCCTATTTTCGTTTCTGTTGATGAAACGACCGACAAATCTGGTCGTTATGTTATTGGGAGTATGAATGTATGTATAAACTCGTAATTGTGACTAACTTCATATCTATCATACGCGCCATTTTTTTGACATTGACATCTATTCTATCTCGAAGAGCGCCAAAAATACTATAAAAATTGATCTGTGAAATAATTTTCATATTTCGAATTTCGTGCCAACAAAACAACATTGGCGGGAAGTTTTAATTTGCTTCTTCCATTTAAAGAAAAACGCAACTGAAGCACATCGTTTACTCTCTTAAGCTTATCCTGACTGTGCTATAGACGTTAGAATGTGTCAGGTGTGGTATGCCCATTTCAAAAGTGGTGATTTTGATGTTGAAGACAGGGAACGTTCAGGCGGCCCGAAAAAGTTCGAAGATGAAGAATTGAAGGCATTATTCGAAGAAGATTCATGTCGAACGCAACAAGAACTTGCAGAATTTTTAGGAGTTGATCAATCAACCATTTCTAAACGGTTAAAATCAATGGGAATGATTCAAAAGCAAGGAAATTGGGTGCCGTACGAATTGAAGCCGAGAGACGTCGAACGACGATTTTTCACATGTGAACTGCTGATTGAACGACAGAAAAGAAAGGGTTTTCTGCATCGTATTGTGACTGGCGATGAAAAGTGGATACGTTACGATAACCCAAAGCGTAAAAAATCATGGGGTCCGCCCGGACATGCATCAACATCAACGGAAAAGCCGAACATCCATGGATCCAAGCTCATGCTGTGTATTTGGTGGGATATGAAAGGTGTCGTGTATTATGAACTGTTGAAACAGAATGAAACGATCACTGGCGACCGCTACCGACTACAATTGATGCGTTTGAGCCGAGCATTAAAGGATAAGAGGCCAGAATATGAGAAAAGACACGACGAAGTTATTCTTCAGCACGACAATGCTCGACCGCATGTTGCAAGGCAAGTAAAAACATACTTGGAAACGCTGAAATGGGAAGTGCTACCCCACCCGCCGTATTCTCCAGACATTGCTCCTTCTGATTACCACTTGTTTCGATCGATGAAACATGGCCTGGCTGAACAGCACTTCCGTTCTTTCGCAGAACTCAAAAAATGGGTCGATTCGTGGATAGCCTCAAAAGATGAGAAGTTCTTTCGACGCGGAATCCGTATGCTACCAGAAAGATGGGAAAAGGTTGTGGTTATCGATGGACAATGCTTTAAAGAATAAATTTATAATAATTTTTTCACAATAAATGGTCAAATTACGAAAAAAATACGAGTTTATACATTCATACTCCCAATAGAAAGGTCAATGTTGCCCCTTGGATAGAAATGTAAAAGGGTATATTCTGGCTGTAAACATTTTTGGAATAATAAACGCATCTGAAACTTTATTTAAGGAATCGCTACGTATTTCTTTACTTTATGTAACTAACGTTTTTGCTTTAGTCAAACTCAGTTTCTTTGGATTAAAAATTCAAACATGAACTAAAATTTTCGATAGATATAAAAGTTCGTTCTGAAACGCATTTTAATTAAATTTTGTTTTTATTTATCTTTTTTTTAGTTTTTAGGTCCACAAAATCCGTTATCTGCTCATAAGTATGTTTTACAGTCTTCAAAAATGTTGAGACTTGTATCTTGTAGCTATGAAATAATCGTTAATCGATATTTTCATTTCAAGTTTTTAAGTGCGCCTTTCAGTTTGTTTACGAATTGATTGAAACTGACAACCTTAAGTATAAGGATTTGCTACATTTTAAGTCGTTAAGGTTAAAATACTTGAATATGGAAGTCTTACACCCGCTCTCGAGTCTGTAACTTCAAAAATACTTTGAATTTTATTTCTAAATTTTAAGAAAATAATTAAGGTCAATGCCTGCTAGACGTTGATATCTGACAAACCAATATTAAAGAAAATTTATTTTCCAAACCAGGTTCCCTTCGGAATTGATCATTTATTTATTAAGTCTGTGGTAAAAAGGAATAAGTAAGTAAGTAAATTTAAGTAAATTTTCTTAATAGCCGAGTTTAATAGCTTTGAATAGAAATATTTAAGAAATAATATATTTATGAAATATTTTCCATCTTAAGTCAAGACATTTTCCATCTTAAGTCAACACAGATGTAAAAACAAATAAATAAAATTCAGTTAAACGGCAGAAAAATATTACCACAAAGCTACAAGATGTCATCATTAATTTATTCGAAAAAACAGGAATTTATTCTGTTAAGATTCTAATTCTAATTTCTATAATTTTTTTTTTTGTGCATTTTTTTGTATTGGGTACACCCTGTACCCAGTCACATGTATAATATGTACGTTATGAAATGCTTGAAAGCTTAATTTAACTTTCGGAAAGTTAAGCTTTTGTTTAAGCTTTTAGTAATGTACATTTAAGCTCTCAGAAATTTAATCATCTCGTACTTAGTTGATTGGCAGAGCTTATGCATAAAATTAAAACTTCACCTAAAGCTTTATATAAAATAAAATTTCACCCACAAATTCTTAAGTGTTTGAAAGAGACGAGAACATAATCTAGAAATCTTTATTATTAATCGATACAAATCGTCGCCTGAGAATTGATTTGGTGTATGTGTGTACAAATTCATATACCTATACGTCAAATCAATTCTCAGGCGACGAAATGGCAAATTTCATAAAACAGTATTTTCGCTGGGACGTGGATAAACAGTAGTAAATTTTACCTCCTAACTTAAATCAGCAGAAAAGTGACTGTCAGACAATTCTTTCCTAAGTCATCTGAGCTAAGACAGCTAGTATAGTATTGTAATTGAAATTATTTAGCAAGACACTAAAAAATGTAATCCACAAAAGAGTTCTAACCTAAGATAAAGGATGTGGAAACTAAAATTTAACTAATACTCATTTATTCATTCTTCGGATTATAAAAATATGAAAAAATAGAAATGACCATGACAAACTCATAACTCAAGTTGCAGTTTACAAAAAGCGTAAAGCATATTTATAGTTTTTTTTTTCAAAAAAACAAATGGAAAAAAGTGTCTACTTATTCAATTGATTCCCCATTACATTGCTAATTCAGCCCTCATTCAACTTTTCATACAATCAGCCATATGCAGCAAATAACTCCCTATAAAAATATTAAAACAATAAGGTACCTATGTATATATTTTTCAACATTTTTCATGTAACAAAAAATTAAGTAAATAAACAACTAGAAATAAGAAAAAAAAAAATTAATTGCAAGCCGAAATTGCTACGACCCGTCAAAATAATACTTAAGGAACATTTTTTGGGTGTGTTTAAAAGGTCTATTTATCTAAGAAAGAGAGAAGCAAGCACACACAACAACAACTATAACAACAACAGAAGTATCAGTATTTAAACAACAGCAGCAAAAACGTCAAAACGATAAGGACGGATAAATAGTTGCGCAACACGTCCAAGTCGACGTCCTTTGAGAGGGAGGCGTGTATTGAAGGTGGTGCAAGTGGTAGCAGTGAGATGAGGTGAGGCAAGGTGAAGTAGGAAGTGCCCGCGAACGTTGCTTAACTAAATGAAAGACAACGAACAGGCTCTCATAAATCATTATGCTTATGTATGTGGATGATAAATTGTCATGCTAATTGTTTTTCCTAGCAACTTTTTTGCTGTTGTTATTGCTGCTGTTGTGCAATATATTTTTCCTGTAGTTATTGCTAAACATTTCTCTAATGTTCTAAGAAATCGATTTTATATATTTTTTTTTTTTTTTTTAAAGAAAAATTCATTTTATTTTTACATTTTAATTTAATGTTGTTGGGGGAAAAAATTTTGAGTAGCAATTTTGGATTTACTTTCACATGCATAACAATCACGGCAATTTTTTGGACTTTATGCTCAAAATTATTAAAATGTTGCTTAAAAATTCAGTACAAATTGTTATTTATAAAAAAAAATATATGATATTTTATTTTCCAACACAATTTAAGTTATACTGTTTTCCTTTTTCTTACAGAATATATCTAGAACAAATAAATTTTTCTCAAATGTATTTTCAAAGTAACGTCCAGTATATTGATACAACTCACAGATGATTGACATAGTTTCTTACAAAATATTTATGAACTTCTTTTGTAATATATAATACCAAAATATAGAGCCATAATAGCCAAAATTTTTATCAAAATGACTCTTTAGCATCATACAAAATTAAAAAACAAAAACTTTTTCCTGTAAAATTTACTTTTGGTCGCTTGCAATATTTTGACGGTCTCTAGCTCTATAAAAAAAAGAAAGAAGAAACTTTGTGACACCTTAAATATGAATCTAAATTTTATTTAATGATGATTGCCAAAATATTTCGGATTTAGCGGTTACCTGTCGTTAGCTGGATCCCTTTTAAAAACCACCTCTTAAAATCAACTTTTGTACGATTATTTTGCGCTAAGGAAATGTCTGGATTCGCTAGTGCTAGGACTATATAAAATCTGATATATCACGGCCAGTTTGTTGTTATCTTACTTTAAGGAACTTCATAATGGTTTTAGTCTGGTTAGTAATTTTTTTTTATGTTGTTCAGATGTTTTATTTATTTATTATTTTAAGGTTTTTGTCTGATGTTTGGCCAAAATTTGGTTTACATTTTTTCGGTTTTTGGTTTGAACCCTGTTCTTGCTTGAGTTTGTCTACTTTTAATTAGATTTCTATTCAGACTTTTAGCCAGATCTTTGATCAGATTTTGGATAGGATTTTTAAACTGAGTTTTATCTGAATAACGGTTTGCTTTTGGTTTGTTTTTTGTTTGAGTTTTATTGCATTTACCGATTTTAGTATGAATTTTGGTCTAATGATTTTTGACCTGTCTTTGGTTATAGCCTGTTTAAAGTCTGAGTTTTTTTCACATATAGATCTGATTTTTGATTTGTTTTTAGTTTGAGTTTTGGTCTGGTGTTTTGGTCAAAGTTTTTGTTTGAGTTTTTGTTTGCTTTTGTTCTGAGTTTTTGACAGCTTTTATTCTGAATTTAGATTGACTTTTTGAGTTTAAGCATATTGCTTAGAATATTAGCTGTAATAGTTTTTTAGTTGCAAAATTTTTTCAAAGCTATGTAGGGTCGACCATGAAAAAAATCGACTCAATGAGTTCGTTATCGTTTCTATTATTCTTAGAATGCTTATATTTCAAAGTCTATTCAGTGTTTAATGCTTTCCTTTTATTTAGCAAAGTTAAGCCCCATTTACAATGGAGCGAGGACGCGAGGGGTGTTTCGAAATCGATTTTGGAAACGAGAGCACACGTCGCTATGCTCGTTATTTAATTTACAATTAAGCGAGGCGCTATTAATATGAAACAGCTGTTTAAAGTGTGTTCACTTTATTAAGAGTTACCATAATTTATTGTCAAAAATTGTGTATATATTTTAAAATCAAGTTATTTTCAGGAAAATTTAATAAAAAAGATTATTTACTGATTCAATAATTGATGCACTAAGGGTTAGTCCGTTTTCCCACAGTTTTCTATGAATACACTTAATATTTTGTTTCATTTAAACAGTATGTAGTACATCTGGCAGCTCTACATGTATCAACATCGCATCTCGCTCGTGAGGTTTTTTCAAATTTTCGAAATTCACTGGCGAGACAAGAGCTCATTGTATATGCGGACATTGAAACACATTGAATGAAAATTTGTCGACGTAACGCTTTCGAACATCGCCTCGCGTTCTCGCTCCATTGTAAATGGGGCTTTAGGGCAACAAATCAAAATTATAAATATTAGGTTTAGTTCGGAAGAGTTCTGGACGTTATTGATAATTTTCATCCGGATACTAATGACGGGCCAATGTGAGTCTTTTCGTTTTGTGTTTTTGGAAACCTACCACGAACTTGTATTCACATTACACCAGTTGGTACTCTTTATAAGTTTCAGTAAGTTCCGTATCTTTACCCCAGATATGCCTATTAAGCTTTTTACATTTTTTTTTACATAATAGCTCATAATATACAAACAGATATTTATATTGTTCATGTATTGTATTGAAAATATATAACAATATCACTGTTTGCCTCTGCTTCTATTTTGGTTGCTTCTTATTTTTGTACCATACTACACCCATCCCATACTGTATGTACCTACATTCATTCATAACACTGACCAGTCCGGTCTCTCAATTGTTGTCTGTCTATGGTTCACTAACCTAATTTTTTTTGATTTTTTGCTTTTCAATTAAATAAAAGACCATCACCAAAAAATTAACTATAAAATATTTAATTGAAAAACTAAATTCATAAATATTTATATTTTTGTGTTTTGCTTGTGTGTGTTTTTTTTTGTTTGCCCTCAAGTTGAACACACGCGAACACACTGCGGGGCAGTTCATCAAAGTGTCAAACATTTCGCCAAAGACATGAAAACCTGTTAACGCTGGATGGTTGTCGGTGATGTCGTTGCTATTGTTGTGGTTGTAGTTGCTATTATTGTTGATGCCTGTTGAATTAAAAGTAAACGACAAGAGCCACCAGTTCGTTAGTTTAACATGACTTGAAGAGTTGAACCCATTGCGACAAGTTGAAGTTAATTATTAGCGTATCATAAATCAGAAACTTGTTACTTGTTTTAGTTAATTTAAATTAGATTTCATGTATAGTTTAGATAAATTATAAAAACAATAAATACAACAACAGCTGCAACTACATCAACAAAAGTTTTAAAACTCGTTAAAATCAACAACATGTAATTTTAAAATGAATTTCAAATGAAAACTTACACTGACGTAGAACATTTAGAAAATTGATCCATCAATATTAAGGAAGAGTAGAGTATTTGAAAATTTAGCCTGATATTCAATTACAACTATCAATCTCGATTATGGGCAGATTTTCATGTTTTAGCCAACAAGTACCTTATACTGCATTGGATCTATGCATTTAATTTTGAATCCTAATATTGCAAGTGGTCTAAAATAATTTCCTCTTTGCATAACCAGCGAATGCAATCTTCAAAAACGTTATTATTCATGGATGATATATCACAAATTAACCCACACAATCAAGCTTAATTCTCCCATGCGTTGGGAAAATGCTCGATTACACTTTTTTTCTTCATATTTTAGCAGCAGCAAAAATGCCATGCTGCATGTTTCTAACTTTGTGCTAATTATGATTGATGATGCGACGCGTTACATCACTGAGATATACGCACACATACATACAAACCTTTGTATGTGAGTGTGTTGCATGTTAACCCAGAAATTGTGTGAGAATATTAGCGTTTATTTTGCATAAAATTTTAATATGCTAAAATATGTAACATTGAATTTTATACACTTCTTCTTCTCCTTTTATGGCACATAAGCCCATAGAGAGCCAAAATCAAGCTTCTCCCCGAATGGAAAAGGCCTATAGTTTCATGCCGAATCCGAATGGAAAAGTGAAAAGAGCAAAATTTATGCGAATTAGGGTGGAGTGCAAATTTTGGATTTTCTCAGGACCACCCTGGAAAGTTACCATCTGATATCAGAATTGAGCGGTTAGATTTTTTTTGGATTTGACCAACTTTTAAGGTTAACATTTTAAAGCTGCAAGTTGAAGTTATGTCCCATCACTTTATTGAGAGCGTCAAGAAAAAAAATGATGAAAACTTTCAGTACGTGTTGTATCTCTTTCTTATGTTGCTACTAAATATATATTAATCTCACTTGCATCGCATAGTAAAACCAAACTTTCCAAAACTCATGACACCATAGCCGATTTCGATTTCGTCCACAAGCAGGTTCAAATCCCATAAATTTTTTTTTTAAATTTTTTTTAAAAAAAAAAAGTTTATTTCTACAATTCCCACATTTTTTGTTATTTTTTATTTATTTATTGCTTTTAATATACTATTTTTTCCTTGATCTTCTGGTTTACTTTTGCGCAGGGGTCCTGGACCACAATTTTTGAGTTATCTGTATTGCAATTAAGGTCAAAAAGACCTGAAAACTAAACCTGAAATGGAGTACAATGTCGAATTTCCTATCAAAGCAAAGATAAACCGACACAGGAAATATTAAACTATAAGGAGTTTTGCTGAGGATTCTCAAATAACAAGTGTCACCTCCAGCAAGTTAAATGGAACTTGGAGCTTTTGAGCAGTAATTACTGCTTTCAGTCATTCATATGAAGATGATAATATAGAGGGTGTTTCAACAAGAATAGCAGGGTTCGAAACTTTAGTAACTTTGAGTGCTGCCATCGTATAAAAGTCAGATTTGACAAGCGTGGGAAATTTATCAAGTAGGGCTACACGGTGAAAGAACGAATCCAAGTGATTCAAATCTTTTATGAAAATGCAAGAAATACGCGCAGATTTTCCTCGAAATAACATGCCGAATGAAAAGAATGTATGGTATATATTCCAGAAATTTGAGTCGATCGGGTCAGCACAAATCGTGAAACCATCAACCCGTGTGCGTTTAGCACGGTCTGCATAAAATATTGCTTCTGTCAGTGAAAGTGTCACGGAGTGCCCAAAAACATCAATTCGGCATTGTGCTTCGAATTTTGACCAAATATCTTCATTTGCACGCTTATAAGACTTAAATCAAGAACTGAAACCTGGAGACCTCGGACAACGTCGGGTGTTTGCTGATTGGGTACTGGAAAACATAGCGGTAAGTTGCAATTTTCGCCAAAAAATTTGTTTTTCGAATGAGGCGCACTCTCATCTTGGCAGCTATGTCAACAAACAAAACTGTCGCATCTGTGGCTCAGAAAACCCACGATTGAAGATTCAAGAGCTTCCAATGCACCCACTCAAAGCCACTGTTTAGCACGCATTTTGGTCGGGCAGCATCATCGGGCCATTCTTCTTTGAAAACGAAGAATATTACTGTAATTTCACGTTTTGACGACACCAATTGGACACCGAGATCATGCGATTGGACACCGTTGGACTGTTCTCTTTTGGGTTTTGTTAAATGCCAACGATCCTCAAACGATTCGCCATAGCTGACTTTATGTCAAAATATCGTTGAAAACTTTTAGAAATGGGCGCTACGGTGCAAAAGAAGCCGTGGTGGTCATTTACATGATGTGTAATTCCGCGTATAATTTTCCAAGTCTCCACCTGAATAATAAAGATTTTTAGTTTTTTCGCTAAATTTATGGGTTCTATTAAAAAAAAAAAGCTTGGAACTCTTGTTAAAGCACCCTTATATGTAATTATAATTGAAATTAGTTTTTTGAATATTAGAAATACCACCTTGATCAAAAAGTTTCCGGAATTTATTCAGAAAATTAAAAATACAAGTTTATTCATCTAAATCTATAGTGTCCCCTATCGACTGCAACACACTTATGCAAGCGCTTGATCCAATCCTCGAAATATTTTTTATATTCGGTTTTCGGTATGTCCATCAGTGCTTCCTGCGTTTTTTCCATTACGTCCTCTCGGCTGCTGAAACGCGTTCCCTCTAATGGTTTTTTAACTCGATTGAACAGAAAGAAGTCACAGGGAGCCAAATCAGGTAAATTTTGGTAGCTGTTGGATGGTATTTGTTGCATTTTTCTTCAAAAAATTACGAATAATGATGGCACTGTGTGACGGTGCGTTATCATGGTGCAAAATCCACGAGTTTTCTGTCCACAATTCTGGTCTCTTTCGGAGAATTGCTTCACGCAAACGTCTCATAACACCCAAATACTCTCTGATGGTTAGTTTGCAGTTATTGACCAAAATATCTTTTACTTTATCAACGTTTTCGTCGGTTTTCAATGTCGATGGTCTGCCACTGCGTTCATCATCTTCGACTGACTCACGACCACTTTTGAACCGCTCGTGGCACTGGTAAACGACAGTTTTCTTTAGAGAATCGTTGTCGAAACACATTTCCAACAACATTTCCAACGTTCGCGCACCATTAAATTCGTTTTTTAAATAAATAAAAATAAATAAATAAATAAATAAAATTGTTAAAAATCGCCAACACACACAGAGATAGATGTACTCTTGGCGACGTAACTTTTGCAAATGTCAAGCTATGACGCTAAGATTTAGATGGAATATCAACAACAGATGTACCAACTTAACAAAAAAAATCAAATCGGAACGATGGGAGCGCCACACGGTGATTATTCCGGGAACTTATTGATCAAGGTGGTTGCTTAAACCCTTAATTATAAATTGCTGAATCTTGTAAATAATACATAAGAACTGCTAGTCATTCATGTCAGCAGGTAGAGTTGAGCTTTTCAGTTATAGTTGCATGCTGTGATATTTTATTGAACAAAGTCTATGCCAAGGCAAACAAAAAAAAATCGTGCAAAATGTATTGCTTACAAATTATAAAACAAATGAACAATTCCTTTTAACCAAATGGCTTAGCTATTATGAGCTAATTCAAATGCAGTGACACTAAACTAAATTCCAAGACAAAAATCACATCAATGTCATTGGACAATCAAATTTACCTTTGCCGCAACCAAGCACCCACGGTTCGTTTGCTTTGATTGTTAACACAAAACAAAATTTACTTGTGTAAACGCCAGGGGACGCCACTCAGCACGAGCGCAATTTATTTCATACTTTTGGGACTCGTTAGTTACCAATATCAATTTATACCGGTAGTGATAGATTACTGTTTCGTTTTTTTTGTTTTTTCTGATAAAAATAAAAACAGTTAATGGTTTTAAATTTATTAAATATGATTGACGTCTCTACAAATTTTTTGAGCTATTTGTAGATGAAATAAGTACTTTCTTTTACATGTTATTAATGGTAGAACAGCGATTTAAATTAGTTTTCACCTGGTATTAAAACAATAAAAAATTGCTTACATAAAAAAATAATCTATATATAAATGCATATAGTTTTGGGTTATTATATTACTTTATCTCTGTGAATACAATAAAGTACTTAACTATGTATATAATAATAAAATAAAACAATTTCTAAATGGCACTTTATTACATTTACAATCACCTTAAAATCACTTCATTGACCAGCAAGTACACATTCTAGTTGAGGTTGCCTACTGTGTGAGCCTCCCCCTATGGTTGATCGGTTGTCAGGTAAACCTTTATATATGTTTGAAGTAAATAATACATTGAAAACAAATATGCACAAGTCCCCATGAAACATTTGATTATTATATTGTATAGTAATATATTCAACACCAAACACAAAATTAAATGAAATATTCCATTCGTCAGACAAAAGGCATAGAAGTACTTAAATGGAAAACAACACAAACTGTGAGTAACTGATGGTATTTCAGACAAGCCTGAGAATGTGTTTCACATAGAAAACAAACTTAAGGATTTGAGCTTGATGACTGGCAAACGGTATAACAAAACCACTCACATATATATATGTAAGTATAGTAATGCGCATGTAAGTACCCAACAGCCGAGAGATACTCGGAAAAACTGATTTTGATGCACATTCTGGGAAGTGGCGAAGTTCATTTTCTTATACATTGAAGACTATTTTTTTTTTATATAGTATGCCTAACGCTCATATCTATACAGTTTTTAGCGGTATTATACTGTTTTTTAGACTCAAAAATCGCATACCACCTTTTTTTTTACCAAAATACCGCGTTTATACTAAGAAAAAAATATAAAATTTTTGAATGCTACGAAATTCAAATTTATTAATCGCAATGCAAAACGTCTGACAACTCGTTGCGAGTATACTTTTGATATAGGTGAAAATATTGAAAGCGATTCAGATCGTCAAATGTAACTTGAAATATCCATGCCTTGATTTCTATAAATACCTCATAGCAAATCCGGAATCGGTTCGTCAAATTTCTTCAAAGCACAAATTCAAAACAACTACACAAGGAGATATTAAAATGGAGCTTGAGACAATTCAGATAGTCAAGTTTCATTGAAAAAAATTGATATCGCAAAATAAACAGTTTTCCAACTCGATTTACAATTTTTTCCAATTTTTTGGTAGAAATATACAGTTTTTGGTCCGAAAAAAGATACGAGCGTTAAGTATGCCAGATACTTTGAAATTTCAGGGACTGTCAGATTTTTCACAATCCAATATTGAATTATTTCAAATTAACTCATATCATCCCGATACTAGATGCCATGATCCAATTTGAAAAATTTTCAAAGCGCATATGTCTTCAATAAAAAATTTTAGTACTTGAAAAAAAAAAAAAAAATGGTCTCTGAATTTTGCAAGGTATAGTAGTTTTTGGCTTATCCCAAGAAAATAAGGTGACCAGATGTAAAAAAAAACTGAAAGTAATTCTACGCCATATCATGAGCAACAAGTATTCCCTGAGTCCAAATGTATTTAACACAGTATTTTAGAAGTTATTATAAGATATAAACAGAAAATATGTATTTTTGTTGAACTTTGCCTAATTCTCCATACATTTTTTAACAAAAGTGTGGTCAGCTGTAGCCTCAGAAAAATATATGAGGACCTGTGAAGTTTTAATTTCCACATTAAGTTTGTTATTTTATATAGGCGAATTTCACATTTCAATGCAAAATAATGAGTTTTACTATTTTTTGTTGATTTTCAAAACCACCTTCCAAAAAGGTATGTCTGTTCACCTGGCCTTGAAGTCAGGTGAAATACAATATTTTTAAATTATGTAAATGCAATTATAAAGTCAGTATATATAGAAATGTTAAACAGTGATTACTTTTGGGAAAATTTTTAAGAAGTTGCTGTCCGATTAATCGAACGTTGGGACGATATAAGTTAAACGGAGTATAGACGATACAACATTTTCGACACAACATGTGGTTGGATGCAAGTTGTATAGGACTTATAACGCTTTCCTTTAACTATGTCTTTAGGCAGTCTTGCTGGTTAGAGGGTTAAGGTTCGCTCACATTTGTTCATACCAAGTGTGCACATATGTTCGGCCACTTCCGTCCCTTTATATTATTTTTATATGTTACATCAATTCTACGCGGTAGGTGTAAAATCAAATATCTACCCCGTAAATAAGTTTCATTTAAAAGAGATTTTTTTTTGATTTGTAGATAACTTAAAATAAAAGCGAAATTGATATATAAAAAAATTATTAGTATTATACATACGCCTTAATTTGCTAAAGCCCTAACACGAATTTTTCAAATTTTACAGATGAAGCAAAAAACATTTTGGTCTTCGAAAATTTTTAATTTGAACTAAAAGAAAATAATGTACATTTTTGGTGTAGGTCTCTTAAATTGTTGGTACAGATGAAAGTGGACACGCTTTATCATAATCCATCAAAAACTCGATTTTGAAAAATTTAATGTTGGGTCCTTAGTAAATTAAGGCAGCGATGTATTGCAGTGGAATGAACCAACTTTAACTAAAATCAAAGCCAACTTTTCCGGGTGGCTTTGATAAAAAAAGTGCTTCAAAAATAAATATGAGGCTGGAAGAAATATTCTTCTTTTTCTCTTATCGTCGCCTGAGAATTGATTTGGCGTATGTGTATAAGTATTCCTATGCCTATACGACAAATCAATACTCAGGCGACGTTATGGCACAATAGCTCATGAAGTTCTATTGTGTTGTTTTGGAAGCAATTAACACTTTTATGCCGGAAAAGTGAATATTTTTGTTAGGTAATTCTTAGTTCTGGGGATTTTTGGTTTTCGACCGTGTCGAGCATAGAACAGAGTCACCCTACCACTAAACCAAAGTGACGGCATAGAAAATCGATTCAATTATAACACTCTAAAAACTTCGGTTGGTTAATTTTTTTATGCCTCTTTCATCATTATATAAAAGTATAAAAAAACTTTATAAGTTAGATTTTGTTTATTTGTGCTTAGCCGATTCAAAGTGCTTCCAAAGTGTTCAAAATAATGCGCTTTAAATACGCAGTAAAGTGGAATCGCATTAAATATTGCCGTATGGGATTGTATTTCCCTACACTTGAACAAAATAAGGACAATAAACTTTACACATGGCAACAACAAGAGAGGAACAATTTGTTGCTTCTAAATAATATTTAATAATGTACGGTGTCTGTCTCAGGGTATGCTGGTATTATCGCAAAAGAAATATATATCTACATTCATATACATAAGAAAATATATATATTTGTGTTTATATATATACACATTAAGGCGGGTCAAATGTTAGCTTATATCGAATAAGCGATAAAATTGTCCACAATTGAAAGTCCTTAGGGTCAAACTTTGACGTAGAGAGTGCTAAAGCATAGATTTCTTGAACCCGTTCATGTAAAAAAAAAAACAGAAAAGTGTTTCTAATGAATTTTTTTAAGTTGAACACGATTTTTCGTCCAAACATTGCTTTTATTGCTACATAAAAATTATTTTGCACAATTTAGAATATGAAAACTTCAAATCTGATTTAAGCGACTTCCAGATGTTCTAGAGATCTGAAATTTCAAAAGTGACAACAATACAATAATCCATAGTTACTTTTGACCTGGAAAAAGTTCGTTAAAAAATTTTTACGAGGAAAAAAAAGCCAAAAACTACTATACCCTCCAAAATTCAGGGACCATTTTTTTTTATTTTTTCAAGTACTAAAATTTTTTATTGAAGACATATGAAAATTTCGTTTTGAAAATTTTTCAAATTGGATCATGGCATCTAGTATCGGGATGATATGAGTTAATTTGAAATTTTTTTGAAGAACAAATTTTTTTTTTAATTTATTTAAACAACCGCAAAACCATTTTTTTAATTGCATTTTTAAGACCTTAAACTATAAGAAACCATCATAAACCAAAATTCGATTTTTTGATCTATAACAGCCTTTTCTCTAACACGGTCACATATATGTAGGTAAAGTTCCTTCTATACAATTTAACCCACCTTAATACACATTGTATGTCAGTCTGTTTGTGTATCTGTGCGTACTATGCTGTTATTTGCATTGTTAATATAAATATTCATGTGATTGTTGCTAGGAGCTCACTGCATAGTTCGCTTAGGTTGAAGTTATAGAATTCCAACATATGCAATTACAACTCTCATATGTAGATATGTGTGTACATATGTTAATGTAAATGTAATAAAAATCGAAACCATTTTTGGTTGCTGTGGAAATATTCTATAGAAGTTTTTGAAAAAAAAAAAAAACAGAATTAATTTTGCTGTTGAAACCAACAAAGGCAAGTTTAAATTTAATTCAAAGCAATTGAAAGTTGGTGATTTAAACTTGAGACAATATTTGTATAATTTTTGGCAAGTAAACTAAGCTTTAACTTTAACTGAATATTGCGAGTCCAAGCTTATAGTAAGTATGAACAACGAATTTAGTTTGACACGCACACTAACAAAAAATTTCTGAAACCAGAAACTAAGTGTCGAATAATTTCCAAACCCAAAGCATCGACTGGGTGGTCTAATGGCAGTCGACTGACTTTGATTTGTCATAAAGGTATACGCAATAACATGAGGTGGCATTGTCATGATACAATCGAGGGCTTCAACCTTTTTTAATGTTGCCCTCAACCCTGCCAAAATGTTGCCTTTTTAGTGCAAGAAAAGAACATAAAAATGTCAGAATGAGCTAATGCCCTGCAAGGGCAACATTCTCATCCCGTCATTTAATTGAGTGCAGAAGACAATATTTTTTTGAAGAGAGCACAATATTCTGCCTTTTTTCAGAAAAGAACACGAAATTTGACAGCCCTCGCACGTTGCAGAAAAAGTGCAACATTTCATCGTGAAAAAAAAACGCTATTAGTTTTAGACATATCGCTCTTTTACTAAAAGACTGTTATAAGTCAAAAAACACGATTTTTGAGTTAATGATGCAGAATTATTCATTATATAACGCTTATATTATATAATTTGAAAGAGGACGACTCGAAAGTCAGGCACTGCGACCTATAAGATCTATTGTACCAAAGCCCCAAGAAAGAAAGAAAGGCAGAGAGAAAGAAAGAAAGGCAGAGAGAAAGAAAGATAGATAGGAAACATACCCAAGCCGAGAATCGAACTCAGGTCTGCAGAGATAAGAGTCTGGCACTCTGCCACTAGACCACAGTGGCGATGGTAGGACCTACAGTTTAACGCCGATTCCGAACGGCTATGTGGCAATTTTTTATCAGCTCGGTGGTTTTGCCATTACCAACCAAGGTGTGTACTTGTACACATTCTTATAATTCTCATCCACTTCATATCGATAGTGAATATAAGAAGTTTATGAGAATTAACCACCAGACCAAGACGGGAATCGAACCCGCAACCTTCCGAATGAAAGTCTAGTGCACTATCCACTAGACAATCAAGGTCGTCTATATAACGCTTTATGTTGTATAAAAATTTCTTATATATAATCTTGTATACTCTGCGAGTGAGAATTATAAGATTTCTTCTTTTTTCTGCAAAGTGGGAGTCAATCGAAAACTTTAAACGCGTTTTCTGCAAAATCGCGTTTTTTGAGTGATGACAGTATTTTAGTAAATGAGCGATATACTTATTTCTTAGAAGCGTTAGAGTGATGAAAAGCGCTTGTTCTTATAGTTCATGCACAGTCTTGAGAGAACCTCTTGGGGTATTTGCAATAACTTAGTTCTTGAGAAGCCGAAAAAAACTGAATTGGATTTTAATCCAGGTATTGAAGATACCCTTCCAAAAAAACGAATTCCATCTCCATATTTTTCATAGTATGCTGTTGTCAAAGACTAGGAAAGAAAGGGGGAATTTCAACTATGTGCATTCAGTGTCCATCTCTAAGAGATTATACTTCCAATACTTGCATTTGGTTTTCCCAATCGCAAAAATTATAGTCTTCAATTAGAACCTTTCAAACATCAATGGATTTTACAGTAAATAAAACGAAAATTGAGAATTTTCTGATTTTGCTCGATTTCAATTTCTCTAGACAGGCGTTTTTTATTAATACATTTCAACCTAAGCTTATACTAAAATACAAATTATTGCCATAGGACTTAAATCAGTGACGGACTTTCTACACCATTAGCTAAATATTAATGTGTTAATGCTTAAAAAAATGTTTGAAGCACAGAAACGACGACACCCACACAAATTTTTTCAAGCACTTATACCGTATAAGTATTTAAAAGCTTAAAGTTTTTTGAACTAAATTATACGTTTGGTCATCTCTGTTTTGAAGTCTTTGATATTTTTAAATATATCATTGTTTCATATTTCTATAAGTGGCTACTTAATATTTCTTAACTTGAATTCACTTAAAAATGCCAACGATTTATTTACTGCAAATTAAAACAATTACACATAACTATAACAATTACCATAGTAAGTTCATAAATGGTCAAGTGTCATCTCCCATAAATCTGTGTTTTGTACACTTACTAGTACATACAATATACGAAGGGGAATGTAAACATGAATTTGTTTTAGTATGCATAATTCCCAGGAAGAAAATCTCATACACTTTATATTTGATCACCCTGGCCCTCAAAAACTTTGCCATACCATTCCTCGGTGGATTAGGGTACGTAAAATTAAATGCTTTGCTTAAGTTTTGTCATTTGAATAAATGATTTTGGAGGCCTAATTCACAAGAATAGCTTTTTTTAAATTTATTTACACGGCCGAGACAATGGTATTATGGATGTAGTCTGGTATTCAGTTAAATATGTCAGTAATAACATATGAAAAATTTGAAATATATTATAATAAAAAATTCTCGAAATAACTTTGAAAATTTGGCCGAAAGACCAGACCTACATCCTTAAGAAGATACCACCGCCCCGCTCTTTTTGGTTCATTGTTGTAAGGAAAATAGCATTAAATCTAATTTAGCGTAGACTCTACGTCACTATGTCTGGAACAGGTCCATGCAAAAATCGAAAATGGTACTTACATTTTTAACGAAAATTATAAATATCCTTTTAGATTTTCCTCACTGGGTTTTAAAAGCAATTATATAAGTATTATTTTATATGTAGTCTGTTTGCTTTTTTTTTTTTTTTTTTAATTTCTTATATGATGAAAATGTATCATTTTAAATAAATTGCTAAGTGTTTGCATAAATTTACAAAGTATTTTGCATAAAAGAAAAAAATATGTTTTTAAGGATACAGATTGAGCCAACTTAATTTTTAATGACTATAAATGCTGGTATTGTTAACAAACAATTAATATTTCTTAAAAAATAAAGTTGTCAAATCTTTGCATGCATTTTTAAATATGTAATACAAGAAATACAAGTTTTTATTTTATTTTTTTTTTTTGCACCATGTTAAGCTGGGAATTTCACACCGCACATCATCAACAAGAAAGCGAAATGACATTGAATTTGTGTTTCTATCACTAGTAAAACTGAAACTAATTTATTAATTAGTTGGAAATAATAGAAATAAAAGAAAATAATAAACAAAAGAAATATTAAATGTTAAATTTTCGTTGTTAATTCTATTTTTAAAAAATGCTTTTCAAATTGTTTTGGTTTTTATATTATTTTATTTCATTTTGGTTTTATTATTTTTTTGTTTTTTTGCAATAATGTTTCAGCAGAGATTATAATTTTGTATTTGTTTTTCTTTTGGTCTTCTTTTCTCCTGTTTTTTTTTTTTTGTTTGTTAATTTTATTAATAAATGTTTTGAATTTTATTGTTTTTGTTATGAAATGTGTAGCTGTCTGTCGTTACATAATTTTGCGCTTAAACGAAATCTCAGCGGTATTTTTGTTAATTTTAAAGATTGATGCGATTTTAAACTTCTTTAATTTATGTAAAATTGTTTGTATTTTATTTGTGTTTTCGTTTTTTAGTTTTGAGTTTGTCTTTATATTATCATATTTTATGTTTTGTTTTTGCATCGTTTTTCTTTTATTTTTTAAAATTTTGATTGTCATATTGGCATTAGTCAATGTTCCAAAATCATTTGTTTCAAATATTTTATACAAATGCCTGCATTAAATTTATATTTCTTCATTCACTCTTCATTTGCTTTCTTTACTTTAACTCTTTAAGTTTTTACTCATACATTTTTCCTCTTCAAAATCTTTATCTATAAAATACGTTTGCATTTGGGGTCAGTCACATCAAATCGTTTCGTGTGTTCGAACATATTTCTATCTCATATTTAGTTTGTGATATTATTTTAAGTCAAAATTGCAAGCAAAAGATGCGTGGACTTCTCGTAAGTGTAAAGAAAAGTTTGTGAAGAATTTAAAGGATATATGAGTAATATTGATAGTGTATTGAAAAGTGTAAATGCAAAAGAATTCATATCACATATAGCACAAGTGTTGAAAATTCAATAAGCTTAATGCTCTCTAAGTAGCAAAGGATCATGTGACCAAATCTTAATAACTTTTAATATTTCGTTATATTAATCGTGTCTAAATGATTTCAGTTCAATGCTGTGCGTTTATAATTCAACAACGTCTGCGTTAAACTTTTGGAATTAACAGGTGTTTTCCAAGGATATGAAAGTTATACATCCAGCCATACCGTTGATTAATGAACTAGTTCCAAGAACTTGTGACAAGGTTCTGAAAGTAGATTGTGGTAGACTTCAAACATATAAATTATACTAGTACTAACGTTTTAAAAGTTTACATCTGGTTTAAATTTACCATCCCCAGGGCTAAAATTTACCATTGTTGACTATTTTGTCATGATTAGTTTGGCATCTGAGAAGATTTAATTGTTTAATGACTTATAGTTAAATTTTCAATAAAACATATTAACCTCTCTCACTTATGGATTATTTAAGGTATACTCTAAAGAAATTGCCTTCTTGACTGCATTAGTGGGGTTCAAATAGAAACAATATTTAAAAACAATGTTCGTCGTAAATTTTAACTATAGGTCATTTTTATTCTAAAACTAAGGTTACAAGCTCCTGATGTTCTGTGAGCTTTAGTAAAATTTTATGATTAAAAATTCTTTGGTTCAATTTAACTTTCTTTGGATTCTTTTAAGGATTAAAAATACGGATTCTTGTGATAAAAAAAAAAAAATTATTCATAAGACAGGGAGATAAACGGTTAACATGTTCTATAAAAGATGTTCCATAACAGATTTGCAATAAACCTACACCCAACTGTCTTAGATGCAAAACTAAACAAGATATCTCAGATTTTATTATACCGGTATGGCTCGAAATAAATCCACGTAAAATATTATTAGACTATCGCATTAAGGTTTTTTGTTCTTTTGATACCATATTCCAGCTCTGAAACACTAATTTTTATAAATTTATAAATGGCAGATCTTTGGGCAATATCTGATTATTTAAGTTTCCTATGATTAAAAGTCAAAGTCAAGAAAAACTTATTCTCACTTAACACGCAAAGGTTACGCATTGAATTTTCTTCTACTGCAATCTTTGAATCCTCTAAAAACAGCTTTTTATGGAAGATCCCACAGCAAGTTGCCCTATATCTCTCATTTTCATTTTATCTGGACCAAATTATTGTTCTTTTTCTTTTATGGGATAACTGCCCTAAATCATTACATACCCAAAAATTAAAATTTTTTAAGATGTGGCATGTACTTAAGAACTTTGTTCTGCTTGGTTCACGTTCCCGCCCATGTTTTTGTACAACGAGTGCCATTGGCAATTAGTGTCAGATAGATAATAGGCAATTTTTCTGAATCATCTATTTTTAAATTTAAGAAAATTTAATTGCACCAATTACATTGAGATATAATGAATATTTTGAGATTTATTAGAAAGTTTTAAACACCTTTTAAAAGAACTTAACTTTAAGAAGTTTTCAAGTCCCTACATTCATCGTTTTCTCTAAATGGTTTTAAGACCTCAACAAAGCACATCTATTTTGTATGATTCCTTGCCAAAATCTAGAGATTTGATCTATGTTTTCACTTTAGATCAACATAACTCCAAAACTACATAAAATTCAGTTTGTAAAAAGGTTATTCAAATTGTCAAGATTCAAATATGAAGTTTCGAATGCCTTAAAAACCAAACTAATCTGCAAAGATCAAACTGATCTTTCGAATTAAGTAGTTGTTAAACTGGTTTCGTTACGGTTTAGAAATAGTGATTAAAATTATGGCCCATATAATTATTAGAAAATGTTTCACCATTTAATTTCTATCATTTTCAGATACTATGCCTCGTTGCTGTCGCAACAGCTGACAAATTGGGCTACAATTATCAACCGCTTGGACAAGATGCTACGCTTGGAGTTGGAAGAGGTGGCGGATTTAGCGGAGGATCCATTGAATCCGACGGCATTACAGGATCAATCCAAATCGTCAGTGACGGTGGAGCTGTCAATGGAATTGGCAGTGGATTTGGTGGATTCACTGGTGGTGCCACCAATGACGCCAGCAATTTCGCTGGATCCAATGGTGGTGGAGTAAGTGGTAATGGTGGCTTTTCTGCTGGTACCAATAATGCCCCAAACTTTGTTGTATCTAACAATGGAGCCGTATTAGATTCAGCTGCTAAAAATGACTTTGTCTCCGAATTCAATAAAGAATTTTATACGTATTCTGCACCTGAAGAAGAATTCAATGATCACTCGGCATCACAGCGCATCGCCAATACACTCAAGAAAAACTTACGTGTCGTTTTCATTAAGGCACCTGAAAATCAAGCACTCACCAATGCTGCGCTCCAATTGGCTAAACAAGCTTCGGAGGATAGAACAGCGATTTACGTGCTCAACAAACAGGCTGATATTGGTGATTTGGCTAATCGCTTGCAATCGGTCAAGAGCAATAACGCTAATAAACCAGAGGTACACTTTGTCAAATATCGTACACAAGATGATGCTGCTCGTGCTCAGCAAGCCATTCAAGCACAATATGATTCATTGGGCGGTCAATCATCCAGTTCCAATGAAGGTGTTGCACCAGTGCTTAATTTCGCTTCACCACAAACTGCTGTCAGTGCATCTGGCCATACCGGCCACTCTCTTGCGGGCAATGGTGCTGGAGGCGGTTTAGTTGGGTCGTCCGGCATTAGTGGAGGCGATTATGCAGCAGCAAAAGCAGTTTCGTATTTGCCATCCGCTCTCAGACTTAAATAATATTCACAGAGTGATATGAGATTTTAAAATAACATAAGTAGTTTTAGTACATGAAAGAGTATTATTTTTTGTTAAACTTTTGTTATAATTATATTAAATACTAGCTGTCTAGGCATCCTTCACGGATCAATCCACTTCTGACCCTGGTACAGTTTGAAAAATAAGAAAATAAAATTTTATTGTCATATATTTTATTGTCTTTTTAATGTACTCTGTTGTGGCTTCGTGGTTCAGGGTTATTATTTATTTTTCAGAAAGAAGGCTCGGTCAGTTTGAATAATTGATTTTTAGTTTTGAATTAATTTAGAAACTAATTTTAGTGGGCCTATTCTGTAGAGTTTCATAGGACAACTGGCCTGACATCGCCGAAGAATCATCCTTAGCTGAAGATTCTTTTCTGTTGTAAATAAGCTTAAAACTTTTCCATTTTTTACTCAGCCCCCAACGCCATGTATATCTTACCCCCTCTCCCCCTCCACTACATTCTAATTGAGTTTTTTACTGCCTTTCTCCATCCCATTTTTTTGCTTTCGCTTATAGGAGCAGTAGGAGTATAGTTATAGGGCATTTTGACGGAGTGTATTATAATAAGAATCTATTAGTTTTTTATTTTACTTCATTTTCACTATTAAACTAAACTTGCTGTTGATGCTTTACAACAATGAGGAAAATAGTAGCAACAACAATAATGACCCTGATAGTTTGCAAAAATTTAAATCAGCGATGGCCACCTATTTATTCAAAATGGCTGACAGAGCTTTCTTTCTATGGAAATAAGCTAAGGTCATGTGCAATTTTTTATGCCTTTGTGTACTTGTGCTGCTCTTTGCACTGCACTGATCTAAAGAATTTTAAAAAGTAGTTAGTGTAAGTATGTATTTTAAAATGAATCTTTTAAAAAAAGAGAGAAAATGCAGAAAAGTTATGTTGTTCTTTCAGCATGAGTGAAATTGTATGTTCTTCCGACTAACTATGCACAAGAAAAGCAAAGAAATGAAAAACGGGAAAAACAACAAAAAGTATGTAGGATAAACAGAACAAAAACAAAACCTGTAATAACAACATAGTAAGCAGTAACCTGCGTATATTTTAAAGGCGGGCCTTAAATTGCATGCAAATATACTCATATACATTTGAAGGTACAGTGAAGAGCAAAATGAGGCATGTAAATGAGTCGGGTTCTTTTGGTGTATTATAGTTTATATAATTGCTGTCAAATAATGTATTTTGTGAGAAAGACCATTTTAAATAACATTAGGTGAATGAAATCGGGACAAATTAAGAGTAGGACGTGAAACTTTTTTCAAAAAAGCTGTACCGTGACAAAGTAACCGTATTATTAGCTATTTACAAAATACTTTTAAGTTTGTCATAGAATAATTAGATGCGAAAACGTCACTAAACGAGTCGAATTTTCTTAGCAAATTTTACACAGAAAGTCCAATAAAGAGAAAAAATTACGTTTTCACTATTTTATGTAAAGAAATTGGGTTTACAAAAAAAAACTTTTGTATATATTACAATCAAAATACTAGAGAATAAGAAAAAATGATGGAAAAAAATAAGGTTTTTGGAAAAAACATGAGTTTAATGACTCGAAAATTTGCACTCATCTGGAAGTAGAAACAATTAGTCGAAAAAGTCTTTGAAATTATTGTATATTCAATAAGAAGCAAAAATTTTGGTTCTAAAACTACAGAAATATAATTAAAAATCATGAAAGTCTAGTTCCAACATTTATTCTGTAGCTAATTCTTCGTTCATTTGTGTTTTATGACTAGTAGCAGAAATATTACTTTGAGTCTCCCAATGTGGAAGCGCCCCGAAAAAGTTTTGTTGCGGTTGGTCATTAGCGAGAGAGGAATCAGTGATCCCGCAATTTTGAAAGATAGTTAGGCGGTGAATTCGCAGAATTACTGGGAAAGGTGCATACCGGTGCTTAGAGAGGTTATTCATAAACATCTTCAATGGGACAAAATAGTTTTTGACCAAGCCTGGCGTCTTCACATTACGCCAGCACAAATCTCAAGGACTTGGATTTAAATATGTGTCGAAATTAACCCGTTAAATGCCCCAGAATCAATCTAAATTTTTTTTGACTAAACTAAAGAGGAAGTCCTAAACCAATGAATACTGACCAAAAAAAATAGATTGCTGAATTAAAAACAATTGAAAACTATACATATATACATAAATCAAAGAAAAAAATGCCAAAAAAGTTCGAAAATCAAACCTCAACGGAATTGAATTTTTTGTTTGCAAATTTTAAGTAAATATTAATGTTTTTAATAAAATGTTAAAATAATTGTTAATCGTGAACCATATTTTGTCTTAAGTCATTTTGTGTTTGTCCTGATTCCATTCACCAACTGGCTAAAGTTTTCAAATGTTGATTAAATTTGACGACTTCTCTGATTTTCCAACTGAATATTTCCAGTTTTACTGTGGCTTTTGATAAATAGAATAATAATATGTAACAAAGCCTCATAAATTTTTCCAAAATTTATTGCAGCGCGTAAAAATTTTGACCTTTTGTTAGCAAATTTATATGTAATTATATCTATTCAATTTCAACACAAAGATTCAGTTCCATAATTTGCAATTAAGCTCACTTACTCATTTTTACTCATCACTGTATGTGTATGCGTGTGCAACTGCACCGTGTAGTCGCTGATGTTTGAAGAATGTTAACAAGTTTGTTGTGGCTTTTATAATCTCTTTGATTGAGAGAAAGAGACAGCGAATAGGAATTAAGGAGGATCAAGAGAATGAGAGGAACGCTAGCAGGTATTTACAAAAAGTCTAAAACTAAAAGTAACAACAAATACAAAGATTTAATGCGCTGGCATCTGTAAGAAGTTTGCAATTTCAGATTATTATTAAAACTTCTGTTTCTTCTCGACTCGGCTAACACTTTTTGCCTTAAAACGTTAGCTTTAGGACTAAAAATATAAATTCTTTGCTCTTTTGTTTGGGTGAACAAAAAGTCCTAAAAAGTAGTTGCGGCTGTAATTTATTTAGGAAGATTACAAAGAATGTAGTTTAAAAAGTATGCTGTGTACAGCTTAACCAAGTATTAAAGATTTAATGAACATTAGTTTTCCTAAATATGTTCTATAAATTTTAAATTATTTTCTATTCTAGAAAAAAGTTACTATGTGGTAGAATTGGAGAGTTTTCAAAAGTGGTTTTCTTTAGCCGAAAATTAAGTTCCAAGAACACTGAGTTGGGAAAAGATTTTGAGAACTCTTCAATTTCCGATGTCTCATTTGTAATAGCAAATATTAAAGGCTAACAAAACTTGAATAGCTTTCTAAGGTTCTGGTCAGGCTGGCATTCGCGAATGTGTATGTGAATGCGGATGCGAATGTAGAATTTCATATCATAAATAAATAGTGGAAAATTATATTTGAAAAAAGCGGTTTTGCTACTTTTTCTGCTTTGTTAGGGTTTTGGGTTTTGCAAAAGCCAAACAAAACATTTTCACAAATATAATACAATATATGGGCACATTTTGCCCAATTTAAACTTTCGGTGTACATTCGCAAAAACAATTACGAATGTGAATGTCAAAATTATGCGAATGTTTCGCATGTAGCGCAGGAGAGTGTTGACATCCGTTGCATCACTCGTTCTAATATTTTGATTTCTTGGTAGTCTATATTAGCACAGGATCTACTTCCCGATAGGGTCCCCCGAGTGGAATACCTATAGTTAAAATATTGGATGAGATTTTTTTCTACGTTGTGCTTCCTTCGATTGAGTGGAATACCTAATTTCGTCATATATTCAAGCACAAAGGGCCATTATATTAGCCAAGTTTTGTATGCCTTTTCATTTATTTTTTTATTTTTATTATCATACGCTGGCTACTTCTTACTTATTGTGTTTTGTTAAAAAGCATAACAGCCCAGCTCAAGTTCAGATTGAAAATTTTTTCACACATATTTTTTATATATACGAGTACCCCAAATACTAGTGCAAATTTTTAATTATTTTTTAAATTAGTATATACAATGTTTCTATAAAATTGTTATTGTTATGTAACAAAGCTCTAGTCTGGGTATCACTCGCCGAGTCCAAGGTTCGAGGCTACAGAAATTTATTTGTTACAGGGACCGGGGCGAACTACCTTCAATTTACGGACACTACACAACACTCACTTGGGGATCTTGCCCTTCTATTTTTTTTTTAATTTCACTTTTTATTTTACCTCAAGGCGTGGCCTTGTGGTTCCTCCTAGTGCGTCGCACTAGGTAGCACCTACTTACAATCTATCGTATGGTGCGCTGCACCTTGAATTCCGCTGGACGATGGCGTGGCCTATCCCTCGAATCTCCCCTAGTGCGTGGCACAGAGGAGCGTCGATCTGAAACCGGCAAATGGACCCTTTAGTACGTAGCACTAAAACGTGATGAACAAAAAAAATAACACACACTCACTTCGTTTTCAATTTTATCTTTTGTTTATTTATTTATTTTTTTTTTTTGAAAATATTACTTTTTTTATTTTATTTAATTTTTAATTTAATTTATGTATTTGTCTTTTATAAACACTGTGGGATGGACGGCGTGGCCTATCCCGATGATCCTCCTGGTGCGTGGCACCAAGGAGCGTCGATGTGTAAAAAAAAATGGCTTTCCCAGTCACTTTCCTTCACTGTTCCGTCGCGAGACACTCACCTGAATATACGTCTGCTTGCTGCCGCTGTTGATCGCCGAAAGAGAAAGAGTTTTCTTCGTTCGCCGCCATCTGCTTGTGGTTTCGTTGTTCCCCTTCGTTGAGTTTGAAAACATGGCGTCATTCAGCTGGATGAGTGTGTTCACCACTCGACTATTAATTTATGCAATTGAAGGGTTGCATTTTCGTTTTAATGTACAATTCTTCTTAGATTTAGCAATTTTTAAATTATTTAATAAAATAAACTGTCCCTTCATGGGCAAATAATAAAAAAAAAAACTTAACAATTAAAGAATAACCAAAAATAAACAATTCATGCTATGAAAAATATATAATAAAATAAACAATTAATGGTAATAAAAAGAAAATAATAAAGTAAAATAAACAATTCCTGATTATATAAAAATAAAATATAAATATAACTCCACTGGTGAGACGCAAACGAGGGGGTGGACCGACTTGCGTCCTCACAGTTATAAGCTGACAGACTTGTCCAAAGAGAAAATACTTTTAAAGTCTCTTTTACCACAGATTATATTTTGTTCGCTCAAAGTACGGTTAGCCCAATTCAGGAAATGTATGGATAAATGTAGTATGCAAACCTAATTAAATTTTGTTTCAGTTTGTATAGAAAACTTTCAAATACGTCGCACAAAAGCAAAATAATTTCATATTTCAAAATAAGAGGTAATTCTACTTGCTAAATGAATCTTCAAGGAAATTTTAAAGCTTAATCCGACATTAGTTTAAACAAAACAGAAATTCATTGTGGGAAATCATCTAAATTTCTTATGGTAATTAAATTTAAATGACATCAAATGAAATGAGTTAACGAGAAAGCAAGTGGGCAAAAACCTATTTCAAAAAGCGATGTCAACACTAGCCCTTTCACAATAGTAACAACAACAACAACGGCAAATTTAACCATAGTTAACTATAGCACCACTTCTAATTTTTGTTGCTTTAATTAAATTTTACTACAACAGCAATAACAGCGAAATCTCTTAATCAGGTAGCACCTAACAAATTTGGTGTTCGGGCCACCGAATTCATTACGAAATTACAACGATGTTTATCTATTCTCTGGCATCCTACTACTCTTTTGATGTTTCATTTGTTCCAACTCTCTCGCTCTCTCACGCTCTCAATGCCACTCATTTGTATTAATTGAATGAGAATTACACTTTAATCCAATAAATACTTCGCACTGCCACACAAGTAATTGATGTGCTCGTTGAATTATTTTGTGGCATTCGTTTACAGCTTAAAATTAAATTAAACAAAAAAAAAAAAAAAGAAACTCAACAACGTAAAAGCAGCGCTTTATTTTAACAACAACAATAATAATAGCAAGGCTATCTATTCATAAGGAGAGGACGTTGACTATAAAGACTACGTAGTAGCTATGTACGTTGCTGAAGTTGCTGAGGACAATGATGAAAAAGTTGGTGTAATGGTGATGCATAGCTTAAACAGATGATGGTGGTAGGGATGTGTACATTCATATCAAGTATTAGCCTTTCAAAGTAAAATTGTTATGTTTTTGTTTTTCCGCTTCTACATTTATTTAAGCGCTGCGATGTGTCATGAAATTGTTTACTTTCACGTACATTCACTCATACATAAATGCATACACATACACATACACATACATATATATATATATATAAATGTGGCAAGCATCAGCGTCAGGGTTGAGCTTCCGTTTCCGTCTCCGTCGTGGTGTTATGGCAACAGCGGCAGCAGCAGCAGCAGCCCCATCAACAACACAAACAACACATTGCCATTTTGAACGTGGGTAGCAGCGAGTAAATTGAAATTGAATTGGAGCAAATGCGCTGCTGCTACCTCTGCTGCTATTGCTGTCTACTACGCATTTACACCTTTATGTATTGTTAAATTATATACAATTGTAAGTAGGTATTTACAGACATACATACATTGGAAGAGAGTGGGAGTGGTTGTTGTGTGGCCTCTGCATAAAACTGACTGTACTTTTATGTATATTGCTCTATTGGCATTTAGCTATTTAAAATAATTACATGAAAGCAAGATAGAAAGCGATGGAAAACGCGCCGAAGACGAAGGTGTAGAAACAATCAAATTCGCACCATTACCATTACTATAAAAGAAAGTAACAGCCGATCCCACCACCGGTGCCACCATCGCCACCACTAACTATGGCATTAAATGTGCAACAATTACATTTAATTTGAACACTGACAGGGATTGTCATTATTATTTCAATCCTAAGTGGATTTAGGTGTTGTTTGCTGTTGATTTCATTGAAATTGCACAACTTTTATGCGCATTAAAAATTTATCAGAAAATTTATGCTTTTATTTTAAATTGAAATCAATCAATAGGCGCCATACATACATACAAACATACAATCAATGCAATCGTAATTTAGTGCAATTTATTTTTTACGTTTAAATAGTAAAAGTAATTTTCGAGTCATAATTTATTAATGTCGGGAATTTATTAACCCACTGTGAAGCACATTAATCCTTTGAAATGAAATACGGCCAAGCCATGTTCAGTTTGCCATGACTGCTTTGAAGTGCTGTTTTGGAATAGAAAAGAAAGTCTATCAGTAATAATACATATCCGAGGAGAATATTACAAACATCAAGCTTCTTGGAAAAGATGGCATAACTACTTGGTGAAGGCTTCTTTTTAGCATAGTATTCCATTCGTCGAATTGCCTTGTCGTGATATGTGCTTGGCTGGTGTGCAAAAAGTTTGTGTTCGATTTTCGGCCCAATTAAAAAAATTAAATATACTCAGCCCTATTCCAAATATTCCCGAAATTAAATCTCCGGGTAAATGTGTTTCTTTCCCATGTATTCCTATAGGAAAAGAAGGAAAAAGAAACAACTTTTCCTGGGGATTTCATTCGGGCATAATGGGACGACCCGAAAATCAGACACTGCGAAATATACTAAGATCTATCGTACCAAAGCCCCAAGTTATGAAAGAGAGAAAGGTTTAGGAGCAAGGAATCACAGTCAAATTTAACAATGCTACTGCATCCATTCACACTATAAAAATCGTCAACATAAAGTGGTTTAATAGCCTCTACAAAGGTCTTTAGTAGTCGATGATCTTCTATCTAAGCCGGATTATAAAGTCAACGATTACACATGATACAGATGATCTTGGGATCATTATTACTGGAAAATTTGGCTTACCGATTTGTTTTAGATTGGTTCGTCATAGAGAAATTATCTTAAAGCCGTCCTTGCCTCCTTCCCTAAAAAATAGTTCTATTCCATTATCAGCAATGTTCTGAATTTCACTTTCCAGTGGAATTAAAACCGAAACAGTGTAATTCATATTGCTGCATTTTCTATTTCAATCGAAAGTGAAAATTGGAACATGGCTGAATGTCTTAAAATTTAAAATTTCTTATTTAATCATAGGGATATACTTGTATGTATGAAACAAATAGAAAATTTAAATTTTTGGGGAGCAAGAAATCGCAGTCATATTTAATAATGCTACTGCATGCATTTAAAAAAAGAACATTCGCCACATGACCATATTTAGGAAAATTTCTAAAGCTTCTAAAGGTAAGAAATTCAATATTGCATGGAGGACCAAGGCTCAGATTACATTTGCTCTTAATTATCATTGGTACAAATTGCTAAAATTTCGATTGTGGCTTAGAATTTTTCGAAATACTGACTTGACTATTAAGATTAGGATTCAACAAAAATTATATAAAAAAATCTTTCTTTATAAAAAAAAAAACTCAGTTTCCGGTGAGTTTTTGTACTCTTTTTCTATTTTCTATTCGTTTAGTTTTTATTTGATTTCTTTATATATAGATATATATATAGATCAATAAACATAGAAAAATTACATAATTTACATAAACAAAAAATTAAATATTAAATACCAATTAGGTACATGTGGTTATAAATACCTAATATATACACCCGTATCTAACTAAAACGTTTAATCACATACTCGTAAATCAAAATTAACAGAATAAACAAAAGTATGTAACAATAAAATGGAGAAAAAAAAAACAATTTCTACGACAAGTAGTAAATTTTATGCAGCTGTTCTAAGTTTCACACCCATTTCCTTACAGCAAAATAAACGAAATACCAGCTAGCAACAATTTATAGTATGTGACCGTATAAAAGTATTGAATGTACATAGCTACACTCACATAAAATGCGATAAAACAAAACAATCGGATATTTTCCACGTTAAAGTCATTTATACATTCATTTGATAAATATAAAAAGCATTGCGAACATTCTTTATACCAATACGTACAATATACACATACATATGTTGTCTGAGTTCTGAATCCTTTCCTTAACGACCGGAGAGCAAGGAGGCAATGGGCTTGGTGTATGATCAAAGGCACAATAACTACAAATATGGTCTCCGGGCGTATTGAAATGCATTGAGGCAAAAATTGATATCAGTTGAGAACGGTACGAAATGAATGTGTCTGTTTGGTTTTGTTTTGTTCTATTTTGTCTGTATAAAAGTCAATATCCTTTTGCGTTACATATAATAGAATTTTCTGTTTTCATTTCGATTTCTTTGTTTGAGTCTCGACTCGATGCTGTTGCTTTGCTGCATAGGGATTTTATTAAGAAAGCAAACAAAGATATAGGGGTTTTCACACCTTGGATACTTGTATACTTGTGTCTTTATAGTAAAATGTGAATACTCTCAACTATGGTATGTTTATTGATAAAACATGCACATACACGTATATACCCAACGGTAGTAAGATGTGTATCAAAATGTATTTTAATATGCATCTATGTAAGTATTTTAAGTATTTAACTCTTTCGGGATCATTAGCCTCCGGTGACCTAAAATTTGTTTTTTTTTTTTTGTTTTTCAAAAACTTTTGCATTTATTCGTTGAAAAGAGAAAGCCTTTGAAAAAGTTACCTAATTCACACCAGAGTAACCGAAAAGGTGAAAATTAGCTCTTCATCGTTGCACGTGTATATTCTAAAGCGATAGATCTGTATTGATTTCGTTCACTTGCTTATGATGAACTCAATCTGCTTCCAATTTGCTTGCGAAAGAAGAGCATTGGATGAGCAGAAAAGTAGTTCATCCACTTTGCTCAAATATTTTCTTAAGGTACATATTTGGTTGTATATGAATATACATACACATTTTCATAGGTTTACTGCCGTTCATTTCTTCTTCATTTTAGGTCATTATTGTTTATATTACTATACTATTGTTTTTGTTATTGGCGTCTCTCTGCAATTGATTTGGAAAGGTGATTCCATTTAAATTCTTTGCATTTTCTTCTTTTTTGTGTTTTGTTGCTTTTGTTTCATGCCGATTATTTCTTGATTTCTTCTGTTCACAAATACTTAGAATTCTCCAGTATTCCACTATTATTGTAGGTACGTACGTTCTATGTATATCCCTATAGATGTCCTCATTGCAATTATTCTTTTTCTTGGTATTTTTGCTGATGCCATGATTTGTTTGCATATACACTCATATCTATAGTACATTGGTGAGTAAACATACATATGTGCAAATTACTTATGGGTATTCGATTTTCAACTCAAGGTTACCTCACTACCACACTTATAAATGTGTGCACCATACCTTTATTAGAATTCACATTTTGATTGTGATTTATTAATGTGGTAAATTGAAAAAGAATAAGCAAGAAATAAGATTAAAAAAAATTGTACGTTTAGTTATTCTTAAATATGTTGGTATATAGAATCTGCTAACTCATCCGAAACGTATGAATGTATGTGGGCACAAGTACTCCTACAAATCTATATCTTGATGTATACTGGGTCATGATAATCTAAATTTAACTTTTGTGGGTTAAGCAGCATTATTACAAAGCAGAAGCAAATAAATAAATAAATATTTTTCAATGCGAAAAATATTTGAATAACTACTTACTCTGTATTCATGCAGTGGTTTACTCTGTCTTAAGCATCTCGACCACGAAAATGAAGTATACGTACTTGCTTCCTCCCCAACACAAAGGATATTCATCTCGGTGGACCGAGTAGGACTGAAGTCTATCAGCAGCATTCAAAATTTTCAGACTTACTAATACTTCAATTCAACTGTTCAATGCTGAACAATCAATAGAATAGTTTTGAAAACCTTAGCAACATAATTCATATGTGGTAATGGCGGTGGAACTGAAGCTGATGTTGTCAATTGGATTGGTAAGGTGAAACCTGAAATGCAACTTAGAGTATGTGGGTTATTTAAATGCAACTTATAGAAAATGACCAATACTATTTCTTGAAAGCTTCGTTCGTTTATTGGGAACTGAAGTTCACAGCACAAAACCGAACACGATAGGGGATGAGAGAAGACAAGGGGAAAAATAATGTAAATAATGAAGCCAATAAATGTGAGTCATGTAACTCATAGAGCTCAGATTCATCTCACGTGAACCCACTTTTAAAATCGACTAGGCTCAAACGTGCACAAATGAGTGTGTCCAATTACTCGACGTTGATTTTGAAAGATAAAAAAGTCTCAACGCACTTTTGCACCTCAAAGTCCTCAAAACAAGGGCCAAATTTTGGATTTTTAGAGCTTGTTTTTATTTTTTCAAAAGATTGAATAAAAATCTGTCGAAAATGTTTTAAAAAATTTTTTTAAAAGTAATAGGTGATTAGTTATATGGATCCGAAACAGGGGCTGTTTCACCAAAATGCCAAAATTCTACCTTCAACACGGCGTGTCTTTGACCGATCTCGTTCAAATTTGGTGTAACTATTACTTTGTGCAAGATTGAGCCCGATCGATTTAAAAATGGGTTCACGTGAGATGAAATCACCATAAATATATTTCATATAAATCTGTATGACTAGTCTTACGTTTGTCTATCTAGGTATACTTGATAATTGTAAATTTTAATAGCAGTATAAAATTTCGCGTTAACTTGGTTTTAGAATCAGTAAAAGGTGTTAGGGTACGCAGACATAATTTGTAGTTTACTTCGAAAAGTGGTGAAATTTAGCGAGTTTGGGGCGTTGTACAGGTTTCCTTAAATGTGACCTTCTTTAAGATTGGTTTCCATGTCAAGCATTGTGCAAAAATCATTTTTAAGAATTGCTTGAGAAATTAAAAAAAAGATAATCAAAACAAATGATTGACCAAAAAATTAGGGTACAGTCGAACTTCCCTATAGTGAACTTCCATACAATGAAGCTCTCCCTATTATCAATTGATTTCAACCACACAGCTTTTTCGTTCTACTTATAATGTATTTTTATCTCCCTATAATGAATTTCCCTTCAGTGAATTCTTCTCTACAATGAACAAATTTCGCAACAGAAAATTTAACTCTCATGCGTTTTTGCCTCCATAAAATGAATTTTTTCAAATAATTTTCTGTTATGTATATTAATGACACCGTATACCGAGAAACATACCATAATTAGGGGATTTCCAAAAGTTGAAAATAACAATTGAAAAAAATAAGAAAGTCTCATCACTAACAATTTTGTCAACAGTTGCCTGTGTTCAGTGAACAAAGTGAAAATGTCGCAGAAGAAGAATTGGCCGGAGAAGAAGAATTGGTGGATGCTAATAAGGTATTACCTATATTTGGATGAATTTCGTCATCAATTGGCGTATTTCGAAACTTTTGGAGATGAGAAATAACTTACCGACTAATGTGTTTGAATCTTTAAATATAATAGAAAGTTTTGTTGAGGAAGAAAAATGGAAGAGTGTAATCTAAACTAAAATTACTGATTATTTTAAATAAAAGTGGATAAAAATATCATAATTTCTGTATAATGAAGTTTCTTTATAATGAAATGATTTTCTGGTTCCGTGCGAATTCACCATAGGGAAGTTCGACTGTATTATTATTGATATAAAAGCACAAAGCCGTTCTTACGAACTTAAAAAAATCAATTCTTGTAGTTTTATAAAATGACAATGGTTAAATTTAGAAGCACTTGTTAAAATTATTTTTTAACAAATTTATTTTTATTAATAATAATAAGTTCAGAGCAGTTTTTTTTTATAAGTTTAAGTAATATCACGAGATGTATTTTAACTAAGTTTTTTAACTAACAGTTAAAAACAAAATTCAATGTAGTTTATTCTCATATACTTTTATATTATTAAACGCCATTCAAAATGAAAAATCTAAAAAAATTTAAATATTCCGTATATTTTGTCTTCTAACTCCGATATTTCTTAATACCAATTTATATATTGTTGTAAGCAGCTAAATGTTCTCTTTTGAATGACATATAAAAACTTACTCAGCGGATACATAAAAACAAAGTTACACGATGCTTTAACCAATCAAAAATGGGTTTTTCGACCCTAAGTCCAGATTTTAAGGGTCAATTCAAAATTCTGAGTATGCAGTTTTTTTCTGCTTGACTAGACCTACGACACATGTGAACCTTAAAAAAAATAATTTTAATTTTTATTGTCACACTGTGTTATTATTGCCGAGTTCTACACCGAGATAGACTGTAAATTCCCAATAATCCGCTTTAGGCAAACAAAGGATATTCGATTCCTTGAACCATTTATAAGACACCCTCTTAATCGATCAAACTGAAACTTGTTACACATAAGTATTTAATTGAAATTAATTTTTTTTTAGTATTTTTAAGTTTCAACAGTCACCATTTTGACAAAATTTTGCATTTTCAAAATAGCTTAGTTTCAGTTGATTTGTTAGAGTTACCATGCTCACAGCAAAAAGCCTTTAAATGAAGCCCTTACCGGAACTAAATTTTTTTTTAAATATTTCGTAAATAGTGAATTTTTAATGAGCCATACTTTCTTTTTTGCCATACTTTCTAAGGCAAAGTTGATCACAATAGAATATAGAATTTTTCTGTCAAAGTACTTTTCAAACAAAAAAAAAAAAAAAAAAATTGGTACGCACACATCTCCAGAAAAATTGCTTAAAAAAATGTTTATTTGTGCCTTCTTACTGGACTTCTCCCTTTAAATTGTATGTGTACCATAAGTCTTTTGTACAACAACAAAAAAACAAACAAAAAAAAAAAAAAAAAAAAAACAAATTAATAAAAAATTTGAAACACAAAAATCGAATTTATTATTCATATGTAAATTACAAATATTATATTTAATTGGACATTTGTAATTTTTACACGTTCTCTGTACTTTTACACAATCAAAATTTTAATGCAATTAAAGATAAAAGAAACATTGTCATTAATTACAATTACTATAATTAAATGCTACATGCCACATGCAACCACCTGATCGCAACCTGATGTGTCAACCGAAATTGAGTCACTTTCTCAATTAAGAATTTTCTACAATACAATAAATATGTATGAATATGTATTTATTACAAACAAATTGTGGCGTTTTATTTAATTTTAGGTTTCGAAAATCTTTTTTTTGGAAATGTATGTGTATATTTAAGTGAGTATAAGTAAGTTGAAATAGAGGCAGCAGGTATATCACACCAACTTCAACTACAAATAAAAAGCACCAATGTTTTACTCTGTTATAAAGAAACAGCAAAATTAGACTTGCCAAAAATCTAAGCAATAAAATTTTCGGTTTGACATTCAAACATTTCTTTTCTTCTTCTAGTAGGTAATTATTATTTATTGAAATAATAGCAACCTATAAAATTTCGTTTTGTTTAATGCTTTTGCCAAATCTAATTTCTTAGCACACATACACACATCCAAGCGCAACAAACCTATCAGTTTTCCATTAAAGCAATACCAATTTTTGGCCTACACTCCTACAATCAAACATACCTTTATACTGTTATTGCTTTTAGCCAGAAACGAAAAAAATTGTGCTAATAATACGATAAATGTCCACACGAAAGCCATAAGGGCGCAATTTCGTCTACGTCTGCATTTTGGCTGTTTGTGGCATTTTTAGTATTTTTTTTTTTGCTGTTATTGCCTTCGAAATGCTTCTGAAAAGAGCATTGCAATTATCCTCAACAATGCGTTGGTTGAGCAGGAGGCTTTTCATGTTATTTTTTCCCTTTTTTACTTGCCTGAATAACACACAAATTACGTATCGCACGTACATATTCATACACATAAAATGCAAATGGGTGTGGCATTTCGTTTGTATGTTTCAGTATGAGCAGCACAACGTAACAAATCTAGGTTCAAATAATAATGAAAAGGAAATAAAACTTATTAAAAGATTTGAATCTAATCGATCGATATTTTGAGGGCCGAATTCGTTCGTTATACCAAAAAAAAAAAAAAACAAAAAGCGAAATAAAAGAATTTGTACAAAAATTGGAGCGTAAGAATAAAACTGACCAAAAAAATTAAATTTTATTACATTCGGATTTGAATGTTTTTTCAAATATATGTGCGTTAAATGTGTGTAACCAAACCGTAACGAAAATGAGAACAAATATTAAATTGCAGTAAACAATTTCATATTGTTTCTTTGTTAAACGAAATTTGAACAGGTACAAGAAATCGTGAGTTAATTTTGAAAATTTCTGAAGCACCATTTTAGGGTAAGACCGCTCTTGAAATGGTCATAATACTAAAAATACCTTTGTGTAATGCGACCGCCCCAAAAACGTTGAGCATTATGATTTCTTTTAAAAACACGAAAACCAAATTTAAACAATTTAAGACTAAATAAATTTTATTGATTGAAATTATTAAATGAAATATATGCCGAAAAATATTTAGGTATTAAAAATCTGGTGTTTTTAAGAATTTTTCACTGATGCACTTTGGGTCAAGGAATGCCAAAATAGGGCAAAAATCATTTGAAAGTTGGCCAAAAGGGAAGTTACCATCGTACTTAAGAGTAGTTGGAGAAAACTTAAAGAAATGTTTTGTTAATTCGTCGCTTGAGAATTGATTTGGCGTATGTGTGTACAAATTCATATACCTATACGCCAAATCAGTTCTCAGGCGACGAATTATAAAATTCCTGCTCTCCTGGCATTGCTGGAAAATGGAAAAACATGCTATAACTACTGAAGTGGCTATTTATAGCCTGAATTTGGAAAGAGTTTTGTTGGTCTGATTTTTATTCTGGTCTAAATTTTAGTTTTAATGGAAAAATTTAAGCCCCCTCCCTTTCCCCGGAGGAAATTTCTGAATCTGCTGTAGTATGTACGTACCATGTGCATGCAATAAGCTAAAAAACTTGCCGTTCTATTCGTTTCCAAAGTTCAGTTCGATGTCAGTTGCTAGCATTTAAATGTTTTCAATTTCTCTCTGCTTTCATTTTCATAATCGATAGCAATCACGTTTTCTTTTATTTACGAACATGACCAGCAACAACAGCAATTGCTATTCTATAGAAATAGGAACAACTATAACAAAAAGAGTGACCAATGGTCATGCAAGTATACTTGTAAATTGCATATATATTTATTTGGGATATGTTTGTACATATGCATTTTTATATAATATATATAATTGCTACTGCCATGAATACTCAACGTTGTCCAGGAGCTTTAAAATTAAAGATTGAAAACATCAGTTTAAAAAATTGCCACTGAATTCTAGGTACTTATTTAAGTAAATGCAGTGGAGAAATGAAATAACTTACCATAAAATATAAAATGTCAGCCTAAAAGCATGCTACATTTCTATACTAATTATCACGAACAAGTTTTCTAAATCCTTTACATTTCGAAATTTATCATATTTTGCATCTTTTTTCACACCATCAAAAATAGATAATAAAAACTCATGGTTCTGGGTTCAATGGTTTGGACTGCGTGGTGATGGGTTTTAGATTCGAATGTTTCTTTCTTTTCACACATTTCTATGAAGTATGTGTGAACGTTCCATTGCAATATTTATTCTACGAATTCGTTCTTGCATTTATTTCTGTATTTTGCAGTTAATTAAATATAATAAATACATATGAACTCTTCGCCTGACTTACACACATGATCGTCTATTTAAAAAGTTGTAGTGGATGAATTACACATTACACGTAAATGCAAACCCTTCACAAAGCGAGCGAAACTGAGATATTTTTATTTATTTATTTATGTGTATGCACAAGTTTATAAATGTGCGGCAACAAGTTCAACTGAAATCAAACAAACAAAAAAAAAAAAAAAAAAAAAAAATAAGGTTAAATATATTTTTCAGTTGAAGCGTAGGAGGAAAAAATCGAATCGCTTGATTGGCATTTAATTTAATTTTCTACGAAATTGTTAAATTGTGTTTGTAACTTAAAACTTATGTATTTGGCCTTATCACTTCATCAGTAAGAGTAAAAAAAAAAGGAATAAAATTATAGATATTAAATGAAAATACTATTAATAAGTTCTGTCACGTTAAAGGTGTAAGTAAATATATTGATTACAGTATTCAGTGTTAATGACATCAATCATAATAATTCAATTTAATTTGTATTAAATTTTTGTGTACGTAATTATTTCTTTGCAAATAGAGAGGGAGAGAGTCTTGTATATTTAAAATGGTTTGAATCAAGCTTCAAGAATAAGAGATTTGACTACTATTACCGCAAATTACTGTTCTTTAATGCAATCACATTGCATCTTTCTACGTCATATTAATTTCACTATATTTATTATAGATTGGCTACAAATAATTATTTTTGCAATAGCAACATCACCAATGTATTGGGAGTATGAATGTATAAACTCGTAATTGTGACTAACTTCATATCTATCATACGCGCCATTTTTTTTGACATTGACAGCTATTCTATCTCGAAGAGCGCCAAAAATACTATGAGAATTGATCTGTCAAATAATTTTCATAATTTTATAAAAGTGTTTTACTATAGCTGAAAATGTCGAATTTCGTGCCAACAAAAAAACACTTGCGGGAAGTTTTTATTTGCTTCTTCCATTTAAAGAAAAACACAACTGAAGCACATCGTTTACTCACTGAAGCTTATGCTGACTGTGCTATAGACGTTAGAATGTGTCAGATGTGGGATGCACGTTTCAAAAGTGGTGATTTTGATGTTGAAGACAGGGAACGTTCAGGCGGCCCGAAAAAGTTCGAAGATGAAGAATTGAAGGCATTATTCGAAGAAGATTCATGTGAAACGCAACAAGAACTTGCAGAATCTTTAGGAGTTGATCAATCAACCATTTCCAAACGATTAAAAGCATTGGGAATGATTCAAAAGCAAGGAAATTGGGTGCCGTACGAATTGAAGCCGAGAGACGTCGAACGACGATTTTTCACATGTGAACTGCTGATTGAACGACAGAAAAGAACGTGTTTTCTGCATCGTATTGTGACTGGCGATGAAAAGTGGATACGTTACGATAACCCAAAGCGTAAAAAATCATGGGGACCGCCCAGACATGCATCAACATCAACGGCAAAGCCGAACATCCATGGATCCAAGCTCATGCTGTGTATTTGGTGGGATATGAAAGGTGTCGTGTATTATGAGCTGTTGAAACAGAACGAAACGATCACTGGCGACCGCTACCGACTACAATTGATGCGTTTGAGCCGAGCATTAAAGGATAAGAGGCCAGAATATGAGAATAGACACGACGAAGTTATTCTTCAGCACGACAATGCTCGGCCGCATGTTGCAAGGCAAGTAAAAACATACTTGGAAACGCTGAAATGGGAAGTGCTACCCCACCCGCCGTATTCTCCAGACATTGCTCCTTCTGATTACCACTTGTTCCGATCGATGACACATGGCCTGGCTGAACAGCACTGCCGTTCTTTCGAAGAACTCAAAAAATGGGTCGATTCGTGGATAGCCTCAAAAGATGAGGAGTTCTTTCGACGCGGAATCCGTATGCTAACAGAAAGATGGGAAAAGGTTGTGGCTAACGATGGACAATACTTTAAAGAATAAATTCATAATCACTTTTTCACAATAACAATATTATGAATATAGTGATAATATGTTCGCAGTCGAAGGGTATTATTATTTTTCTACCTACACTTATTTCTTTGCTTTCATATTGAGAGAATTAGAAAATGATCTCAGTTGTGCAGACTTGGATTGCTTCTGATGATTGCTACTTTTACTGGGAGAAATAAAAGCTCTGAGAAAAAGCAACAGCAATTATATAGTCCTATGAATACTTTGCAACAATAACACAAATAATAATAGAGAGCACAAAAAAGAGACAGCGAGAGAGAACTGCTTCGTTGCCCATAACGGAGAAGTAATCGTGTCCTCTATTTCAAAACTTTATCTGCTCTAACCGTAATGACATATAATATTATAGTTATTGCTTGGAGCAATAAATCAAAGTTCAAGCGACCGATGATTACTCCATGGATGACTGTAGATGTAACTGGGATATTTATGGTGTGAATGCCAACTTGCGGGGAATTCCCCGATTTGCGGGGAGTTTTACTTGATGCGGGGAATCGGGGAATAAGCTGTTTTTTTGCGGGGATTTTGAAGTCGTTCAGCTTTTAGTAATTAAAGTCTGTAGAATATTTTTTGTCAAATTTGTAATGTAAAACTTTTAACTTACGAAATATTTCATATTTTGGGTCTTAAAATCTTCATCTTTCCTTAAGTAGGCCTAGGCCCTGCAATTTATTGGCTTGGAGAAATCAATTTTTAAAAAAGAGTGCTATTTAAAAGTTTTATATTTCGAAAGTATTCTGTAAAAATTTCAGAGAACACAGAGTGCTTTCGTAGATATGGACGATTATAGCGGCGAGTGGCAGTCAGGCCAAAACAGTCGCGCGGCTATTCGACTTTCCTTTCGGCCGTTCAGAAAGGTTTAACTTTGCCTTATTACAAATTACGGTCAGCCATCATAAAGAAAATGAAGTATATTTTATATGTTAAAAACCGATAGTCAAAACTTTGAATTCGATTTTCTCAAAACAAAGTTTTTGCCATTTTTCATTTGAGTCAAAAGAAATTCTATGTCTTCTCCTTTGAGAACTGTGATGTCCAAAAGTGGTCTGAAGCTTATATGTTAAGAATTCCGGAGTCAGAAAGCACGCTTCTATTAATCTACCAGTCCCATAAAAATTTGTTAATTTTTTGACTGAGAAAGTTCAGGATCGCCTTAAAATAACACTCACTGAGGTCAGTTTCGTTTTTGTAAAATGATTATATGGAATAATATGAAATTATACCAATGCGGGGAATTCGATCGAAAATCGGGGAATTTCTCGAGGGTTATCGGGGAGAGAGAAAAAATGAGTTGGCATCCCTGGTACTTATGAACATTTTAAGTAGATAATTGAAGTATTTGATCGGCATAAAGAGCAAAAAAAAAAAACTGAAAAATGACATTCTCCATTTTCTCTTCGTGACATTTTTGCTCTTTGTGATTTGAATTCAAGTCACATTCATGTTTTTTTTTGTTTTCAATCTTCCTTTCCAATTTATGCAGCGTAGAATGAATGCGGCGCATTGATATGTTGAATATTTGATTCACATACATACATACACACATACATACGTTCAATATGAGAGCACGTTAAATGCTGCGAAAATTCAACATAATACTTTCCTCTTTTCCTCAGTTTTCCATTCTTCATCTTTACATTCTTTCTGCTAACAATAATGAAGATACCAACTATAATAACAACAGCAAATACAATGCTACAATGAGAATGCTCGAGAAAAAAAGAAGAAATCATCAGGAAGATAAGATGTTTCTTTTTATTTTTTGCTTCTATAAAAGTCAGCGTAGAGGGGCATGGTGCATGGGGTTAATATAAAATTTGAATCTTTTGATTTGGAAATATAATAGTTTAAAGTTCAAGCTATGGTATATGTTTCTTTTAGTTGAATAAACCATGTTTTTTTTTTTTATGAAATTGTTAACATATGAATGAATACATTTCGTTTTGTAAGCTCATGCTTCTGCAGCTTTTTACTACCTGTGTGTGTAGAATTATTTCAACTATTTATGTGATGAAAGCCAAAAACATAAATCTTCATGTTTTAAGTTGAAAATCGTAAAAATTTAACTTTTTATAAGTTTCCATGAAACGTACTAACATATAATCATGTGCTAGGATATCCAAAAAAAATTAAGAAAGATATCCACTTAAAATTTGGGAATACTATATATGTCTGAAGACCGCCGCTATTTGGATCCCGTACAGAAATTTGACGTTGAAGTTTCAAAACTTAGTATGATGTCAAAAAATAAGAAAGATGTGGTGAATCCGGCACTGTAGGTGAACCCGACACCCTCATTATCTCAAAAGCGGTAAGACTCACCAAGGTGACGTATTTATTGTTAGAGACGCTATTAGTCAGAAACTATTTGGTAGGTTTTTTGTCAATTGTTATCGCTGCTACAGGACAATTAATGTCTACAAATGCAAAATTAACGTTGATTATAGCGAAAAAAAGGGTAAGACATATGTAAATCAAAGGTTGTAAAGGAGGTTCAAATATTTATTGCACTACCAAATTTTACTACTAAATTATATCCATATTTATAAGGTTTTAGAGCAAAAAAATAAAAAGTGTCGGATTCACACGGCCAAACACACAATACACAAAAAGTATAAAACATTTAGTTTGGATATGGTTGACGAAATTTAAAATCACTTCAAAATTATTCTTCGGAACAATAAGGTATGGATCCAAGATACATTTGAATATTAGTTCAATAAACATACATTAAATTGGTACAACGGATCGGAAATAGGAATTGGAACTGGGCCAGGAGTATTTGGACCAAGTACCAGACTCAGACTCTTTGGTTCTCAGACAACTCATGTTCATATCGAACGAGCGTATAAAGATGAAAATATTATAATATTTAGAGATAGCGAAGCCCCCGTCAAAAGGTTTGGTCTCCTTTGAGATATCCTCTAGATTTTCCCAAGGTATTTGGAGAATACCAGTAGAATTTTCTATCAGTTCAATCTTATCTAAATTTACTGTCAGGTTCTTCTTCCGGTAAAAATCTAACTAATACAATCAACATTAAAAATAAATTGAATGAGACTGTGAATGTAATGAACACTTTTACTGTTTCAATACTAATCTACTTAAATAATAAGCGTACACACATACATATACAAATAAAAAAAAATGCTGCCTACGGTGTAATTGTAATTTTCGATGGTCAGAAATCAGCAATCCACGTTTAAAACGTTACGTGTCTGTGTCGAAGTATAAAAACGCATGTACAAGAGTGTATGAATGAATGTAGGTTGAGATGTGTGTTTATTAACGATTCTCTATATGGGGTGTAGTATGTATTATGTATGTAATAGTGCATGTGTGTCAATTGGGTATACACACGTATTTACATGTATAGTATGTCTGCAGATCGATGTGTATGAATGTATTTGTTTATGCGTAATTGTGCCTTAAGGTACATTAATTCAATGCAGAATTCAAATTACTTTGCTAAATCACATTTGCCTTTGTGTGTGCACAAAAAGTTTTAAAAAAAATATTTTAACGAAAAAAAAACCACATGAAGTTTTCTTTTTTTTATTGCAAAACGCCACGTAATTGTATTAAATATGAAATGATATTGACTTTAAAATTAAATATTAATTTTACTCTTTGAACACATGTATGTATGTATTTAGCTTCTGGAAATTCAATAAACATTCTAAATTTTATGTTTTTGTCTCATTTATTTATTTACTTCAGTTATGGATTTCTTTCAATTAAAATTATTGGTTGCTGACCCTTAGCTTTCCCTATGCATATATTCTGGATTATACACAGTGATTTAGAATTGCCTATAGATATTTTACCTTACCTTACCTTAGTTGGCTCTACAACCGATGATCGGTCTTGGCCGCCTCTATAAAGCCTCGCCAGTCGCTTCTGCAATGCGCGCGCCGGCGCCAGTTAGTAAGGCCAAGTGTAGACAGGTCCCTCTGTACCTGGTCTTTCCAACGGAGATTAGGTCTTCCTCTTCTGCGCGTTCCATCTCTGTGGCTCGAATAAAATACCCTTCTAGACGGAGCACTTTCATCCATTCGCTCAACATGACCCAGCCAGCGAAGCCGCTGGAGTTTTATGCGCTTGACTACGTTAATGTTGGCGTACAGCTCATGGTTCCATCTTATACTATACACGTCGTCCATGCCCACAGGACCATAGATCTTGAGAAGTATCTTTCTCTCGAACGCTCCCAACAGCCTCTCATCGTTGGTGGTTAATGTCCACGTTTCAGCGCCATACATTAGGACGGAAAGGATGAGTGACTTGAAGAGCGTTATTTTCGTACGTCGAGAGAGGGCCCTACTTCTCAATTGCCTACTGAGCCCGTAGTAACACCTGTTGGCAAGAGTTATTCTTCGCTTGATCTCAAGGCTGACATTATTGTTGGTGTTGATGCTGGATCCAAGATAAACGAAATCCTTGACGACTGTGACATTTTGTCCAAGACGCCGTGACTATTTGTTTGTTGACACAAGGTATTTCGTTTTGTCCTCGTTCACCACTAGACCCACTCGACGAGACTCCCTCTCCAAGTTGGAGAATGCTGCACTGACTGCTCGCGCGTTGATGCCAATGATGTCAATATCATCAGCATATCGTCGCCTGAGCATTGATTTGGCGTATGTATATACAAATTCGTATATCTATACGCCAAATCAATTCTCAGGCGACGATATGCTAGCAGCATGACACTCTTGTAAAAGATAGTGCCAGAGATTCCGATATTCGCAGTTCGAATTATTTTTTCCAGCATTAGGTTAAAGAAGTCGCAAGATAGAGAATCACCTTGTCTGAAACCTCTTTTGGTATCAAATGGCGCGGAGAGGTTAGTCCCAATTTTCACTGCGCTGGTGGTGTCTGTCAGTGTCATTTTGCAAAGACGAATGAGCTTTGCAGGGATACCAAAACCAGACATTACGGCGTTCAGGTGATCTCTAATCGTGCTGTCGAAAGAGGCTTTATAATCGACGAATAGATGGTGTGTGTTGATTTGTTTTTCTCGGGTCTTTTCTTGGATTTGGCGTAGTGTAAATATCTGGTCAATTGTGGATTTACCAAGCCTAAAGCCACACTGATAAGGTCCAATCACTTTTTTGACGATGGGCTTCAGTCTTTCACATAGTACGCTCGATAAAATCTTGTTATTTTACCAGGAGTCGTAAAAAAGTTTATTGGCCGTTTTCTACATTCAATGTTTCTAATCAGGGTGAAATTATCTGTCTTGGCTTTGTGGAGCCTACCTTTCGACATAAAAATATGACCAAGAGTGCAATGAAAAGCTATTGAGGGAAAAATAAAGGAAAAATGAAAAAAAAAAAATCTGTGTATTCGGTAATTTTTATCATATAGCAAAATAAGAAAACTCAATTATAATCATAAATTTTCTCGAAAAAAAAATCAGGACTAACCTAACGTTTTTTGTTACAAATCGAAAGATCATGCAATTTTAGCACTTGGTATTGTTTTTGGTCAAAATTGGGATAAGAATAATGTATATTACAAAAACAACTGCTGGGTTGCCCAGATGCTATGCATGTGCTCCATTCAAATCAGTTATATTTATTTATTAAATCAAGATGAAATTCAAATACCTAGTTACAAAAGTTGCTTGCTGATGAAAATCTATAATTTTCAATGCTAATATATAAGTAAATGTGTATGAAATATTCCTTTTTAAAGGTAGGTACATAACAACATACATGTATAATTTTCACTTTTCATAATACAAAATATGAAAATTGAAATCTTACAGTTACATTGATAAGGTGCTGTCATAATTTGACATTTTAGAATGAACCTTTGTCAAGTTCTTGTTTTTGCAACGAAACATAAAACTCAAAACATCTCTCTTTCTCTTTCTATTGTATTGTTGTACGATTTCAATTTATTTTAGCATGAAATTTCAAATGTAAAACATGTCGATATTTATGTGAAATATACAGGCATAGGCGCTTAACATCTAAAAATGTGTGTTGTATTCACAAACTGTAGTATCACCATAAAATAGCCACAACATAATTTTTAATTATTTCTGTCAACACACATATAAATCATTTATTCAATGTTTCTGTCAACATTAGGTCATAGCTATGTAGACTTGATGAGGGTGCGCCTAGCTATGTAAGTATTATTAACTTTATGGTCGAATAAATGTCATACCAAAGTTTTGATCTTATTGAAAAACTATAAACCAACTACCTAAAAATAAACGACAAGTATTTGCATATATTTGTATACTCATTCAGCGTACGTCTGTCAGTTTATTCGAGGATGATGATGATGATTAACATGATTACATTCCTGTAGCCTTGCCTTGCTTCTGTAAAGGCTATTTCAAATATACAAATTAACGACGATGAGTCGAATTTAAAGTCACCCACCACACATATCCAAACGAAACCATGCGGGCATCCGATTTGTCTCATTTATTTCCGGTTCGCTTCGCTCCAATTCGATACTCAGTTTACACAATGCACTCATTTTTCATGACAGACAAGCATGAGATTTGAAATTATTGCACAAAATAATCGTTTGACTGGGTTCTCAATTTTCCATTTTGTTCAAATTTTACCATGCAAAAAAAAAAAAGAAAAAAAAAACATGCATATGCTATACTAGTCTCCAGTTGCTCTAAATTGTTGGCCGCCAAGTCAGAGCAGACCAGGCACCGGCACGTAGCACTCGTTCGTATTGTACTGTACTGCACTCTGTGACTCCTTTACCAATATTATTCATATCGTATATCGAAAATCAAAGAAGCCTCTACTCAGCCCAAAAAGAAAAGGAAGAAAGACACACACATGCTGCCTGCCATGCTACTTTGTTATCTTGTTGCACATCATTGGGAGCGACTGACGTTCAAACATACAGAACTATATATGTTGATGGGCAATGGCTATGGTATTGGCGTTGGCAATAATGATGACAATGACGTCGTTTGTTGTCTTGTTTGTGCACCATGTGGTGGGCATGCGACTTCGAGCAAACACACATATGCACATTTTAACTTTAACCCAATGCAACTAGTGTGTCGCTTTGTTCTTTTGCAAGCTCTGTATGACCGTGCTCACACACATACTTTTTTGTATGTACATTCAACTCTGTGTTATTAGAAAACATTCATTAAAGGTTCAAATTCGTTTTGACCACGTTGCTCTCGTCGTCGTCATCGAATCGGTTGTTGTATGGAAATTGCTGTTCCTTGCATGTACAGTCATAGCCATCAATCGTTGTTTGCGACGACAACATTTACTTGTAGGTGTATCTAACCTACGCAAAGTTGGTAAAGCATTTTAAACTATATTGAATTTTTGGCTTCGTAAAATGGGCAGATAGAAAGGATAAATACCTTTTTGCATTTTTTTCTTTTGTTTCTCTTCCTCTTAATGAAAAATTTTCGATAATGCTTGGTAAAGTAGAAATATTAGACTCTGTGAGTAGAATCATTGTATATCAAATTTTAGTCTAAATAGTGAAGGAAACCTGAATCAATAAGATAAAAATTTGCAGGAAAATTTAGTTACCTTTAAATGCTATCTTCTGGGATGGAAGTGAGTGTAGGTGGAAGCATATAAGCTTTACAAATTTGGTTAAAGCTTTCTGAGTAAATGATACAACGTTCATAGACGAGACAATAAATTGAAATGCTTTTTATCTCTTTATTTTTCATAGCTATACATTTATAGAGAATATTTTTCGGTTGGGTCTTCCCAAGTCGGAGGTATCTAGAACGAAAGCTAGTAACCTTTATTCACCTATAGAGATTAATCCATTTTACAATGGCCTTGAAGACACCAGGCTCGAAGGGTTTTTATTAAATTTATAACTTGCTGGACTTGAGGTATATTTTGAATCAATGACGTTAACATTTTTGACTCCTTTTGAAGAATTTGGGCTTCAACGATGCTCCATTTTTATAACAAGAAAACGGAATTTAATTTTAAAAATGAGAAACAGATTGAAATATTGAAAAGAACTACATGATAAAAGAACCTAGAAAGGGTAAGAGGTTGACTGACGCTTATAAATAAGCTTTAGTTCCTATATTAAATGCTAAAATGTCAATCACCGAGGCTTATCTAATAACCTTTACATTACGGATTTACACTTTATCGAATGAAATCGACCGTGGGCCGGAAAGAACTAGATGATCGCTACGAATTAAATGACGTGCGAAGTTGGTATTGCCCTGTGCATTCCTAAAAAAAAAACCAAAATTGAAAAATATGAAAAAATTGAAGCCTTTTCCCTCTTCGAAAATGTATGGATCCGCTAGTCAGGACTGTCATTTTGAAACTTTTTTGTGAAGTGAAATTCTTATTTTCAAAATTTATTTGATTTCGTGCTTAGTTTGTGAAAAAAAAAACTTTTAGTGGAGCGCTACTGTGTGGCAGACACAATAAGGCTCCAACAAAACTTCTTGAATGTGGATATATAATTTATTTTAAGGAATTTTTCATGCCAAAAACAAAATGGCAAAATTCTGCGAAACTGTCGCCTTTTTGCATAAAATCATTTAGAAATCTAATCCTCCACTCGCCTTCTAAATCATCTACTTCCTCATTTTCAACCAAATTCTAATAAATTATATGACAGTTCGTCATCAGTGTTGCTACATAGGTATTTAAATAAACACAAAAGGTCTCAAAATGTATTAAAGGATGTATGCTACATGGTATCTTTTTACTTTTTATATGGAATATAAATTCAAACACTCCAATCTGGCTACAGTCGGAACATATTACAAAGATGAGCATACTGAAATTTTTTTATTGATTTTAGTTTTCATTGAAACTGGAAAACCGCAGTGTTTTTATGAAAGAGGGGTGACGAAGTGTCAGGTTTGAAAGTGAAGAAAAAAGTTCAATTGAGGTGGTTTATAGATTCTTCAGCTATGGACAATTTGCCCTTCTCAGATAAAAAGAAAGTTATATCAATGAAGTTGGCATTATTAATACTTTAGGCATTTTTCTTTTTTAACTGATAGCACAGAATAGAGTATGAGCACAATCGAGCACGCTCTCTCAACTCTCCGTATATTATAAAACGCATTGAATACGGACTGTCAGATAACAGCTGTTTATGGTTAAATTTTTTTCTACAATTTATTTATTTGTTTATTTAAAATATTTATTTTCTAACTTACTTTTAATGACGTCGTTCGCCATTTCAAAATTCGCGTGTTCTGCCAAAAAAAAAATATTTTCAATCGTGCTCAGTCAATTTCTTCTAAGCACGTAGAGCACGGTTTTTAACGAAAGCATAGCTAAGCTTTTCTGAATAGCCGAAAGGGAAGTCGAAGAGCCGCGCTACTGTTTTGGCCTGACTGACACTCGCCGCTATAATCGTCTATATCTTTATAATTTTGAAATATAATACTTTCAAATAGCACACTTTTTAAAAATCAATTTCTCCTAACCAATAAATTGCAGGGCCTGCTTAAGAAAAGATGAAGATTTTAAGACCCAAAATATGAAATATTCCATAAGTTAAACGTTTGACATTACATAAAATTTGGCAAAAAATATTCTACAGACTTTAATTACTAAAAGCTAAATGATTTCAAATTCCTCGCAAAAAACAGCTCATTCCCCGATTCTCCGCACCAAGTAAAATTCCCCGCAAATCGGTGAATTCCCCGCAAGTTGGCATCGCTGCTCAGAGCTAAAGAGAAACTCGGTTATGTTTTTTGACAACTCGTGCTCGGCTCAGAGTTAATAAAGAAAAACGCCTTTTCTATTACTCCCGCCTCGTCATTATCATTTTAATCTTTATGACAGTCAAAAAACTCTTCAGTTATTACTGTTCGAAAACAAACCAATACTTCAATTCTATTCTCAAAGCACGAAAATTGTGTTCTACCCATTTTACTTCGTTACTAAGCTATGAAATTTCTCTCTGACTCTTTAGACAATACAGCAACACCTCTCTCCCTCCCGGGCCGTACGGGGCTCAAATGCACATCCCTAGTATTAGTTGCTAGACAATAGTTTAGTGCGTAAGAAATTATACCTAAGAAAACAAGGAAATGACTCAAATCTTTACTGATTCAGTTGTTCTCTTCTACTCTCTTCCTCTCTTTTTAAGTCAAAAGTTGTTTCCTTACGTTGACGATAAGTAATGAAGACACATTCAATTTCAAAGCAAAAAGTGTAACAAATAATGTAAGGTATAAATTAGTGCCATATATACCGGATTTAGAGCATTCTCTTGTTAAATATTGATATAGATTATGGTTGTTCTATACATAGTTCAAAATAAAATATGAATATGCATACACATATTTAGGCATAAAGTGTGTGTGTGTGTGTATGCATGATAAACACTTCGTATCCACACACAAACAAAAGTATACAATCTTAGATACCCAGCGGTTAATTGAAGCACTACAATAGCACATAAGTTGCATACTAATTTTAGCATTGTATGTTCTCTGTTTCACAGCTGCGTGAAGACTGCTGAGGACTAAGGAACAAAATGTGAAGCGTGAAGTATGCAGCTGAAGCAGAGAATGTAGCGGAGTAAACGACGAAGCGCGACAAAGAAAAATGTGAACAAAATATGCACCTCTGCAGCTTATCTTTACTGTAATTAGAAACACAATCATACTTTTCTCCATATTTTTGCAATTAGAGTGCTTTAAACTGCAAGCCAATTAATTTTTTTTTACAAGTTCTATAAATAATTCAGTACATTTCTGCATTTTTTTTATTTTGACAATCAGCGATTATGTTTGAAGCGTTCTTACTTTGCGGTTCATATTCGGTTTCAGCGGTAGCGGCAACTTCACATTAGGCGTTTTTCTTTTTTAACTCAGAGTACGGAGTGGAGTAGAGCATGAGCACACTGAGCACGCTCTGATCAGAGAACACTCCGAGCACGCTCTGATAACTCTGATTTAATTTTAAAACGCATAGAACACCAACTGTCAGAGTACAGCTATTTATAATTAAGTTTTTTTTCAACAAAGTTTTTTCAATCATTTTGATTTTTTTTTTTTTTGTGCAAAATGGATAAATTAATTATTCTGAGCCCTTGTTCGCCATTTCAAATAGCTGCAATACTGTCAAAATATTTTTTTCAATCGCGCTCTGTCTGCTCAGTCAATTTCTTCTGAGCACGTAGAGCACGCTCTGAGCGCACTCTGATCACAAAAACAAACGGAGTTAAAAAGAAACACGATTACGTTTTTTGACAACTCGTGCTCTGCTCAGAGCTAATAAAGAAAAACGCCTATTGTAATCAAATTCATATAAAGTACATACATTTTACTTTTGACAGGTTGAAGCGCTTCATTTACTTCACACTTCAGCTTCACATTCTCTTCCCCACCTAACTCGTTTCGTTTCTTGCTCTATAAGTCGTTCGTAGCGTCTGGTTTTTATTGTCCGATTGAAAACTTCATTTGTGGTTTGGATGGTTGCTTTGCAATTTTCGGTTGACATGGCGCACTTGGAAGCACTTTTTAAGCGCGTAATTCTGAACCACTTATCTTAAAAACCACTGGGTATGAACACATATAATACATGCATACACTGTAAATACGTCACTATGCAATAAGGATTATGTTAAATTTTTGCATTTAAAATAACACCCAGATGTGTACGACCGCCAAGTGCACGTTCAACGTATATTCCACTCAAATGTGTTTTTCACTTTGTGGTTAATTTGCATTTAAATGGTTTTTGCACTTGGTCTATTTTCCGTGTAAATGAGGTTTATTGGACCAACACCGTTAACTAATTCGCCAAACATATTCTTATTAAAAAAGTTGGTTTGTTGTTTTTATGACTTTAAATTGCATTTCTGAAAAGAAACTTTCTAGTTATATTAGCAATTTTCTTTTCAAACTATTCTAAACAAAATTTTCAAAGCTGTTTTAACTACGCATATATCACATGCATAATGGTGAAATTGAAAGGCTAAAGTGAAAGAGCTGCCATAATTGTAGTTTAGCCTCACCACTTCATGCTAAGTGGTACAGTAAATTTTTTGCAATTTCTTTATGTTTAAAGAAGGGGACGCCTAATTAGAAGAATTTTCCTGATGTATATTTTAAAACTAAAATATTTGTGGAATAATTAAAACAAAAAAGTTGAAAAAATTGGGATCCTAAGGCATTTCATATTATTAATTAGTATTTTTATAGCTCATTAGTATTATTTAGTATGAGCTATAAAAATTGTTTTTATAGCTTATCAGTATCAATATATATCTCACAGTATGTAAATAATACCTTCAAAGCTTCAAAATGGGATCTAGATCGGTTTAGGAGATAGATAAATTAAAGTAAATAGGTGTCGCACTAAGCGTGGAAGCCAGAAGTCCTAACCTCTTCAGCTTATTTCTATGTTTTAGTTTTGAAATAGTATCACCAGTATAAGTATTTCATTCTGTTTATTTTTAGTAGCTTCCTTCTTTTTATATGATAATTTGTTTGCATCGTTAAATTGTGTCAAATGCATTTAGTTATTAATGTGTCTGCGTATGAGAGTTTGTATTTTTAAAAATTTAGTTGATATTATATTGGAAATAAGAATTTACTATGTCACATGTTCAATTGACGTTTATGGAAAGAACTGTAAAATGCATAATACATTTATCTATACTCAGGTATAAATTGACAGGAGCAGACCTGCACTTTATTTTTTATAGAGAATGCAAAAAATCCTTAATCCTGGAGTTGACATATAAATTATTTTGATTTAGCTGCATCCGTCACATTCGTACTATGGTATTGAAATGATTCGATAAGTTCAGTTTTCGATGCATTTTCAAATAGAATACAAATTTCTTTACAACTACTGTCAGATCTATTACACTGAAAAAAAAACAGTAGCCAACATAATAACTGAATATCCAAATAAACAAGAAATATCCAAGTTCATTCAAAGACAAAATTAGTTCCATGGAAATAATTTGGTTTGGGGATGAATCAAACAAAATTTAAAAAAGGCGAACAAATTAAAAGACCCTCCTTCGGAAATATCTAGATCCACTAGGGATGTCAACCATTAATTCAAGGAAATTGCCCCATCCTCCTCCCCCCCCCCCCCCCCCCCCCAACAGGTATCAATTACACAATGTAACAGAAAATTTTAATTGCCGAATGAAGTTATTTTTAAGGATGTTTCGGGATCGCTGTTTCCAAGCTTTTACTCAGTATTACAGAAAAAAAAATCAAATATCGATACTTACTTCCTTTTTGAGATTTTATATGCAGTCGTTACTATACTGGGAAAACGGTCATGAAGTTTATCATGGGGGCTATGAAAATAGTACTCTCCATCAAAGAATCAGAAATGAGCTCTTGATAGACAAAAATTTGTTCTATTTCCTCTTATCCTAGATTAACCGTTGGAAAAAATAAGAAAAACGCTTTGGCAGAAATTATTCCCCAACGAAAAGTAGTTGAGATGTTGTAATTGTGAAAATCACCACAAACCAACTACAAGAAATATTCTAAAAAAGGTAAAAATTACGTATTTTGGTTTATAGAATGACAATCTTTAAGAATGCTTCCCATTAAAAAATACTTGGCATCACTAAAGATCAAAATCAAGATCGATTTCCCAAATAGCGTTGATTGAATTTTAGCCAGCAAAACGATTTTTAATTTTTTAGAGGCAACGAGGTCCCAAATTAGGGAATCCAAATGACTTCAAATATTATACTAAACATGTTTATTTCCACAAAAATTTTTTTGTTGCTCGGTCTATGATATTCATCAACTTTAACTTTTTGGGTAACTTTAGTTATCATATTAAATAGTTGTTACCGTAGCCTTTGCTCATCCGGTGCGCTTTCGCACCAAAATGTTTTGACGGCTTTCTTTGGAGTATAATACCAAAAATTTAATCTTATATAACATTATCTAAAATTTTAAATATTAAAAAATTATAATAAATAATTAAGCTTTATAACTGAAAGATTAAATGATTTTGCAAATGAATAACAAACAAATAAACAGAAATATTTTAAAATATTAAAATATTTTGTCACCTAATTATTTTATTTAATTTTATATAATGCCCCGCAGGATTTGATGTTAGAACATTGCTAAAAACTAAATGGATATTATCACTGTGAGACACAAATACTATGACATAATGTGAGCTAATCACGAGCCTCTCATATAATGCAAGCCTCATATATAAATATAGTACATAAAATAATGGAAAAATACAAGCGGCAAAAGCACATACGCATTTAAAAGATATTTTGACACGTACGTCAGTCGTGCGATGTCAGCAACTCTTATACATAAACACATATATACGCATGTAAAGCAGGGATGCATACACAAATACATATATATCCATACATCTGTGTGCCCCTCACGTGTGATTTGGGGTTACGAAATTCCATTTGACAGGCTGCACTGAATTATGAGTCGACCGTAAAATGGCTTATGCCAGTGATAGCTTCCTCTTGCCAACCCTCCGACAAAACAGAAGAAGGAAGAAGTAGCTACGATTAAGGTGGTAAGTAAAAAGACAACATAAGGTAAGGGAACAATTGAAGGTGAATAAAGAAGGCGAAAGCCAATGTCGCTTACAGCAGATTCACTCATAATTGACAGCATCATCATTGTGTTTGAAGGCGACCGACCAATTTGCCTCGTTTCTATGTATGTGTGTATGTGAGAGTGTGGGAGTTTATATGTATGACGCTATTGACAATTCGTGCTTTGTGCTATTTCAAACGATGTACCGTAAGGCATTTCGTAATTGAAGATGAAGTAACAACAGAGATATAACTAAAACTGCTTACGACTTGTGTGCTGTTGCTGCTGCATTGAGAAACACATCAACGTGCTTGGCGTTTTTTCAACAGCAGCTTTAGGGACTGCATGGGAGTGTGAGATAACAAGGTTCGTTCTATGAAGTAACACTACAGCCATTTTTGGATATACTAAACTGCGGAAAGTACTACGAAATAGTTCATGAGACTCTTAAGGCTTTAAAGTGTGTATGTCGTTTGGAAATCGTGAAGTTTTTTTATGTCAATTAAATTTTGGTGTATCCATTTCGAAGAAGAAGAGCGGCAGAAATGGGAGAGGCAGGAGAGCGCGCACATTTCATTACGTTCATTTTAATTTATTCACTCGTGCACACACACATTTTATTATATAATATTTAAAGACAAAGAAGACATAAAATGTGTCAGAGAGTAGTAAAACTTTATGCTAACAGCATTAAAAGTGTGGTGCAAATGCATTTGCCTTTTCTTTCTTTTGGCAGGACATATACAACAACGTAAGTATGGCAGGATTTTAATATGCATGCACACATACGCAGATAGTCGTATGTGTGTGTATGTGTATGCGTAAAATTCTCATTTAATTTTGCCTCTCGTTTAGTTTTTCTTTTTGTTTATTTTTTTTTTTTAATTACATGCAATTAAATCAGCTATTTGGTCAACAAGAATATAAAACCAAAATCGCACACAAACAACAAACAATAACAACAACAGTAGCAACAACAATGGCAACAGCTAAAACAACACAACGACCAGAAGAAAAACACTGCGTTTATTAGAGCGCAAAATAGCGACCATCGTCATTTTCCTCATCATCCTCCCATTATCATATGGAATGAGAATGAGTACCATCGGCAGCATCGTCAACCTCAACAACAGCAATAACATCAAAGACAGAGAGGGCAGTGGTAAAAAGGCAAATCAGGATGACACAACACAGCGAATGAAATCAACTGAATACAAAAACAAAATCATTGTCATCAACACTGACAACTGTTCGTAACCGCTGCAGGCGCAAAAAGTCACCGAAATAGCGAAAACGGAGACAGAGAGAGGGTGTTACGGTTTTCTTTCACACACCCACAAACGCATATTTTCTGTGCGCTTTACATATACTTTTAGTTGAATTCATGAGTTTTTGCTTAGCTGTCATCATTATGTACTAATAGAATTTTGTACATGTATACTTACATTTAGGTCATCTGTTCCATGGTTGCTGCTCTGCTTGCGTCTGCTGCCTAAATTTGGCTGCTGGTGTTTTCCTGTTGCTGTTTGTTGTTGATGGCGGTTTAAAACCGACTTTTTTTCTACTATTTGCCATTTGAACTATATATGCGTATAAACTCCCAACAAATAAAAATCTGATATACAAAGCGAACGAGAAAAATAACATCAACAAACGCTAAATTAATTAAGTCCGTTTTGTTAGTTTTCTTTACTTTTCTTTAAGTGCGCAACAGAATCTGTAGCTAGTATCATGTAACTTTTTTACTTCCCAGCATATATATTTATCTCCCTTGGGTATCTTGACTTTCAGCAGAAAATTAAATGCAAATAAAATATAAAATTTATAATAGAAGATATATTTAATTCTTAAACAGATGCAGTTGAAATTTGTTTAGTTTAAATAAATAAAAATCATTAGTTGGACTTTAATTCAGCTTTTTGTACGTAATTTTGAAAAGGCTCACTAATGTATCTATGTACAGTACTGTGTAAAACAAAAGCAACAAATCTTGGTATTCCATACTTATTACGTTTTCATGACTTTTGTTAATTTTTATTTAAAAGAAAGTGGATTTAATTTGTTCTTAAATGATTAAATTATTTAATGGGAAACTTACAAGTTTAAAAAAAATCAAAGAAATATGCATATGATTTGGTCCTTATCTGTGGATTTGATGATTTGGTCCCACTGTGGAAATTGTCAGTTTGTGGAATATTTAGATATGAAATCTGCTCGAAACGCGCATTAAAGTTGTTTAAATTTTACATAGCATGGAGAAAGGTTCATTTCTTTCATGAGTTACCACTACCATCTGAGCTTAACTCCTTGAAACCTACTTCGGAACCTGGAAACATAGAGTGAGAGGGTACCACTTCCAAATCAGCCATGAACTGGACATTTTTTTCAAACTTTTAAGTTTCCCATTATATAATTTAATCATTTAAGAACAAAAGTCATGAAAACGTAGCAAGTATGGTATGCCAAGATTTGTTGCTTTTGTTTTACACAGTACTGTATGTGGACTTAAGTTTAACATTTTAAAATTTATATTGCTGTACCAATTTAGATTTGTTCACTGCACATATTGGGAGTATGAATATATAAACTCGTATTTTTTTCCTAATTTGGACATTAATTGTGAAAAAGAGAATATAAATTTATTCTTTAAAGTATTGTCCATCGTTAGCCACAACCTTTTCCCATCTTTCTGGTAGCATACGGATTCCGCGTTGAAAGAACTCCTCATCTTTTGAGGCTATCCACGAATCGACCTATTTTTTGAGTTCTTCGAAAGAACGGAAGTGCTGTTCAGCCAGGCCATGTGTCATCGATCGGAACAAGTGGTAATCAGAAGAAGCAATGTCTGGTGAGTACGGCGGGTGGTGTAGCACTTCCCATTTCAGCGTTTCTAAGTATGTTTTAACTTGCCTTGCAACATGCGACCGAGCATTGTCGTGCTGAAGAATAACTTCGTCGTGTCTATTCTCATATTCTGACCTCGTATTCTTTAATGCTCCGCTCAAACGCATCAATTGTAGTTGGTAGCGGTCGCCAGTGATCATTTCATTCGGTTTCAACAGCTCATAATACACGACACCTTTCATATCCCACCGAATATTCGACATTTTCAGCTATAGTAAAACACTTTTGTAAAATTATGAAAATTATTTGACAGATCAATTCTTATAGTATTTTTGGCGCTCTTCGAGATAGAATAGCTGTAAATGTCAAAAAAATGGCGCGTATGATAGATATGAAGTTAGTCACAATTACGAGTTTATACATTCATACTCCCAATAGTATTGCAGGCTTTTGGGCCAATGTTTAATTTAGTTGTTACTCTCCTTATGTTTCACTTCTGGTTAACAAGGCCGACATTTCGTTATGTAGGATCATACCCGACAAATTTGTAATACATTATGATTTTTAATTAATGAAAACCCTTAGTCTTAAATACGGTCAACTAAGTATCTGTTGAATATGGATATTTTTTATGAAATGCGAGCTCTTGTTGAGTCTGATAAAGGCAGAGACTATGTTCTCTAAGCTATGTTCGGAAAAGTACAAACTTAAAATAAGAGTAAAGAGAAAGAACGAGATCTTAGATTTTTTTTCTAAGACCTTCTGGAGGAACTTCATTCATACTAAAGAACAAAGATGTTAAAAGCATTTATAACCATAAAGTTAATATTTCTTTTAAACTTCTGAACAGACTGATTGCGTTACCTTCAATGATAAAGCTGAAGCACAGACAGGTACAATGAGAGGTAAGAACCCGCGGTTCATTTATAATTGTTTTTTATTGGTAAGTGGGGGATTCCATCTCCAAAACCTCCTTATAGGGCTCGCTTGTGTATGCAAGTATGCATGAAACTGTGCATTTCCTTGATACTTTATAATAATCAACGAAAATGTGTATTCAGTTTTCTTTTACATTGAAATCACAAAATATTTATATGTATTAACCAAACAAAAGAAATTTTTTACAAATTTTTATTTATGCGCATTTCAATGTTAATTTCCATAAAATTTTATGACAGCATATACACGCACAGAAACACAAACGCACAAACACACAAATACAGATTTTATATGTATGCTTATTTTCGAAATGGATCATCATAACCGCAAAAGAAAATATTTTTCGTGGTGGGAACGTTGTTGAATTTACGAGGTGCCTTTGCCATTTTGTATGCCATGACTATATTAAGGATATGTGTGTCTGTATGGATGCGTGTATTTGTGTGTTGGCATATTCGATATATTTATGTACAAATACATAATATTGGATTCGAATTTGTTGAATACGTAATTCAATGACCGGAATGCGCCTATTGGCAATTAAAATGAACATCTGCGTTTGGAAAAATATTTGCAAATGTCAGCAAAACAAAGCAAAGCACAAAAACAACGATAACGAAAAAGTCATCGAAACTGACAGCGACAGCGATAATAACAATGAAATCGATAGAGAATGAGTGAAAAGTCATTGAATGCGAAAATTGTCCAAACCAGTTTGAATTGCATATAATTTGACATTTGCCGGGCGAATTTTAATTTGCATAATAAAAGTGATATCCATAAATAATGGATTATGTAATTATGCACGGAATTTGCGAAGAGAATCACACGTAATATGAATGATGCTATAAGAAATTATTATTATTCTACATTATTTTTGGTTTATACGATTAGGTACATATTATTTAGTTCGATTTTTCTAAGTTCTGCTAGAAACAACTTTAACCCATTATGGACGAATCATCGAAATCGTTAAGATAACTTCATGATTTTTTATGTGGCGACTATTGAGATCCCACTGATCACTTTTAGCCAATTGGGAAAATTTTAGAACGTCTAGGTTATCAAGGGCAGCCCGTTGCGAAAAAGCAACGACCGGTACACCGGGAATATTTCAAACAGTAAAATCAATCAGTTAGTCTTTAGTATTGCATTTTGGTATTTTAGTAACCCGAATATGATTATTAAAAAAATATTTTAATAATTCTACGAGCCATTTTAAAAAAATGAATTTTTTTATACCATTTTAACATACAAATATTAAGGTAAAAGCGCAAGTGTAAAATTGTAAAAATAAAAAAGAAAATAAAATTACAAGAAAAATTGTGAAGCCAAGAGTTCGAATTATCATTTAAATAAATATTTTAAGTTTGAAGTTGGTGTTGCGAAAACGCAACAGGAGACGAAAATGGGTTAATTCTCATTCATAGTTTCTTAAGAAACAATAGAAAAGTAAGAAAAAATTACATTAATATAGATGAAAGGATATGTTTTGTAATCTTTTATATAGCTTTAAATTCCAGTTACTTCAATAGGAGCTGTGTGCAAAAACGCAGAGAAGGAGGAGACCTGAGAAAAGAAAAAAATGTTAAAGTGCATCGAGCCCCAGACAAACAAAAGTAAAAGTATTGTTGTAACCACCTAAAAATTAACCTTGGTTTATTATATGAAGATGCCTAAAGTATTTAAGCTCTAGCGATTTCCATTCACGAGTTGACAATTTTGAAAAATACCTATAAAAATTAACTTTTGTAAGGGGGCATCCGCCAAAAACATTTTATTCAAATTTATGACAAACTTTTAGTTTTATAAATTAAAAGTATTTAAAATAAAATCCATTATTTTTATTCATTTTAATAAAGCAATTAAGAATCAAGTCTGATGATTTTCTCATTGCTCTGATGTTTTTTCGTTTGTGCCGCATAACGCGCCACTAACGTCATAAACTATACTCAGGCAGAGGTTTCGTAGTCTTTTCAAATTAGGAAACCTGCGGCAACACAAACATGGTTTCTGCTGTGTTACATTCGCTGTTGTAAGCTTTTATTAAGGCCCAAAGATTGAGTCTCATACAGATTTTTATTTTCCTTTTTACTTTTTACTGTAGTAAATGTAGTGATTTGGAATTTGATCAATCATTGGTAAATACTGCAAAAGTGTTAAGTGTTGCGCCACAGAATGACGTCGGTCACTTTGCTACCCAAGAAAATACAAATAATTGTAAAACTGTTTTCCTCAAAAAACTCAATTGGGGCTTTTCTGTTTGAAAAAAAAATTGGATCTTTACCTCAACCTCCTTCTATTAACCAAATATAGTGTTCTCATATTAAATTTGGTTCCTTCTTATTTCAATTGTGAATGAATAGTCACAGAATAGTCTGAATGAGAAATACTAAAAAGTTCGTATTATTCATACTCTCGCTTTAGCCTTGATAGTATTTCTGTTCGCTTCTTATTCCTAAAGTACTTATAACTTGAATAATTTCTTCTATGCCTTCTGCGTTTTGAACGTTATTCAATACATTTGGATCAGCCATACAAATGTGTCTTTCTAGTTTTATTAGCCCTTTACTTTAGCAGTTTTTTGTTTCGTTTTTCTTCATTATAATGGCCCAACATGAGACACATTTTTAGTGCTGTGAACAAGCATTATCATTCAATCCTGAAAAGATAAGGACGATATTGTTCACAACAAGAAGAAAATTGCCTGCAAGTACAACCCCTTTTGGGGACACAATTACTACCCTCCACTTGAGTGGAGCGCAAGTATTTGGCGAGTAATTTTCGATTACTAGTTGACTATTAGTAATTTCATCAAAGTTTGGCAGTTTCTTAGGGACAAGCAACTTTACCGTTTTAGAACAGGTATGGCAGCCAGTTTTATCTAAATTTAACACTCTTCTACCTTCTTCAAAAATACTTACAATTATGACTTTGGGTATATGGTAGTAAGATGCTTCGTGTGACCATCTTCTTTATTTCAGGCACAGTTTTTACAAAAGAGTTTACCGACTATCGGAATCTCTGATGCCGTTCACATTCTTTTCCAACACTCTTTCTTTTTACATCTACAAGAATGTATTAAATAGGAATATATGCTCTTTTACTGGTTTTACTTTTAATCCGAAAAAGGTTCAATCTACACTCACTTGTATAGCCGAAACTGCTAATTTCACTTGTGCTGCTTCAAACAATAAAGGTATATACATTTTTTGGCACTCCTATTCCAAAATATTTTAGTCTTTACCAATTCTACCAAATCAACAATAATAACACAGTGTGACAAAAAACAAAAATTTGAATATACTTTTTTCGAGGTTTACACCTGTCGTAGGTCTAGTCAAGCAGAAAAAAACTGCATACTCAGAATTTTCAATTCACCCTCAAAATCTGAACTTAGAGCCAAAAAACCCATTTTTGATAGGTGAAAGCATATACTTGCCCATAACTTTATTTTTGTTTATCCCAGGAGTAAGTTTTTATATTCTGTTGAAAAGAAGATATTTAGTTGCTTACAACGATATATAAATTGTTGATATATGTTATGGAATACCGGAGTTAGAGGGCAAAACATAAGGAAAATCGAAAAAAATTTTACATTTTTTCATTTTGAATGGCGTTTTAAACGACTAATTTGTTTCCCAGTGTATATATTAGAGTCTATGAAAAAAAAACTGTATTCAATTCTGTTTCCAACGAGCTATAAATTTTCAAAATCTATTGAGATGTGGCAAACTTCTTTAACTCTTTTATTATTTAACTACCCAATAAATTTCAATACGTAGAATGTAAGTATTTGTATACGAGTATTACTCCAACTATTTAAATATACAATACAGCAGCTTGAAAATGTACGCATTTTTTCCACTATATGGTGCTTGAAGTCGAATATCTCAATCAAACCTCAATGAGCTTTGAAAAATTTTAAATCGTTGGAAACATAATTAAATGGAGTTTATTTATTTATAACTTTATGTATATACTGGTAAACAAAATAGTCGTTTAAAACGCCATTCAAAATAAAAAAATTTAAAAAAATTCAGTTTTCTTTATATTTTGCCTTTTACTACTACTACTACTACTATTATGGCACAACAGCCCATGGAGGGCCAAGGCCGAGCCTTTCGCATCCATTCATGTTGTGTGAGTTATATTTATACACGAATGGAAGGGACCTACAGTTTTATGCCGAATCCGAACGGCAAAGTGAAAAGCTTTTCATAAGCATTTTTTTTACTCTTGGAGGTTTGCCATTGCCATTGCCATTATTTTCTATTTTTGATTTTTTTTAGAGTGCCGAGATATGAACCCGGGCACCTCTGCGTAGCAGTCCAACACACTAACCTCTAGGCTACAGCGACCACAAATTTTGCCTTTTAGCTATGGTATTTCGTAAGATATATTACCAATTTATAAATCATTGTAAGCAAATAAGCGTAAACTTTTGAATGAAATATAAAAATTTACTCGTCGGATAAATAAAAATAAAGTTACGGGCAAGTATATGCTTTAACCTATCAAAAATGGGAATCAAAAATGGGGTTTACGGTCCTAAGTCCAGATTTTGAAGGGTCAATTCAAAATTCTGAGTATGCAGTTTTTATCTGCTTGACTAGACCTACAATTTGAGCTATGTCGCGAGGAAAGTATATTTTCACTGTCACACAGTGTAATTTTTCCATTGCGCTCTGAGCTTTGTCGTCTAAAATTCTCCTGAAGAAAACTTGAGCCCAAAACCTTCAATAAGCTAGGCGCAGGCTTGAAATTAGATTCAAAAAGGGACTGGTTCGAGCTAAGTTTGAAAAACTGGTGGTTATCCACGCTCTTCTTAAAAATGGAACTGCTTAGGGCGTCAATATCTTTAAATCCGGCTCTGTTCCCTGGTCGGGATGAATGGGATAGTGTTCGCCGTAGCGCAGTGGTTAGTGTTCAGGACTGCTAAGCAGGGTGCCCCGGTCCACGGGACAGTTGTTAAGCTGCGTGTAAAAATTAAAAAATGCTATCATGGAAACTTGACTAATGGGTGTCCCACAGAACAATATGGTGAAAATATTGGGCAGAAAAGGATCAGAAAGGGTTTTTCAGACCCGCAACTTCCTATTTGATGTTCCATTTCTTTCATTAAACATGAAATGGAGTCAAAGTTGCGTCAGTTATACAATGACTATTGGCGGAAATTCGATTTCTATCGTCAGTCGAAAGTGCTTATTTACTTAAGGTAAGATAGAGCTGAAATGGGTTGTTGCAGTCAGCGAATTTGTAAGAAAATTCAGTGTCAATTAATTGGGCTTTCACTCGGGCGAGATGTGCTATACATATCAAACAAAAGAAGATTCGGCCAACATTTATGTTGGTCAAGTTTACAAAGGCTTTGGGTGGATTTAAGTTTTTGAACATAAATAAGCCGAATGGAGTAAAATAGGCTTTTAAGCCAACGTGATCCTTGCTTTCTTCGGACGCTGACACTATAAAATACAATAGTCTTAAACGGGTACTAATTTTATTAAAGCTCTGTTTAAGTATATTTTATTTTTTCGTTGTTATTTCCTGAAATAAATTAAACAGACACTCTCAAATCTTTCCATCTGATTTGGGTTATTATAAAATACATGTGCAATAACTAATATCAGATTTTCTTAGAAGGACAACATTAGGAAACTTGAAGGTAACTAAAACGAAACATACGCTGTGTAATTAATTTGATATAAAGTTACATCATAAGGATTTTTCAGAAATCAGTCTTCTATATGCCAGTATTGTATTACTTTCAAAGTCAATTGCAATAAATCTACATAGACAGTCTAAAATGTCGAAAAAGTACTTATGCATAGAAAAGAAGGGAAAATCTGTACAACACACATACACACACACACAGAGACGTAAGTTTATTTTTTTTAAATATACTGCAAGGACTTTCATTTCATAACGCAAAAGAACAACAAGTATGAAGAAAGATACATGTATGCATATGTGTGTGTGTGCATATGTCACACATGAAATGATTGATTACCTTCGTCGGAGGTAGGCACACACACATACAAATAATTTAAATAGCATTACCAAAATTGAAAGCAATTACCTACAAATTTCATGAAAACATACTAAAAGAGATTTACATTTATGACTAGTACGAGGGCACGAGCTTGCATTATACTCTATATTAGAAACTGATATACTCCAAAAAATATACAGATTATTTTTTTTTTAATTTATAGCAAAAATAAACACACACTCCACATGCTTAAACAAAATCGTATTTCAGAGTTTTCGAGAATTGTAGAAAATTGTAAAATGGTATGTGGCCTGACTGCCTGGCTTTCCCCTGCCCCTCTCCCCCTTTCCTCCACCCCCCGCCCCCTCGCCAACATCGTTATCAAATCTATTAACTAGTAAAGAGGAGAAGGAGGAAAATAATTATTGATTTTGCCACATAAATGTCATAATAAATATGAATTTGATTGACAACTCCCTGCATGTATATGTGTAGGCGAAATGGAACTGTGATTTGCGCGTGTGTTTGAAGTTAGGGTGTATACAAAATTACCTATGCACTTAAATATGTATATGCTCCTGCTCGTATGGAATATAATGATGTCTAAAACACTCTTAGTTGCCATTGGTTTATATGTGTTGGCATTGTTTGTGCTGAATGTTGTTTAGATTGTATATAAGTCAACTCACATAGCGTAACCTCAACGACGATAGATCATCACATTTGAAGCGTGTCGAATAAATCTGAGCTGAGAGAGCTAAGTTAATTTTGTGGTTAATTTTGAGGTCGGTCTAAAATGAGCAAACAGCACAACTAACTTAACTATTGTATGGAAGACTAACTAAATTGGTAGAATGGAATGGCAGCGATAATGGTGACAATGATGATGATGATCATAATGACTGTAGGTGTATTGTGTTGATGTTAGGTTTTTCGTAGAAAAGTTAAAACCAGGCATTAAGCATTAGCAACATTTCTGTTGACAAGCAAACTTTACTTGGCTTACGTCTGTCTATTTGTCTTTCTATGTATTTATCCATCTCTGTGTACATATATTTGCATGTTAGGATATATGAAGTATTAATGCACTCAATGGCTTGTAGCTATATATGTTTGTGTGTGTTTACAGAAGTGTTGACACTGCATCTCAATTAGTCATTTAGTCAAAAGAGGATAAACAAATGTGAACATAGCGCCAAATTAGATAATTAAGTAAATCTGATTTGTAATTAACGTAGTGATTTATGTAATTAATAAATAATTTACATACACAATGATTGTTTTCTATTTAATTAATTATTTATTTGAAAATTTAACCTTAAGATGTGAATAGTGCGAAGTGGCCAATGAATGATTAGCAATCTAATTAAAATCGAATATGGTGCCATATTTTCAAAATTTGTATTTGCTTTTATAAGATGGTTGCCATCTTTTGGGTAGCTAATGATATATCATTTCACGACACAATTAAAACTGAAATTAATTTCGTGTATCAATAGACAATTTCTTTGTCGATCTCTCCAGCACTATCTTCTACAAGAGTGCCATGCTGTAGTCAGTCAGAAATGCGGCATTCTTTAACAAGGAAAAGAAATTTCGTAATATACGAAATATGTTTTCAAAGAGGACAAGTATGACCATGACTAATTTTTTGCTGCTAAAACGAAGTGTAATTAACATTCTGGCATTTTACTTCATTTCACCATTGTGTTGGCAAAAACACGTTATTTGTTTTGTGAAAAATATAAACTATTGCGGTACATACCAAAAAATTATTACATTACATTGCATCATATTACATTACATTACATTACATTACATTACATTACATTACATTACATTACATTACATTACATTACATTACATTACATTACATTACATTACATTACATTACATTACATTACATTACATTACATTACATTACATTACATTACATTACATTACATTACATTGCATTATATTACATTACATTACATTACATTACACTATTTTTTAATATTTGTTTCGGTGATACCAATTAATTAAGCGATTAAGTAGTACCGGACTGTAGCTGAAAAAGCCTCAGTCATATTTTTTATTCTGCTCAAGACTTTTAAATCGTCATTGTAAAGCAAATAATGTGAGTGGGAGAAGCAGTTTTCAATTTAGTTAATAAATAAAATTATAACCAAAGATTCCTTTTCTTGCAGGCCTCTTGTTAAGCCACAGTTTCCAACCCTATTTATAAACATCTCGATGACTTGATATGTTTTTAATTTTGCCTGAACCTTAACCCGAAAAAATATTTGTACTAAGTAAATCTTAAACACTAAAAAAAGAGTAAGATTCTTGACTGCCTTTCGCCGCCAGAGGTGCTGACGACCCCATCAAAGCACTACTGGGACATAAAATTCTATGTACTAAAGACATTGATTTATCAAAAATAATTTTATATTCAAAATTGAACACATGGAAAAGAGTACAAAGTATAACATTTACCACTTTCATCATTTTTTGTTGATAATTTTCCGCAGAATTTTCCAACACGTGCTCACTAATATACCGATTACAAATAACTACCGCTGTTAACTAAGAAACGAACGTTAATTTTATATCTTAAAAAAAGTTAAAAATTTATTCCCATGCTTAGCCTTCAGTAAATTATCCCAGGAGGCGTAATCAAAAATTTTTAGGATCTATTGCCCATCCGGGTTGAAAGCGTTGAACCTAATAATTAAGCACAAATCGGTTTACGGCACCCCTCCCCCTCCCCCCCAAATTACTTTTAGCACACTCTTAAGGAGTATCCTGGGAATCAATTTTTTTGTTAAAAGAATAATATTTCACAATCGATTTATTGGGAAGAAAAATGAGCTGGATTGAAGCGTTCACATATCGGTAAGTTCTAATATAAAACTAAATTATAAATATAAAATTGAATGTCTTTTCAAGTCCCTTAAGTACGTGCATTGAAAATAATATAGACAGAATGAAGAAACTTAAATGCACATTCATATAACTTCTGAACTAGATTAGAATATTTTAGTTCTTTTTTTTCGAAAACATTTTAGGCATTATAAAGAATTTAAATATTAAAATTTAGATTTAATTCTTTTTCGATTGAATAACTTTTACATCAAAGAAATTTGCATTGTCATCAATCATAAATGAAAGTATTTTAAACAGAAACGGAAACAGAAAACAGGCCGCAAATTCTGCGTTAAAAAACTAAAACATTTATACCGTCACATTCATAGTTCGCGGCTATGGGCGTGAAGTCTAAATTGCGATAATAATAAATTTATAAAAATTTATATGGATTTTGCTTCAACAGTTGTCAATGTACAAACGACAACAACTAAGCAATATTGTCATACTGATGATGAGTTTTATGATTGACAAGTTGGAAAAAAATTCAAATAAGATGGGAAATTTAGCTCTCAGCCGAGTGTATTACGTAAATGCCTTAGAAGATGGCATTCTTAATATTATTATTCGGAGAGTTTATTATACAATGTTGTATAAAATGGTTTCGATTTTTTTGCGATAAAACTAAATTATTGTCGAGGAGGTTTTTTTTTTCAGGAGTACTACCAGAAACAGGAATGAATTTATTTTACGAGTTGAATATGGCACTAAAATTGAAATCGAAATAAGAAAAATCCGAGGTCTGATGTTTCATTATACCATATACTCCAAATGAGTTTCGAAAAATTTATTATTTCAAATCGTATACAATATTTCATATTCGTGATTCTGGTAGCCAACTGACAATATGACATACATATGTATGTATCTTTGTAAATAAGTAAATTCATATTTTACACACGCACATTACGTCGATTTTAATGCTGATGATGACGATGAAAGCTTCTCGAATTTCTTGAAATATCTGAATAAAAATGTAATTATTATCAAGATATTTATCGTATATTTCTCTCATATGACAAAACAAAAAAAACATGTATTTATGTACGTAGTATATTCATTCATATTGAAATTACAATTATTAACAATTCTTATAAGTAGATTCTTGAAAAGAAGAATCATTATTTATGTATATTTAAATGCAATTGTAATAATGTTGAATAATTCGAAATATTAATGTTTCAATCTGTTTAAATATTTATTTACATAACGATAGCCTAAAACGTAAAATGCTTGAAATATGAGCAGATATCTGAAATTTTTGGAATTTTTTTTATTTTTATTAAGGGTGAAAATAAATACATGATTTAAAATTCATGTTTAACAGTTTTTTCCCCAATTTAATTACAAATCATTTTAAATTTAGGAAGTCGTTAATTGATATTCACAAAAATGAAAGCGTTCATTCATATTTAGATTTGTAATATAATATCATTACACACGTTTTACCAAGGCCTTACTACAAATCTTTTACCATTGCTCTTTTTTAATTATTTTATTTATTTAGGCTATTTACACAACAACATATCAATAGCATCGAGAGGGCACAAAAATAAATTAAGGGGAATAATTTTGTGTATGAAAGTAAAATTTCTACGATATTTTATTTAAATTTAAATTTAATCAATGAATTTAAATTAACTGCTAATAAATTACATGAAAAAAGAAAAATAATTTTAGTTATTAGAAATGAGCAAAGTCTAAGTTCTACAGAATTTTAAAGTTCTGTGAGAAAAAACACAGGTCTGCGTATTTTAGGTCCAAAAACAAAGAGTAGTTATTTCCATTTTCCATAACTTTTCGGCAACTTCGTTTCTTTCTTTAATCCTTCAGAGGGCGCGCTATGAAAAGTTACACGCGGGAGCGCCGCGGCAATTCAGCTGTAAGGTGAATTTCATAATATCGCCTGCAATTTTTCTTATTTATTTATTTACTATTTACAACTTATTTATTGAAAAAAAAAATCATTAAAATAAAATAAAGTGGCCACTAGAAAGAGATAAGAAATATATTTTAACCAGTTATTTTTAAATTGTGTATACATTGTCTTTAACGTAGTCCCAAAGTAAAAGTTTAAGGGCGTTAATTCGAACGATTTAGGCGAGGAAGACCACAAAACATTAAATTACTCGAAAATCAAATTTTTCTCGCTGTATGGTAATTTTTACCGGCTTGTATGACATGAAGCGCTTACCTGTTGAAAATAAATTTTGTCCACATCTACAGCTTATATTTCAGGCCGAAAAATTTTGGTTAAATTGGGTCAAAAATAACTCCTGTGAACATTTTGAGATGAATAAACCAGGAGTTTCTGCTGCATTTGCAGCTACAGCGGCTATGTTATCAGTTGACTTTGTTTAACGAACTCGAGTTGGTGTCTTCAGATCACTAACTTGCCCGAGACGTTCGAATTTGTTGATGAAACTTACGATTGTTGACCGAGCAGACGTCTCATAACGCCCAAATGCGGTATGAACTTTACAAACCGTTTCTCTGAAATTTTCACCATTTTGTATTGAATTTTCTCTATTTCATTGAACTGCTCATGTGTACACAATTTCATTTTGTCGTTAATAAAAATCGCAAATCATGGAGAACAACCAATAGAAGTTTAATGTATGGCAGCACACGCGTCCACGTGTATAAGTTCCAGTTTTTCGGTGGATTGAGAATTCGAATTCGTGAATTGTTTCTGTGTTGGCTACCCCATAAAGCAAATTTCGCACTCAGATAAATTTTCGATGTATTTTGAATTTAGGTTGAGAAACTTTCGCGTATTAAATTAAAAATACAAGTTTATTTATCTAAATCTATATTGTCCCCTTCAAAGTAATCCTCATCGACTGCTACACACTTATGCAAGCGCTTGATCCAATCCTTGAAACATTTTTTATATTCGGTTTTCTGTATGTCCATGAGTGCTTCCTGCGATTTTTCCATTTCTTCCTCTCGGCTGGTGAATTGCGTTCCCTGTAGTGGTTTTTTAACTTGATTGAACAGAAAGAAGTCAGAGGGAGCCAAATCAGGTGAATTCGGTGGCTGTTGGATGGTATTTGTTGCATGATGGCACTGTGTGACGGTGCGTTATCATGGTGCAAAATCCACGAGATTTCTGTCCACAATTTTGGTCTCTTTCGGCGAATTGCTCTCTGATGGTTAATTTGCGGTTATTGACCAAAAATTCTTGTACTTTTTCAACGTTTTCGTCGGTTTTCGATGTCGATGGTCTGCCACTGCGTTCATCATCTTCGATTGACTCACGACCACTTTTGAACCGCTCCATACGAATGACACGCAAACATGTACTTTTGTTCTGATTATTCGGTTATATTCGGGCGTCTGGGGTGCCCTTGCTTGTATTAGGTTCTCGGACTTCTTACTCAGAGAAGTGTTTTCTTAATAGTAGTAAGCCTCTCTTGAGTTCCGATGGCGATTCGTAAAGATTTGTATTGCATTGTATTGTCAGAAAAGCTATACAGGAAAGAAATGGTGAGTAAATCATCAGCAACACCTATTTCCATTTCTTATGTTTTATTGAAAGCAACGATTGTTAAAATCAGTTCTGATTTCGTCTTCGCATAGTTAGCCACCCTTTAGTTGGTGACCTTTTTAGATGGATTTTAAGCATTTACCAATAAAGTGCTACCTAAGAAAACCTCATTTTATATGAGCAGGTCCACTACCAAAATCCTTCAATGAGGCCCAATTTTTACGCTTACACATACATTAATAATGGTAATATCATAAGTAGTTGCGATTTTAATAATTTATTTCAAGAATACATAAGTAACGCGCACTTTCATCTTTACTTAGAAATTACCCTCAGGTCAACCAATTGCTGACGCCATAATGGCTATTATTAAGATATAATAAAACGATTTTAAAGAAGCTTTAAAAAAACTGGCCTTTTACAATCTGGTAATTAATGGATATAAAAAGCAAAAGGAATTATTAAACTAAAACGAAACAGCAACAATACCAACAAGAAGAGGAAAACGGAAAATGTTACAACAAAATAAACACGGCAGCAACAGAAGTAAATAGTAGCAGCACCAGCAGCCTGTTGCTTCAACAACAGGTCAACACGCATGGCAACACAACAAGCCTGGGGAAAAGCAAAATAAAAATTATTGCAACTTCCAGTATAGGAAAAGAGAGTTAGCACATTTGCGCTCTTTCTCTCCAGAGTGAATCAATGTAAAAGAAACTGACAGCCATTTGTATGTGTTAGTGCTTCGAGTGCCCAGGATAAATACACAAATTGTTGCATTTGTTGCTGCGAGGAAATAAATGCAGCAATAATTTTTGTTATTGTTTTGCTTGTTTTTTCTTCATATTTCATTTTCCAAAAGGCCCGCGACGAAGCAACAAATGGGCTCACGAGAAAAGCTTTCGCCGCTTTCTGCCAAACAAGAGAGCTTTTTCTTTGTGTTCAATTTTGTGCGGGTGTTTCCAGATTTTGTGACAGAAACATATATTGAAAGTTGAAGAATTTTTTATGTTTGGCAAGAAATGTTATCGTCTGGTTCTCTGAGTAAGAAAATGAGAGAGCAAATATGGGAAATACGAAAATCTATACTCTCACTACCCCCACCCACATGTTATAAAGTGGGTGTTGAAGCGCTCTCACGTAAAATTGTTTGAAATACTAACAAACACACTGATATAGAAGCACACGCACTAAGAGTACCTACGTGTTTTTGTGTGTTCTGTATGAGCATTCCAGAAACGGGTATAATACCCATCAGTCTAGGATAAACGCTTTAGTCGGGCACAACAAGTGCGCGCGTGTAAATTTCACAAAACGAAGAAGCCTAAAAGTAATAGTTAAAAAACGCGACGGTAAAAGTGACTCCAACATTTCAAGCTTTCTACAACCACAATAATAACAACAACAAAAAAGAAGAAAAATGAAGTGTACCTTTTCAGTTTTCATAATATAAAACTTTTGACGGAAATCACTTAAACGGAAAACGAGTTTCGGCATATTTCATAAATTCTTGTGTTTTTTTTCCTTAACTTGTTTTGCTTTTCTGCGTACGCGATTGTAGCAAAGGGAAATTACTTATTTACATTTTTTCCTTCCTTCATTTCCACTTGAGAGGGGAAATTAATGTTTTGAGCTGAACCGCGTGTGTGTGTGTGTTTATTCGTGTTCACGCGTTAGTGTGTGTGTATGCGTGAAACAAGCAGTTTGCGCAACGGAAGCGTTAAATTGTAAATAGAAGAGCAGTGCCGCGGTTTCTTTGAGAAGAAAACATAAGTAACAATTGAAAACAAATCCAACTCAACTTAAATGTTGCCACATTATTTAATGAAGAACGTTTTTTAAAGAATATTTAAAGCTAAGAAAATAAAATAATTAATTTCACTCTTTTGCAATTAGTTGGAAAATTTGATATTGAAGATTGCAGAAAAGTTAATTTAAAATTGTATACGACAAGTTTTTTTTTTAAATTTCAATTATATTTGGCACGTGGAAGTTTCAATCAATCTATTAATTAAAAAAAAAAAAAAAATTAAATTATTCGTGCCAATAAATATTAATTCTATATAAAATGTAAAGATTAAATTTGCCTCCAAAGCAATCATCACCAATCGTCAACCTAAAACCTTAAAATCATCAACTTTATGTATCTTCGCTGCCATTTTTAGTAGCACATAAAATTTGCATAATTTTCTGTTGATGTTTTTACCAACAAACGTTTCAATGTAAATCCACCGATTTTGTTTTATAACTTCAAACAAAACAAAAATCTCAGAAGAAATTATTTAAGTTCTTTACAGTTAGTGTTATTCTTTAAAAATAATAATACAAAAATATTATTAAAAAAAAAAGATTTCCTGAAAATTGTGAAGATAATCAATATAAATAAAAAAAGGAGGATTTCCTGTAGTAATTTCAATTATTTTTGATAAATAAAATATTTACATTGTGTAATCGGCTTGTGTAATAATATTTTACGTGTGTGAATCCTAATCTACATAAAAAAGTCTTCATCACTCCAATCCACATCATCTTCATCACAAATAAAATCAACAAAACCAACATGTATAACTTTTGGATAATCGTTTTATGTCTTGGATTATTAGCAACAAAGCCAATAAGTAAGTACAGCTTAACACTCGATCTCTTGTTTTTTTATTTAAATATTTAAAAAGGATTAAGGTAAAGGATAATAGCCCAAAAATGTAGAAATATTTTTTTTCCTTCGGATTATAGAAAAAAAAAATATAGGGGAAATATTCATAGGTGAACTAAAACTTAGTTTCTCTAAGTTATAAAATAATTTCTAAAAAGGAAATCGAAAATAATGTTGTGAGGAGAAACTTCTGAAGGGAAACGGGTGCTGACACTGCCAACTGTCAATGAGCTTGAATATGTCAAAAAGATTTGAGTTTTTGATTGTTTAATTTTCAGTAATCTTTTGTTTTTTTTTTTTATTTTAATAATGATGAACACACAGAGGAAGACTGAGATGGTCAATATCTTATTTTTGCATGGAAAATATAGTAAGGTTAGGCCTTCACTTACAATATGTTTGTTCACACAAAAGGATCAAAAGATTCCAAAAGATTATTTATGGAATGAAAAAGACATGTATTTCAGCTGTAATAGTCATAGCAGCTGAGATATATTCCAGGAAAACGGTAATCCTCAAAATCTCTTTGGATCCGCCAGTACTATAGGCCCTTTATTAATCTTATAAATGACTACTACTAACCGCTATAAATAGAAACGTGCATACATTCATAATTTAAAAACAGCTAAAACCAATAGATTTGATAGAGCTAAGTGAGTAGTATAAAGTACATAAAAGACGAACTAAGTCGGTATTGTTGTTACAGTTGAACTTATAATCTTTGCCAGAGTAATCATTGAACGCTCAAAACATTGCTCTAGAACACTGGTCGGCAAACCTAACTCAAACGAGCAGTGCCCTCATCACCAGTGATGGGACTAAACATTTTTTGACGGTGCTAGATTTGGATGCAAAATTGTGCTAGATTGTGGAAAAATGTGCTAAGTTTTAAATTTAGCAAAATATATCAATTTTATTGTGTTATTTTTTTCAATAAATCAAAATATAGTAAAATTAGTAATAATAATTCAGTCTATTAATATTAATAAAGTAAATAAAATACATTAATTCATTCATTTGAATACGTTTAACAGATTACTTTGAGACTCAACATACCATAAGTCAATAACTTGGCTCAAAGTTTATAATAGCGTTATTTCCAACTTGGAAAAATGTTCCTTATAAAAAAAGAGTAAACTTGACATTAAAGAATGTGAATGTTTTGTTTTATCTCAAAGAAATTAGGAAATTAATATAAATTCTTCATCTAAAAACCTGTAGTTTTGCAAATGTTTAAGGAGTTATTTGTACCGACAGCTGCGTTTTATTCGCCAGCTAGTTTAACATATGCGAATAAAACGACCATGTTGCTGAGTCTCTTCAGCCCACTTATGGCACTTCACAATAGAATTTGATGTAGTTAAACAACTTGTTATGTATACATAGCAGCTATAATTATACGTGGTATCTCTGCGGCTTTGTTGCTGTTTTCTCATACAATTATCGCTGCTAGTTATACATAAATAGAAGCAAGTAGTGAATAAAACGCAGCTAATGACAAAAACGATACTAATTTAACATAATAAAATAGCCATTCACAATAGTTTTGCAATTGCAAGGTTGCAAATTGACGCAATGAAAAAAATAAAATAAAATTAAATGAAAAAAAAAAGAAAATGTGCTAGATTTGGAACCATCGGTGCTAAAGATGTTAGAAATCAAAGTTTTTCGAAAAATGTGTTAGATCTAGCACAATTGTGCAAAAGTCCCATCATTGCTCATCACACGCATTCTTACGCTCTTGCAATTAGTCGTTGTTCAGAGAGCAACGAAGCTACATGAGCAGTGGTTATGTTGATTTTTTCCTTATGTTCACGGCAAGAAATTATAAGTATGACTAAAAATTAACGCCAAAAAATAATTTGGTAACATGCAATGTAATAGATTTAAATAAATGCATTGAAAGCATACCTTTTGTTTAAGTTTTTTAAGCTTCTTATTTGTCATGTAAAAGCTTTTAGGTATGGCAATTACTCTGCGCTCACCAACACAATCTCATTTTCAATTTTACCGACCACTGCTCTAGAACAGAGTGGGCCAAAGGGTAGCCCGCGTGCACAAGAGCATAAGTAATAGGACTCATTTCCATTTTGAGTTCATAGGTGGCATCATCCAGAACCTTTTGGATTCTGTGTTCCTTTTTGACATTGCATGCTCTAGGTAATAAAGAAATATAGGAGGACACGATTGCTCTTATGTTACAGGCACGAGCAATGCTATCTCTCTCTCTCTCTGTCGATTTAATATTAATAACTGAGTTGAGTACCGTTGATCTTTAAATTCTCTCTCTCATTGGCATTCTTAATGTTATGCTATAAACACAACCAAAGCAGCCGGCCTCTAACCGCTTACTTCTTCTGAGAGAATAAACACAATAAGAGCGTCAACCTCTAGCGTCAAGAATATGTAAAAGAAAAACAAAAGCAGCTGGATTTGATTATTGTTTTAAAAGCTCAGTTTTTTTTTATTTACGTTAACAATTATCAAAAAATAATTCCTTTTAACTTCAATTTTCTGTAATTTGAAAAAATTGTTCCCATACAAATTCATAAAATTCTGTGTGTTTGTTGTTGAAGCTGAGGCCTGCTGCTTTGGTTGTGTTTATACCATTAAACTGAGTAATTTTATTGGTTTGAGTAAATAATAAAATCTGCAATACTATGTAAATTTGTTATAATATGACCCATTAAGTGTCAAATGTGTGTACAATACAAATATACAAACTACTTAGCAATGACATTCAACAAGACCGTTATAACCCTAAAAATGTCTGTCCCGGTTTTTGCTACCTTAATCCAGTGTCTCTTCTTTTTGAAAATTACTAGAATTTTACTTTTTTTTTTAATGAACTTTAACGTCTGTCGATACTTCGCCACATTTTTTGTTGGTGTAAAAAAAATAGAAAAAATATATTTAGACAGGGTTTTTCCCCTTTTGAGCTGTCAAACTATGAAAAATAATTTACTTAACTGGCTCAAAGTTAGTACAGTGCACCACTTACCGTAATTGAAAATGCATATCTGGAAGACTCAGAACGACCTCGATAGTCAAGGGGGAGCCGGACTAGACTTTCAATAGGGAGGTTGCAGTGCTTAACTCTCATAACCTTTTTATATTCACTATCGATATGAAGTGAATGCGAATTATAAAAAGGTGAACAAATAAAAATACCTCTTAGTAGGCAATGGCAAAAACCACCAAATGATAACAAATTTCCACACCGCCGTTCGTAACCGGCATTAGGCTGTAGGTCCAACTATGCGGTATCATAATGGACCGTTCAGGGCTAAGTGTGTCACAGGATAGCCGCTTAATCTATGGACATTCTACATTTTCGTTATCAATCATCCCCATGTATTAATCACAATTGACCCTTTTTGATCCATGTTGACTCTTTCAGAGTTTTTCAATGGTCACGCTGGTGACAGCCTCTACTTCCTACTCTAATTTTTAACCAAGTAATGACTAGCAGTGCCATATGGCACCTTGTCGCTGAGTCGTTCCTAAGCCAGGTTGAAAAACTATTTTTTTCTTAAGTTACTTCCTTGATCTATCTACTTTGGTTCCCGCTCGTCCTTAATGGGTTAATATGGTGGCATGATTTGAAATAAACAATACTAACAAATTTTTAAATGACATGGGTAATGTTAGTATCCGCTGAACTTTGTTGTTAATCATGTGTTTTGTTTGTTCGAGTTTTTTTGTATGTTGATTTGACAAAACAAAGAAATAAAAGCTTCAATTTTCATTTCCTCATATGCGTTTCGATATTTTTAAGGTCATCCTCGGGCAGTTTGTTTGTAACAAAATAACAAATAAATATATAATTTAATAATAAAACATAGACACATATTTTACACAAGTTAACAACAATCATACATTAATTTTGTACTACTAAACATATTATGTCTATGTCTTTTGCAACTAATGGCTCGTGTTTGTGGTTTATACCTGTGTGTTGTTGTTGTTGTGTTTTCAGTATTGAAAGTGTAAATTTCTTTCTATATTTGCATTTTTTATTAATCTGTAATGGTGTAAATGAAAGCTCTAGTGATGCTCTCTTCTTCGCTCTCTCAACACATAAGATATCAAACTTACCGTCTCGCACTAGCTCTTTTCCTTCTCAGCACAGCAAATGAGAGGCTGAGAGGAAAAGTGGTATAACTTCTACGTTCAGAAAAAAATAGAATAATTTTACTTAAGAGCAAAAGCAAAACAAAATATGTTCAGAGCAAAAGTCAAACGAAATATGTTCAGAGCGAAAACGGAATAAAAAACTATGCTGTTCTTGCTCTGAAAGAATTGTTATACCATTTTTGCTCTTACTTTTAAGGCGTTTCATTTTCACTCTAAACCGTATTACTTATGCCATTCTTGCACTGACACTCTAAATTATTTCACTTTTGCTCTTATATAAATTTTAGCCCGCTTTTCCTCTCAGCCTGTCAAATAACCGTCGTCCACCTCATACAGGCTCAAGTGCATAACCCTATACTAAACCCAACCTGGTTTTCACAAGCTCATATTTAATCAAATTGCCAACATGTTGATAAGAAATGTTATCTCTCAAATTTCAAAATAAATTGCTTTATATATCTCCAAACGCACAAATCTTAAATTACATTTAAGCATGTATGTATATGTATGCATTTAAGTTCTATGTATATTCACACATTAACTTTTAATGGTAAAACTGTAGTGCACATACCCATAAAATTATGTATATGTAAATTGGAAATATGGAATATGCAATATTGGCAAGAAACAGATGGCTTAACTAAAGCAATCAGTTTTTCTCGAAAGAACATAATGGAAAATTTAAATCAATTTTTAAGTGCTAAATACATATATATCTAGTAAAAACTATTCTACCACTTTATTCTCGTGAATAATATCCTTCTGCTGCTTTGCCAACTTCAAACTTTTTCTCAACAAGTTTATATTAACATTACAAACTCGAAGCTTAATTTATGCAAACTTTAACTAATTGTTACTCAACAATTTTATACAAATATTATTGCAATTGAAATTAAACCGAAAATATTTATATATGCATATTCAAAGTGGGATCATAATTGTTTTTTTTTTTATTTACTTTTTTTCGTGTGAATATGTGTGAGTATGAGAAAAATATCAAATTCTACTGCAGAATATTTATCAAGTAAATTATCGAACCATACCTGAATGAATTATTCATAAAGTTAATGAAAAGTTAGTCAGTCCAGTGAGGCAGGTGGTCGTTCCACCAACAGGCGTTCACTACAAATACATAAGCACATAATTCTTCAATTCTCCACCCAAACACAAAAGAATATATTGGATTGTAAAATATCAGGAAAGGCAAAAGAAATGATTTGCTATAATGTATGTGTACGTTATTTGAAATGGCATTGGTTAGCAGTATTCGTTTTTGGTGTTTTAATTTGTTGAAATGCGTTTGTTGGTTTCTTTCTTATTGTTAAGGCAATTAAACCTGATGGATTGATTTTGTTTTCGAACAAATTAAAAAAATATATAAATTATTGTTAAAGTTCAGTTAAGCTTATTGATTTCCAATGAAAAGTAGAACTACAATGAATATTAGTAAACTAATATACTTTTATGTATTCCTAGATTAGCTGGAAAGCTTTACGTTGTGATTTATTGTGGAAATTTAATGGGAGAAATCCTTGAATGCAACTAATTTACTGTGTAAGATGAAGCATTATGATATCGACATACATTCAACTGCAATGAAATATAAATATAATGACTAGAAACAATTGCCTACAATATTCAATTCACTCTCTTGTTATTTGTAATAAATCAACCAACAAGATTTGACCAAAAGTTTTAATTTTTCATTTGGCTGATCAAAGCAAACATAATTTTAACCCTTCCAGCATGGACTGCCATGCATGGTCCCACCACTGTGGACGGCAATAATGGCACCATCTTACGTACAACATCTAAACCACAAAATGGGTTTCGTAGATTGCACCTTTCTGTATCTATGCGGATATATAGCGGTTTTAGAAAACGACACAGCTGTCAAAAGTTATTTTTAGGTGAAGAAAAAACGTTTTTCATATAAAAATAAAATAAAATAAAATTTTTGATTTTCTGTATAGCCGAAAGATATTGTTTCTATAATTTTATACTGAATAATTGGTATAAATTTTAATTTTTGGTTCTTTTTCTCAATAAAGTGATTAAAAAAAAAGTTATGCATTACTATTTTCGTATCAATATTTCCTGTATTTTGACTTCTACATCCTATTTAGCAGGTGAGCGCAGAAGCAGGTGAAATTGCCGACTGAAGTTTAAACTCATTTAACTCGAAACTATATTTTTCTGCACGGTGGGAGACAAAAAACAAAAACTACTCGACACATTCGTCTCAAATTTTACTATATTATTGAGTAAACCAGTGCTTATCGCAGGAACTAAAAAAAACTGTTTACATACAATACAAAAAGTAATGAAAAAACGATCTGTTTTCGTAACGTAAATTTCAACAACGCGCCATTTTGTCAAATTTTTTTTTTTATTTTAGTTCCTGCGGTAATTACACTCATACTGATTGTAACTTCTCTTTTTTTTTTGTTTTTGTTTTAGATCAGTGGAAAATCCAAAACATGTCCCACCATTAAGATCCGTTTTTTGAAGATGGCAACTCCCATTAGTTTACTTAAAATTGTAATTTTTTTTTATATTATTTTTGTATATTGTTAAAGTAATAAAATACATATGTCTACAAAGTTTGAATACTATTGCTCATTATTTTATTTAAAAAAAAATCCTAAAAACTCGTCAAATTCAAGGGCCTAGCGCCAGAAGGTCCCCTTAAATTTTCTACATTATGTTTGTGAATATGTTACACTATATTAACTCTTATATATTTATATTTATACTGCATCTATTTCAATTTTCAATGAAAACTGTAAGAATAATGTACTTATATGTACATTTATTGAAAAAAATATGTTTTTAATTTTTAAAAAATTTCACGTTTTGAAACAGCCATAAAGAAAATAATCTTACAATATATGGGACATTCTCTGTCAATGGGAGACCCCCGCCCCTGTTCGAAATTGGTTAAGGTATTTTAGGGCATGTTTAGGCTCAAATGAAAGCTTCTTATCTCTAGTTTTGAATGCAACAAGGCCTTTTTTGATTTTACATGATGGCAAACCAATATGGCGGCTGCAAGTCTACCACCTCACCTTAAAATAATAGTTTCATTAAGCCTTTTATCGTATATTTTTTTTCGCTGAACATGAATCTAATATTAGTTTTCACGGGAAATGTTACGTGTTGTCCATAACCTCAAAAAAAGTTCAAAAAGGCTGTTTTTCGGGTTTTACGCTTAACAAAGTCTTCATAAAACGACGGAGAAAGCTTATTTTTGTGTAGTTTCAGCTGATGAACATGAATCTAATATTATTTTCCATGGGAAATGTTACATGTCGTCCCTAACCTCAAAAAATTTAAATTTTTTCGTGTCTCACGTGCCCCAAATCACCAGAAAACTTCCCAAAAAACTTCTTCACTATTAATTTTGTTTTCACTTTAATAAAGCACCGCAAAGGAAACAGAGACCTACTAAGTTCACGTCGTTATTTCTGGGTAACGCTAAAAGTACGTTACAGCCAAGTTAAGAAATGAAAAATGAAGTCGTATAAGTTCTGAAATCTTCTGATATTTATATTTCCACTTGGCCACGTATCATGGCAAGCTATTGACAGCACAATTTAGTACAAAATACTGACCTATTTGGCAGATCTCATTCAAAAGCGAAATTTTGGCTCATAGGTATCAATCTTCTTTCTGTCAAAAAATAATCTTAAACTTAAAATATTCATGATAAAAATTGAATTACAATTTACAATCACTTTATTTAACACTAAACTTGAGGTGACAACGAGCAGACTGACATCATTAACTCCATGTTTTTAAAGATTATGTCTGTAAACATATTAAATTTTTATTGAACCTAAAAATTATGATCGTAAAAATTAAAATTTTAAAGCTTATCTACAGTTAAACGCGACTTATATATTTTATATTGTATGGGTATGAAAGAAAGAAATTTTAAGGCTCCCTTCATTTTAATTACGCTCGAAAGTATGCCACAAAAATTAAATTTTATTACACTTTAATATTAAAAGGTAGATAGGTAATCAAAAAAACTTGTGTGTTCCCTTACATACCTAAATTTTCCAGCGCAACGGAAGCAAACATTCATCCACAACAAAAAAAAAAAAAAAAAAAAAAGAAGACGTACCAACAATTTTTATGTCTGCCAGTAACTGAATTTTCGAGTTTCTGTTTCTGCTTCTTTTTTTTTTTTTTTGTTAAGAAAAAAGCACGTATTAGCAATTTTCTTGTGCCCTGCGTTTATGGATGCAACAGCAGCAAAATCAATTTCAAGTCATTAAATGAAATGAACCTTTATTGAGCGTCCGGAACAGGAAGTGAGAAAGCAAAGTTAAAAAAAGCAAAACATCGCATGGAATAAAAAACAACAACAACAGCAAAAATGGCTGCCAACCAAGTGAAATGGCTGCCAACATCATTTATAAGCGCAGCGCAAACAAGCGTTGTAAATGTTGGCAAAGCATTAGCACATTCGATGTGCTACTGGTGCTGTTACTGGTTGTTGTTGTTGTTGCTGATGTTGTTCGTTCATTTGTTGCTTGGCAATTGATGTGATATACACGCATCGTATTGTGTGCTTTCGTTTGTGGTAATAGCATTAGAAGTAAAAACTCAATACAGAACGAAAAAAGAAAAGAGGGAGAGAATGAGAAATAAGAACATACAGAAAAGACAATGAAAGTAAACATCAGTAATGGTAGCGGCAAAAGCCGAAGTAGCAGTAGAAAATAATAATATATAAGCTTTAAAAATTTATACACGTAACAGGAAGTATTTTGCAGCTTGCTGGTGTGAAATGCTCTTTCAGACTTCTTCTTTATTTCAATTCAGTTCAGTTCAGATGATGTTGTTTTGTTGCCACATGATCGCGCACAACATTGAAACATTAGGGGCGATTACTATTGATTTTGCTGAAATTGCTGATTGAATTATTGATGGGCGTTGCATTAGTGCTGAAGAGGGTTAATTTCATCATCAACGACACACAACACACGGAGCTCTTCTTATTGTTTTTATCACTATTTGTAAAATTATAGCGCAAAAAATTACTTTAGAAACCAAGGGTGTGTATGAGTGTAATTTGAAGCATCGGCAATTTAACAATATCTTAAGAGAGATTGATTACTTTCAGTTCAGGTGTAAAGAAGATTATTTGGAAAAATTTTGCTATTGCAGAAGAAATATTTTCGAAAGTTAATATAATTTACATATCTACATATTTTTTACAGAGAAAGGTCTAAATGAATAAACATATGCAATTTTATGAATTTGCATATACAATACTGAGTTATGAAAAGAAAGACTTGCAATTGGACGAGTGAAATGAATTCTGGTACTTTCGACTTAATCCAAAGGAAGAAGATAGAGAAGAGGGAAATCGTATATCCAATTTTCACACACTTCCAAGCTAACATTTCCATGTCTTGTTTCAGTCTTTTTACTATAACATCTAAATTTGATAATAAATTCCTATGTATCCCAGGAGAAACAAAAGGTCACAAAGAGTCGTCAACATTTGGATTTGTCTTGCGCCAGTCTCTATCTTTGATTTAAAAAATGAACTTCTCTTCTTTCCTCTGGATATCACTTTGTCTTTCGATTTTCTTGAGGATTCCAGTCAATAACAGTTCTGAAAATATCATCATAAAGTCTGTACAAAATATGAGCAACCCAAAACAACTTTCTTCTTCGTATTTGAAGAGCCACTGGGGCTCTTGCTTTATTCTAGAAATAAGAATTTGAGATTGTATCCATTTGTAATATTATGCGTACCCACCGGTTTATGAAAACTTGGTGAACCTGTATGTCTAGCGCAGCTGCTTTCCTTGTTTTGCATCCGTAATATGGTATTTACATTAGAGTTCGATACTAGTCGTTTCCTTCTTCTTATTTTCGAGGCTTCAGCAGCCGATGAATTAAGGTGAATATCAATAAAATAAGATGAATATCAATCGATTCTTGAACAGGCTTCGATATAGGCAGCCATTCTCTTGGATTATATTTTGTGCAGATGGTGAGTTTATACTTCCGACTAAAATCAGGACACGCTATGTAAAATATTTGCATCACCATCCTATTGAATTTACTATATCAATATATATTATACATAGCATGTATTACATGCCTACTAGCAGATCTAAGAAGAGAAATAGTAGTTAGGAGATAAGCTCAATATTACTACAGCATTCTTTATAACAACCAGGTTAAGTGTAATCAGTTATTCTTGATCCTCAGGCTTGCAGAATCCAAACAGAATCGTTTGAATATCCCACACTTCATTGTGTTTTAACCCATTAAATCCGAGAGCAAACCAATTAAAAACCAAAAATCTTCAATCACACGTCTTTATCGTCACAAATTCAAATGGTATTATCGAATTTTATTTTTTTTTGTAAAGTTTCTCTCTTCACCTTAGAAGAACTGTAATAGCGATTACGTGTTCCGAGAACTTTTTTTTATCCGCATTCAAATATTCTTCTTTTTTGTGCGTATACGTATCATTAGGACTTAATGAGTTAAACTTGAATATGTGATAAAACATAGGCCTAAAAGTATGCAATACTATATGTTTTGAAGTGAACTTATTTCGTTCAGTGTTATTTTGGGTACAATATTTTTGACAAAGACGTGCAATTTGTCAAAAATCATTTATGAGCAATTAATATTAAATTCAGAAAGTAATATTAGTTTAAGTATAGATAAACTTATCAGCTATAATATTATCTTTTAGGTTCTGTTTGAATAAAAAAATCGTTAAAATAATTCTTTTATAAAAAATACAAATTTGTAAAAGTCAAAAACTCAAAAGATTAACACTCTATCTCTAAAGTAATCAAACAAAATTATCACGAAATAAAGCAATTCCAACAATTTCCTGACAAAAAACAAAAAAAAAAAAAAAACGAACCTTCTCTACATATAAAATCACTTGGAATTCTAAAATTTACATTTTTCTGTTGACTGGCGAAGGGTTCACATGCACATAGGTATATATATTTTTTTTAGGTAATAATAACTTGATTTAATAATACGCCTTAACTCAACTCAACTCCCATGTTTTTTTTCCACCCACTCTATTAAAATTCAATTGTACTCATATGTACATATGACGCACATGGCGCACGCTACACATCACGTCGTCGCACTCATTACAAATTCCTAAAACGACTTCGTCGCATGAAATGTAAAGAAAATCAGAATATAACAAACCAACCTTCAACACAAAATACAGAGGACGAGAAAAAAATTTACTATTCAAATGCAACATATTTCCATAAGTTTCATGACATTCATGTAGATAAAAAGCGTATATATATGTTGCATAAATACATATATTTTATATACTTACACACATATTTATATGAAGTACGTGTGTGTGTGTGTGTGTGAATTAATGTATTTGTGTATCTATGAGTGTGTTGCAGACACGTGTTTTACTTTCGATTTTAAATGCAAAACAACAAAAGCAAAAAACAAAAAAAAAAAAAAACCAACAGTTATGAACTCACAAGAAGGGCGGGGCCGGGAGCGCACTTAGGGCACTTGTTTAAAACTATTGCAGACGAATGGTTACACACAAAAAGAAAAAAAAAAAAACAGCCAGACGCACAGAGAAACCGAGCTGCTGCACGAACGAACGGACAGACATGCACACAGATACATGGAGAAAGAGACAATTATTGCGTTTATGGACAAGTGCACACTCAGTAAAGTGCTGTGGAATAAAAATGTTGCATTTATGTATTATATACTAGGCATGTCGCAGCAGCAATACAAAGTTGCTGTTGCTGATGCTTGCTACTGTAGTGGAATTCTGTTAAAATTTGAAGGACACTTCACTTTCATTTAATGCAGCAAGTGCACACACAATAGAAAAAAAATATAAAAAAAAAATAATAATAGTTAAATAAAGAAAAATATACGTACACATCATAAAATGCGCTGAAAGAGCATAGTTGTTGCTGCTGCACCATAGTGTGTGAAGGAGAGAGTGATGTAAAAAAAAAAAATGTTTTCATATTCTAATGAAAAACTTTACATAATGATTTAATTTTAATTTGCATTTTAATTAAAATAATTCTTTTATAATTCGTGCATGGTAGAGATAAGATTCATTCAGAATGTATACAATGAAAATATGTGTAGTGAATACATATACGATATATATGTATGTGTTTATGTAAATGAATGCTAGTTGTTACATGGGACTATATTGCGTACTTAGGTATGTTCATGACACATTACGGCCCACGACAACAGTAGCATCATCGTTTTTTTTTTTTCTCCTTTTCCTTCAATTATATAAATTTTAATTTAATATAAGTACGCGTTTCTTTAGTTCTAAACGAACCATTTTTTACACCCTTCAACTTTTATTTAAATCATGGTGGTTTGTGGCAGAAATATACAGTACCTGGAGATTTTACAATGAGGTCAAAGAATCTTTGCAGCATTTTTATAGTAATTGTAAAGCACTAATACATGAATGATTTTAAAAATCTTAGACACTCATGATATTAAATATTTAAAAATTCTTCATTCCAGAAACCACTGAAGATTTCTATCATTCTGAGTAAAACAAACGGTGTTTGTTTGTCGTACGAAGTTTCGACACTCATTCTTGTGGGTATCTAAGTAGAATTTTTTAAAGAAATAAACCTTAAAAATAAAAAACACTCATCTTTCTGAAAAAAATATTTCTGTGGCCATTAGAAAAAATAACAAAATACCTTCTAAGGAGATATTCCTTATCGAAAATTACCCACTATTTTTTTTTGAGGAATATTTTCTTCGAAGACTTTATGAAAAATTCAAATAAGAAACATGAGAACAATGAAACTCACAAACTACCGAAGAGAACCCGAGGGACTCTCTTTCCGTTCATCTTTTAATTTATTTACGTCCCTCACCGAACACTTTCTTTACCACTCTGTTATTGAAAGCATAAAGAACATAAGCAAATGCTGAGAGAGCAAATATAGGGGACGGGCTTTTTCATATGTACTTATGAGGATCGGCCACTTACAATATAAACAGAGACATCAGCTCTTTTAGTATCATCTCATGTGGTCTAGTTTGTGGTATTATATTCGTGTGCCGTGTGTCCTGACCGAGAGGGGCACGAATACCAACCCGCATTACGTGGGATGTATTTTCTAACACAATTTTAAATTTGGATCATACCGCGAGTTAAGATATTTACACCTCACTAACAAAATTTTTGCCTTCCAGTGCCTGTATTTTTTTTTGGAAAAATAAATAAATAAAAACAGTTTAACCCAGGTGGATATGGCACCAGTTAGAAATAATTTAAGAGATTATTGGAAAATACAAAATTTTTGCCTTTGAACGGTTAATTTCCCAAACAAAATGTTGGTCTTTTGTAGATGAATTTGTCCTGAAATCAACCCAATTATTTTTCAATACTGAACATTTTTTTCCTAAACATTGTTTTAAGTTTCGCGATTGTTTACCCAGTTTTTCATCAAATCATTTTTTCATACAAATAAAAATCTTATACCATAAAGTAATAAGAAAACTTTAACAAGGGCCTCTAATTTTTGTGACTATATTCCATAGCCTCGAGAACATATCTCGAAAGTTCATGCCAGTTGTAAAAGTCTTAGCTCTTTCAGTATTAGAAACTTTGCCATGAATTATCGTACATTTTTTCTTGTTTTTTGGTTTCAGACATACAGTATACATAAACTTTGGTCATCTCTCATAAACTAGTGCAATGTCGTCAGGATATAATTTTTATCAGTTTTTCATACTCCGTTACTCTGCCAGGTAAAATACCAGTGAACTTACCCATGCAAAGTGTGAAAAGTAAACGACTCAACCCATCCCGACTAAACATTATTACTTTGATCGATCTCTGACTAGTGAGTATGACTGTACTGAATATACTGATGGGCCAAAAGTAGACTGTGGGCTAAGCGCTGGAGTCTTTTTAAGGGCTTTAGATTTGATTGATAAATTTCTTTCGTTTACCAGTTTCAATCAGCGTATTCAGAAGTTTTTGGTGTACAACAAGCTAGTCGGTTATTTGCAGCTAATGTAACCAAGCCGCCCTGGTATCAAACATTACAAAATCTAAACTAGAGATCAAGTTTAAGAGAGAGTTTATCTAGCCACCCACTAAAGCCACAGGTGCTTTAGTGGAAATTAGTATACTGATAACTTGACTAGACAAGGGTCCTTGTTGAAATCATCTCAGCCAGTACAAGTTCTAGTTCCTCTAAATAAAGTTAGGGAGTTCTATTTTGTTGCACTTTTCGATACACTTCGACATCAGAAACAATGTGTCCCTCTCTAAATCCATACAGCTTCCATACAGTATATATGGAACATTGAGTGATTGGATTTAATCGTTTTGGATTCAGTCGCAATTTTTGTATGGATATGCAGACCTGCTTGTCCCATATAATGACTTCTGTCGAAGTTATATTGACTTCGAAGAGGTAGAAACTTTCGATTACTTCCTGAGTGGCTGACCGGCTCTGGCAGGGTACAAGCTCAAAACCTTTGGCAAAACACTTCAAAACACAGCAGAAGCCTCTAACATCAAATTAAATGCTCTGCTGGAGTAGGGTGATCTGAGTAAATAGTTTTTGGAAGCCTGTTATGCAGGAGCAACAATGAAGTTTTCCATTATTTCTTCTTCTCTATCTTTCTTGTTACTTAGTTATCACAATCGAGATAGTGATATCAAAAAGGCGCTATTGCGATATTTGGCTTTATCTCTGCTTAAGGAAAAATAACTTAACAACCAAACCAACCTAACCTAAAGGAGTCAACAGACAGCCTTGTTTAACGCCCATATCCGTTTCAAGCAATTTGGATAATATAGGGGAGACTGGGGTATTGTGCACCGCATTTTCATTTTGGCTAAAAACTCACAAAAAAAAAAAATTTATAATTAAAAAAAAAAAAAAAATTTCAAAGCTTAAATTAGTAGTAGGAGAAATAACCTCACTTTAAGTTGCAGCAGTTTAGTCAAATTGTAATAAACTATACAACTTACATATATAAATTGGAGCAAAAGTGGTGTTTTTGCGGTTTTGAAAAATCTCGGGGAGTTATGTACTACTTTGTAAATCGATAAAAATGGAAAAATGTGGTAGAAAATCTTTATTTTTGATTCAAAATGACAGAAGATTCATTATTAAAGAGAAATAAAGTGAAATGAAGTGAAAAATGGCAATGAAAATCAGTCCGAAACTCAATGTTCGTAACTCCAGTAACTTGCAGTCATTCAGGAGCATGCCAAGTAAACAACCCGATCGCACACGTTGCAATGGATGTAATCTCGACGGTTCATATTTTTGGCATATTTTTCTTACAAATTATGAAGAAATCGATGTCTTCTTCTACGCCACAATTGGTTGAAGACGGTTGTTTCTTCTCTGTTGTCCCGAACTTATTTGTTTTTTTTTAGAAAATATCTCGTTGAGCTCGCGTGTATTCTTATTGCTAGCGGAGCGCTATCACCGATTAATTTTTCGCAAGTTCGCAATTATAAATATGGATAAAAAGTGTATTTTCTTTTTTTTTTTGCATTTCCCTTTTTTTATTTGGAGGCTTACCATTGCTACTAACCAAGAGGTGATGTCGTGTAGAAAAATGTTTATTTTCTATTTTTGATTTTTGAGCGCGCTGAGATATGAACCCAGGCACCTCTGTGTAGCAGTCCAATACACTAACCACTAGGCCACGGCGATCACACGGCAATCACTGCATAAGATAAGATAATTACGCAAAATAATATTTTATTATTTTTTTAAATTGCAGAAAAACCGCCAAATTCATTAATATCGTTAGTCTAATAACTGATTTCAATTTGTGACAAGTAGCGCCATTTAATTGTTATTTTTTTTGGTTCTTGTTCCTGAGCTCAAAGTGTAAACCACGGGCTACAGTGCGTAATTACGCTATAAATTCACTTCTGTTAATTTGGTAGACGATTGTTGCCTACAGAGGGTTAAATTTTTTGTGATAGAGTAAATTATGGTTTTCCCAATAGATGATGGTGACATACCCAGCTAAATTGTGGTAATGATTTAAATAAAATTTAATGGGTTAGGGCTAATAAGCACATAATTTTCACTTGTCTCTTAAAAACAATAACAATAATTTATTATTCCGAATTGATAAATTTCACTCCTAAATTTATTATTCTTTCTTTTAATAATTAAAGCATATATTTTTTGGATTTTTTAATTGAAGTTAATTAAGTTTCCAGTATATTAAATTTAAATCAATTATTTATTAATTTTATACACAAATGATTTTATGATAATTTGATTTTTAAATGCGCTATTTGTCGTTATTTATAATAAAAAATTGATAAATGTAAGTAATATTAAAATTAAATATGTAAGTAAACTCAATATGCATAAATAAAACATTAATAAACTTTACTTAAAAAAAAGTCTTATACACTAACATAAACAAACGAAAACTTAGTGAAAAAAGTTTGTAAGTTAATAAAAAAAAAATCGACTTAAAAATCATATGAAAAAACTGGAAAAACTGTTATCATAGCAAAGATTTCCACAGAATATAAACACAAACAAATATACACATACACACACACACACCCAAACATACATAAATACACCTTGAGTGGTATAAAAGTTGTGCCAAGGAGGAAAGAAGCAATCAGATTAAAAGTATTTCGCATGCACAAAATAAACCCAGAAGCGACCGGCACAGGCAGTAAGCATACATTTACGCTTCATCAATCCAGCCGCTTGTATTAACAACAACAAGAAAATGCCTATAACTACTACTACCACAACTGCTCGCCCGCTCGCTTACTATGATTGCAGTCAAAATCATTTGCGATGGAAATTTGCACAAAAAATTTTACAAAGACAATCAAAAAGTTATAAAACATTCTTCGGCAAACAAATGCTTGAGTGCTTAAAACTTAACACCGCCATAGAGAGCAAGCAAGAAGCGTCCATGTTAAAAACACTTCCAGCAAACAAAGTGCGTGCGTGTGTGCTGCAGAGTATATATCAAGGAAAGAATACAAAAGCATAAAGTTTGATAAACTTTGAAGCAAATACCTGAAAATATTATCTACGTTTTGCAAAAAGCAAAGGAAAGAAGAAGCATCAGGCAAACTAAGCAAAGTTGTCTATAAGAGCGAGCAGGCGTCACAACTTGGTAAAAGTCCCAAGGCAGATTGTTTTTTGGTTCTGACGTTCGTCGTTCACTGGAGGTGAATTCTGGTGGAATATCTTCGTTAGCGAATGGGTTTGGGGAGAGGGGTGTAGAGAAGGCTGTTCGATGTTAACGTCAGTCGCACATTCTTACCGCGGAATTTGTTCACAGTTGCTGAAAGAGAGTTAGGACGGCGTAGGGAACAGAGTGAAGTGGTGCGAGAGAGTGCTGTAGGGTTTGAGTAAGGGCAAAGCAACAATCACTTTCATATATATATACACATATATATAGAAACTTAGAGAGAAGTGAATATGAATTTATTTGTGTGTGCTTGTGGTATATAAACATATTGGCATAAGAACGCACGCACATAAATATTTACATATACACAAAGGTATACACACTCCCACATAAGCTTTGGTTTTATCTGATTCGAAGTACGACGCGGTAGCGTGAAGGTTTCAAAAAGTTGCTTTTGCGACAAATTGTCACCGTGGTTGACTAAAATAGCAACAACAAAAATAGCAACAACCAAATAGCGAAAGAGTTAAAAAGAAATAACGCCAGAAGGTGAAGCATTCGCCATGTAGTTAGCAGTTGTTGGAAACGCGAGAAAATCATTTCCTGAACAAACAAACTAAAACTTAATACAACTAAATACTTTTTATTCTTGTAAAAAGTTAGTTGTGCCTATTTGTTTGATAAAGGAAATACCCACAGTATTACTTTCTATCTTTGTGTGCATTAATTAAATGTAAAGTTTTTGAGAAAGTTATTGCAATACTGCAGGCTTCATCAAATGCAAGATTATGTTATTTCTGGTTTTTTTTTAGTTACTAAAAAAGGAAAGTATTTTTGAATACAAACATTGACTGCATGAAATATACAATTGAAGAAGCAGAAGGAAAATAAATATAAGGTCTTGTTTACATATGCTAATGGCACGGAAATACAGGGTGTTGTGCTACAAAATTGAAATTGGCTCTGCATGAAGGTTTTCAATCTGATTTTTGGCTTAAGAGATAATATGATCGCCGTAGCCTAGTGGTTAGTGTGTTGGACTGCTGAGCAGAGGTGCCCGGGTTCATATCTCGGCACGCTCAAAAATCAACAATAGAAAATAAAAATCGAAAATAAATAAAAATAAATATAAAAAAACCTCCAAAAGTAAAAAAATGCCTATGAAAAGCGTTCACTTCGCCGTTCGGCATAAAACTGTAGGTCCCTTCCATTCGTGTATGTATAAATATAACTCACACAACATGAATGGATGCGAAAAGCTCGGCCTTGACTTTCCAGGGTCTGTTGAGCCATAATAGTAGTAGTAGTAGCAGTAGTTGTAGATAATAGATATAATTACCGAAAAAAAGCTAAAGGCAGTCATTGTGAAAAGAGGAAAATGCAATGATTCTAGTTCTCATTGTCAGAGTATTGTTCTGTTATGTACCTTGAATGGTCTAGAGAAAAAAATAAAGAAGAGAGGGAACATTTTTCAGCAAATACTTCCAAATATGCATTTTCATTACTTTGAATGAATATTTCTTATATTGTAGTCGCAGCTCTTGAATTGTTTGTTTTTTTTCACAGCGCAAACGAGTGAAAAAAAACTCGGCCAATGACACCTTATAAGGACTTGCAAAGCACTTGCCACATAAATACATTCCTGTTCTCATTGTATTTTGATATTGGGAGTATGAATGTATAAACTCGTAATTGTGACTAACTTCATATCTATCATATGCGCCATTTTTTTGACATTGACAGCTATTCTATCTCGAAGAGCGTCAAAAATACTATAAGATTTGATCTGTCAAATAGTTTTCATAATTTTACAAAAGTGTTTTACTATATCTGAAAATGTCGAATTTCGTGCCAACAAAACAACATTTGAGGGAAGTTTTAATTTGCTTCTTCCATTTAAAGAAAAACGCAACTGAAGCACATCGTTTACTCACTGAAGCTTATCCTGACTGTGCTATAGACGTTAGAATGTGTCAGGTGTGGTATGCCTGTTTCAAAAGTGGTGATTTTGATGTTGAAGACAGGGAACATTCAGGCGGCCCGAAAAAGTTCGACGATAAAGAATTGAAGGCATTATTCGAAGAAGATTCATGTCAAACGCAACAAAAACTTGCAGAATCTTTGAACAGAAGTTGATCAATCAACCATTTCTAAACGATTAAAAGCATTGGGAATGATTCAAAAGCAAGGAAATTGGGTGCCGTACGAATTGAAGCCGAGAGACGTCGAACGATTTTTCACATGTGAACTGCTGATTGAACGACAGAAAAGAAAGGGTTTTCTGAATCGTATTGTGACTAGCGATGAAAAGTGGATACGTTACGATAACCCAAAGCGTAAAAAATCATGGGGACCGCCCTGACATGCATCAGCATCAACGGCAAAGCCGAACATCCATGGGTCCAAGCTTATGCTGTGTATTTGGTGGGATATAAAAGGTGTCGTGTATTATGAGCTGCTGAAACCGAATGGAACGATCACTGGCGACCGCCACGGACTACAATTGATGCGTTTTAGCCGAGCATTAAAGGATAAGAGGCCAGAATATGAGAATAGACACGAAGTTATTTTTCAGCACGACAATGCTCGGTCGCATGTTGCAAGGCAAGTAAAAACATATTTGGAAACGCTGAAATGTGAAGTTCTACCCCACCCGCCGTATTCTCCAGACATTGCTCCTTCTGATTACCACTTGTTCTGATCGATGACACATGGCCTGGCTGAACAGCACTTCCGTTCTTTCGAAGAACTCAAAAAATAGGTCGATTCGTGGATAGCCTCAAAAAAGATAAGGAGTTCTTTCGCCGCGGAATCCGTACGCTACCAGAAATATGGGAAAAAGTTGTGGCTAACGATGGACAATACTTTAAAGAATAAATTTATAATCACTTTTTCACAATAAATTTCCAAATTACGAAAAAGATACGAGTTTATACATTCATACTCCCAATCATTTTTTGAATATTTGATTTTTTTAAAATGAATATGGTTATAAATTTTCTTGGACTGTGGTAACTTTTGATTACGGTCTAGTTTAAGTTGAGATAGTCTCAGTCGGAGTTCCGGATTCGATTCCTGGTAAGGGAATGGTTTCTTTTCTCTCTTCTTTGCTTTCATTTGTTTACTATTGAATTCAATATGGTAGCTTAAACCTACCTGTTCTTAATTCTTCCGTTTTAATTTTTTAAGATTTAACTTTAAGTGCTTTATTAGGAATTATAAAAACTCCAAGGACTCCTAATTTTCAAATGCCTCTAATTTTAACAGTTCAACTAATTATAACTACTAGAAATACAAATACTTCAAATACTGTAAGGCTCTTGCTGTAAAGTTATGTGTTCTAAATTAGCTTTTTTAACTTACACCTGCAATTTTTGTTTTTGAAAGCAAAAATGTACTTGAAAAGCTTATATGCATAAGTCATCCTGTAAATATGTAAATGTACATGTAGTGCATATCTAAAAGTATAAAAATTTTTGTACACACTTTACGTTGTTCACACATTGTTGCTTACGACAGCATATCGTGTGTCCTTGATATAAAAAGGCAACTCTTCCTAATGATATGAAAACATTTGTATACTTGACGTGCATTTACAAGAAAATTTGAGAGCTAAACTAAAAAAGGAGCAAAAATAAGCCTATTTTTGATCAAGTTATATACAAAATAAATATGAGAAGTTCTTTCAAAGGACTCAAAAAAAAAAGAAGGAAAAAAAAGAACGAAAAGAAAACATGTATAAAAATCTAAATCGCATATAATATGTACTATACACTCTCATTCATGCAACAAATGTGAAAAGGTTAAAACATCAAAAAATATTACTAAAATCACTAACACTAAAAGAAAATTTTGATGCGTTGTCACTTTTCAATGATAATTCTTAAGTCACCTCATTGTTTGCTGTTGTGCTTCTCTTCACTATTATTTATTTTTTTTAAAGAACTCAATGATACTTAAGTCAAGAATAGTGTGAAAGGAAGAGCATAAAGAAAAGAGAAGTTGAAGCTGGAAAAAATACATCACCAAAAAAAAAAAAAAAGCCTTTGTTACTTTGACACTCTCTCCCATTTTAAGTCCCCACTCTCTACATCACTCTTCGCCCGTATTCTCTCCTCTTTCTACATATTCACACACAAGGACAGCCAACAAACATTCTCATGAAGACGGAAAATCTTCAATGTCATTTGGCAGCTCTTCTTTGTTATTTTTGTTGTTAGCGCAAATATAAACGGTATAATAAAAATCAAAAAGAGCAAAATAAATGTAAAGAGAAATGAATAAAGAATCGATTCTCCATTTTTAAGTAGATTTATGGGTTTATTAAAAGCCATTTGCTGGGTGATTTCATAGTCCTTAGGGTGTATTTTGCGCGAACGTTTCAATAGCGTTTCAAAATCGAAGGCAGCAAGCAGCAGGCAGTAGTAGCGGAAAAGCTTATATGAGAATGGCTTAAATTTTTATCAATTTGCGATTTTCATCTTTAATAAATATTTTACCAACTGTTACCCAACGCATTTATTAATCATTCAATTAAGACCCTTTTTCTTTCATGGCCTAATATTAAATGTTAAATATTGCAGCTATTTTACATTTTTATGGTATACATATTTTATAGAGAAAACTAAAAAGGCCACCATTGGCAGCGTTAACATACGCAGTTATTTGTGCCGGTTTTTTTTTTTTTTTTGCTTTTTAAATAAATTCTTTTCTTTATTGTAATAAATCTTCTTTAATCCCATACCAGAGCATTATTACCATCACAAATACAAACACATACTAGTGAGAAATGTATGTACATACTTGTGTGCATGTGTATTAGTATTCCCAATCGAACTCAAACTACAAGCAGAATTCTTATATACTCGTACTCGCAAAGCATTAACAACAACAACAAAAAAAACTGGTAAATCACAGAGTTAGCATAATAAATTTTAATGCCATAAATTGGCCACAAACGTCACAACAGAAACTGAAACTTAAACAAAAGCAGAACGCAGAAAGGAAGAAAATTGTGTTATTTCTGCTGTTTTTTTTTTTTTTTTTTTGTTATTTGTTTTTGCTTAAATCACAGCACCCGTAAATCTGTGTGTGCTTGTGTGTAATTTAGGCAAAATTCAGCTCAGAACTTAACCCAAAATGAAATTGAACCGAACTGTTCAACCGACCGTTAATTATTTCATATAAATCCATTGGCTTTACCCAATGAAAATGTATGGATGAGGGATTTTTTTTTTCTTTTTGGAGTTTTTAGTAGTTTTGCTGCTGACATTATAGAAATTCATGCAACAAAAAAAAAACAACGAAAAAAAATGGCATTTGCAGAAAAGTCATTTCAAAATGAGAAAAAACTGCCACTGCCTCATAAAAACTGACTGTACTGATTTTATATACAGATGCGAATGTGTGCGTTGTTTGTCTGTGCGTATGTGTGGGTAGTGTTGCCAATAATCAAAGCATTAGAATTATATACAAATGGCTGTGACGCTCCAAAATGTTTACATAAACTTTGAAACAAAAACATAGTGGGCTAAAAAAGGCTCGTTTATTAGTTTGTATGTATTTGAATATGGCAAAGTTTTGTTGTTGTTTTTTTTTTTTTTTTGTTATTTGTGTAAAATATACAAACAGCTATTAAGAAAAGTATTAATTGGTTTAAATTTTCAAACAAATGTAAATGTATGTACATAAATACGTTACAAATTTTAACCCTCAAAGGCTTAAAACAACAGCATATGTATGTGCATGCCATTTTTTGGTTGAATTCTTATTGTATTTTAAACAAAAGCTTAAGAGTGAGGATACTGCACTGCTAGCACTCATTAATGCTTTTTAGGAGATTTTAGGGCGATTTCGATAACGGTAAATGGAGAAATATTTAAAAAGAAGCTCTTATTTTATTTTAAGTAGCTGTCGACGGACACACTCAGGCCAGAACGTCCCATTGCGATATCGCATAGTTGGACCTACCGAACGGCAGTGTTGCAATTTGTTTTGATTCAGTGGTTTTGCCATTGCCTACTAAGATGTGTATTTATACAATTTCTTATAATTCTCATGCCCTTCATATCGATAGTTAATACAAGAAGATTATGAGAATTAATCACCAGAGCAAGACGAGAATAGAACCCGAACCTCCCGGGTGAAAGTCTGCAGCCCTACACACTAGACTATTCAAGCTCGTCTAAACTCTTATAGTTAATTATATAAAAATGAAATATTGCTAAGTTACAAACAATAGGTGAAAAGTAGCAACAAATGTTTTACATAGACCGACAAAGTCCATAGTGTTACCACAACTCTCTAAAGTCAATGAGAACTTTCCAAACTGTTTTCTATTTCAAATTACCCGGAGTTAATGCAAAATATTTTAAATGTTCAGTTTTTTATAATAAATACTTTGCCTCAAACCTCAAAGCTGTAGAACTGCAAAATTATAAATTAATCCACCGTGATCTTGAATTCCCGTAAAAAAAAAAATAATTGATATATGCCTTCGAATCAATTGACCAGAGTAGTGCTTAAAAAAATCATCCATTTGCTTTGCTCTTTGTAACTGGCACTAAAATATAAGAAATCTACTTAACCATCAGGAGCGTACTCAGGGAAGGCTGAAATGGTTGCCGCTCCCACCCCGAAATTGTCTGATTACTTACTTTCTGGCTGACGACCTCGATAGTCTAGTGGGTAGTGCACTAGACTTTCATCTGGGAGGTTCGGGTTCGATTCCCGTCTTCGTCTGGTGGTTAATTTTCATAACTTTCTTATATTCACTATCAATATGAAGTGTATGAGAATTATAAGATAATGTACAAGTACACACATTGGTTGGTAATGGCAAAACCACCAAGCCGATAAAAAATTGCCACACCGCCGTTCGGAATCGGCGTTAAACTGTAGGTCCAACTATGTGGTATCACAATGGGTCGTTCAGGCCTAAGTGTGTCTCTCGACAGCCACTCCAACCTAACCTAACCTACTTTCTGGCTCTATGAAATATGGCCCCAGGAAAAATAGCCACAAAACCAAAAGAGAAAAATCACCCCAAAATTTTTTATTATTTAGAACAAAACTTGGGGCCATAGTTCCAATTGTTTTGGGGCCATTTTTCCTTTTTTTTTTTTTTGCTTGGTGTGATTTTTATTTTGCAAAAAGGCCCCAAAAGTTTGAAAATATCAAAATTAAAAATTTAAGGCTGTTCCTCAGCGGGCATAAAGCCTATGGACGTTGTGTCCGGTCCCCACGGTATTTACTGCTTTTAATGCAATTTTGTTTTTGCTATCGGTAATGTACTTCAAATATAAGAAAACAAGGAATTTTTTAATGAGTTTCAAACAAGCAATATCAGTGAATCAGTGCCTTGAAAAGTGTCTATCAACAAATGTTACCAAGTCAATTAAAAATGAAAAAATTATAAAGATAATAATAAACTAAAAAAACTTTATTCACAAAAAAAATCGATCCCTCGCGACTTTTGTTTTCTGGAAAAAATTGTTGGCTGCAAGAGTTTCTTGTTCTTAATTCCTTTAAGAATATTTTAACTCTTTCGTCTTTAAATTGCAGGCCACTTCACTTGCTAATAATATGGAAAGCTACAATTGTCCTTTATGTAAATGTAAGATAGATGATACAATTAATGTTTTTCTTAAATTTTTGGGGGCATTCAAATAAAATTTGAGGAAAAAAAATATTGGGAACTTTTCCCATTTTAGTTTGGGACCATATTTCAATTTGTATGTTGGGGTAATATTTCCTATTGAAAAATGGCCCCACTTTTGGGGTGACTTTTCACTTTTGATTTTGGGGCCATTTTTCCTGGGGCCATATTTCATAGAGCCTTACTTTCTCTCAGTGATAATAAAAAAAATTAAACTTTTTCTTTACATTTGACACTAGTCAATACGAAATTTGTGTCCAAAGCACCCGGACAATCTTACTTTATAATTTTTGACTACTGATTTCGATAGCGCACCCGGTTTTTCACTATTACGTAAATTTTTGGGATGTTTACTAGTACATTTTTGGAGTTTTTAGTCATTTTATTAAAAAAAAAAAATGTATATAAAAGCACAGAAACGCTATATTAAAGAAACTTTTAATATTTTAAACTTTTTTCAGAAATATAAAAAGAAAAGAATTAAAAGAAAATTTTGCTGCAATTTATTTTTTGGTTAAGTTTTATTTAATAAAAAGTAAATCATTTGTGGCAAAAAAATACATTCATTTTATCGTTTTCTGAAAACTTTTTCAATTTCAGTTGCACCTCTTTTGCAGTTCGTATGCGATATATGCCTTGATTTCGAATTTGGATGCAGAATTTTTCCATCACCATCAGGATTTCGAGAAATCTTAGATTAAAAGTGTGACTAAAGTTTGTTTTGGTCATTTTCTATAGTCTAAAAATTTTTGTTTTGAAAATTTTGATAATTTGATAATTTGGATGCAGAATTTTTCCATCACCATCAGGATTTCGAGAAATCTTAGATTAAAAGTGTGACTAAAGTTTGTTTTGGTCATTTTCTATAGTCTAAAAGTTTTTGTTTTGAAAATTTTGATAATTTGGATTCGGCCAGCTTGGGTTAAGATTCCTCGAAACCCTGAGGTGATAAAATTGTTCTGTATCTCAGTTCAGATTCAAAGCTTTTTCAAGAAATCTCGAAAAAGATGAACCTCGCAGGCTTGTGTTATCATAATACATTACGAGTCAAAGTGTTTTTTTTTTAACACTGCCGTGAATTTATAACAATTTTGGTTTGAAAAAAGAAGTTAAAGTTTAGCCCAAATTCGATTTCCGAACGTTACTTCAAAGACCTTACTCGAAAAACTGAATTCGGCATCAATATTAACGTCACGAATCAAATGAGTTATTTAACGATGAAGATAAGGTCCTTGACGTAAAACTAAATTGAAATTTATTGTGTTATTTTTGCAAAATAAAAAAAAAAAAAAAATTATCATACAGCATCTGAAAAAATAAAATAAAAATAATTTCTAAGCCCCGAATGTATTTCCTTGCTACACCACTGATTGTGATGATGTTTAAGCTTTGTTTCCCATATGAGTTTGAAACTTTTAAAAGCTGTGAAATTTTATGAAATTCACGAAAAACGAGCCGAGTTCTCAATTATTCCAATAACGTTTCGTTTTGACTCAAAGGCAACAAAATTTGTTAAAAGTGAATTTTTATACTCAAACATCACTTCATTACTTATTTGCGTAAATAGATTAATGCATACAAAACCTACCTACATCAATTCAATTAGAAATATTTACAACTTGACCGCACTCATTTACTTAACATTTATGAAAATAACTGCAAATATTTAGGAAAATCCAATTCAGTACCTAATAATATTCCACAAAATAATTTCCGATTAATTTAAAATGAAATGAATTGAACGTCGTAAATGGATTATACTATAAATATATTTTAATTACAAAATTTTCCAACATTTAAGTATGTAGAGTATGAACAATTGCAATTTGTAGTTATTCTATAGTTAGCTAGTAAATATGAAAATGATGTATACAAAAATATGTCTACATTTGTAGTAGTTACTACTTGGAAATATGTGCTTTCGGTGTGCAAGCACAATTGAACAATTACCTAAACACTACAAATGCAATTAAAATAAGTGATAATACATAATAATTATGGATACTGCAGAGCAACAAGGTTACATGTTAATTAAATATTTTTGGAAATTATTTTGGCAAAACCAAATTATTTTAATTGAATGTGCTAAGTATTTTGTGGTAAACAAACATAGATTTTAGTTAATTTTACCAAACAATTATTATTTATTACAACGCTACACTACAAAGAAGTGGACAATCTGTTGAAGTTTTCAAATTAAATTCATATTACTTTAATTTATAAAAAGAATAAAATTTTAATTCCTTAAAAGAAATTCAAGTCAGAACTACATGAATTTGTAACTAACTTTTTCCAATAAAACATAATTAATAAATATTCCCTAAAGATAAATTAAAAATGGCAGCTATTCATAACATAATTATTCCCACATAACAAATTTGTAATAACTACTTCCACACTAAAATATTCTTTCAAAACAAATACTCCACAAAAAAAAAAAAAAAAAAAAAAAAAAATAAGTATAAAGTTGAAGAAAGAAAAACTGACAATGAATGCCCAAAGTGGTATACCTAACAAAAATTGTTTGCCACAAAGAAGAAAGAAAGAAATAAAAACTTTAACGCCATAACGAGATAAATAACAAAAATGTTGTACGTGTGTGTCTGCAGCATTTGATATCTACAAGTAGCTTACAGGCATCAGGCATCAGGCATCTAACCATATGAAGGCTCATACATATGTATGTATGTATATATTACGACCATGATGATGATTATAATGATAATGAAGATAAATGCTATCGAAAACAATTTCCATGAAAATAATTAATACAAGGTACATGTAGAAGAGGAGTACGAAATAAAATACTTAATTGCAGATTGTAACCAATCCACAAAGCTGAATTCATTGCCTATCGAGTAAAATGATATGAGCTTGTAGCTAAGCTATTAAAAAATTATTTATTGTATGTGGGATAATATTGTTGCTGCTTGGCATATCTAAAGGATAGTAAGGATGTAGTACTTGACTGGTATAGGCATTTGTATTCATGTCAAGGATATGCTTCTTTAAAGGCTATTGTATTTACTTACATACTAATGTGAGCTAGTAAATATCTCAAAGTATTTTACAGCCATATACATAGAAATAACTGGATGTGTGAATTATATCAATAGTATAAAAAAATAGATAAAAATCAATTGGGCATGCATTCAAGAATCAAATAAAACATATATTAAATGCTTCAATGTGAAATATATATAATATTTATTATTTTCAAATCCCTATGAGATTTCATGTTTGGCAAGTTAACACTTAAGAATGTAATCTAAACAAAAGAGGCTCCAATATTTCCACCAGTTTTCCAGCTGCAAGCTAATATTCTATTGCTGGAATAAAAAAGTTTTCTATTAAGATTATTTTAATTTGCAAAATGTTTGGTGTGTTCACGGTTGAGTGTAAATCCGTTGTGGTAAAGGTAAAATGGTAATGTGGTAAAACTTTGTATGAAAAATTAGAGAATTTGAAATGATTTACGAGTTAGAGATACCACATCAACTAACACGAAACTATTTCACTTTACTTTGTTAATGTTTTATTGCTCTGAAAACAAATACGTTACCCTAAGAAGGAGAGGGAGGGGAGAGAAGAGCAGTTCGGCAGCTTGGTACAACAACAAAACATTTTTAACTCCCCAAGAAACTTTACTTCAAAAAAAACTTCACAATAATCTGCTTAACCATCGATTTCAATTAGATCACCACTTTGATCTTGAACTCCCAATATAAAAGAATTATGAGGAAGCGGTCTATATGTGTTTTCGAAGAAATTGATCAAGGTAATGTCTTCTTTCACCAAATAATAGGTTTAACGTCACGAAAAGCAACAAATACTAATTTGTTATTCGCTTCCTTTATCGAAAAAAAAACTAAGAGAAAGAAAAAGAAGGAGAGAGAAAAAGGTGTCTTACATACCCAGATAATGTTTTCTGGAAGTTTTTTAGTCCCAGAGAATCAACCGTAATGTCTACTACTAGAAATGCTTCGGTAAAGTTCAGAAAATTGAAAAAGGCCAATTAGACCAATATTATAATAATTTTGAAGCTTTTATCAAAAACATAATGAGCTGGAATTGGTGAGTCTCGCATATTTGATCAAACAAACGATCGCTCCCTAGTTTTTTAATCGGCTTTGCATCACAACGGAACAAACTTCGTGGTAGTATACGGTCTCACTTTCGTGGTTGTTATATGACAGAAGATTGTAACTTTAGCACCAGGAATTTAGAAATTGTTGCATCTACTCTTAGATGGTGAGATTTGTATCATGCAACATGAAAAAATGTACGGAAGAGAGAAGAAACGAGGCAGCATTTTGATGAAACTTTTTGTCGTTTCTTCGTTTACATTTTCATAGTTCAATGTTTTTTCATAGCGAGAAAACTATAATCGCGAAAGTTTCATGCAACTAATTTCACTGTGTAAGAGCTACATGAAACTTCAAAAGGGAATGCAAAAAATCGCATGAGATTAATCTCACCGTCTAAGAGCTGACTTAGCGAATTAAAAGTTACTCTCTTCTCGTTTTATTAATGTAAATTTTTTTCACTCTCTCAAATTGAGAACGTAAGAGTAATGCATCGCACTATCATTTACTGAGACAACATAATTTCAATTTCGGTACCGCACAGTTTGAACATAAAACTGCCATATTCAGATGTTTTGTATACAACATTACTTTAAATGCTTTATAAGACTGAAAATCATAACTTGTGAAGATGGAAGCATTTAAAAGAAAAGTGGAGAGGAAAACAAAACAGTCATTCAAATACGGAACACTCTTATAGGAATAAAAAAAAACAAAAAATGAGACAATAGGTCGGCGAATCCGCCTTAAAAGTTATCTAGGTTAGGTTAGGTTATTGGGGCTGTTCATAAGGAAATATGAACACACTGAAACCTATTGGTCCATTGTGATACCCTATGGGGCGAGTAGTTAATCTCAATCCCACCTAGTCAAACCATTTTGAGCTTTCTATGGAGCGAAGTAAGTCTCTGATTTCAGAGGATGCGAGTTTTGTCAGTCTTTCATAGAAGGATTCTTCCAGAGTTTTTTGTCTTCGAGCCGCTAGAGTAGGACAGTTCCATATAAGGTGGAAAATTGTTTCTTCTTCCTCTTCGTTTCTGCAGCTTCGGCAGAAGTCATTATAGGGAAAACCTAGTCTACGGGCATGATTGCCGATAGGGCAGTGTCCGGTTAGAATTGAGATTACCCTGCTTATGTGGACTCGGTCCACGTTTTTGAGTGCTTAAGTGCGTTCTGGGTTTAGCCTAGGCCAGAATTGCAGAGAAATTCAGCAGGTTGGTTCCATTTCCCATCTGCTTTCCGCAATGCGGGAGTGGTGGTTTTTGATAAGAAGCTTGCATGTGGCAAAAGGTATATCCGCGTTGCCAGTGATGCATGAATTGCTGATGGTTGTGCCAAGTCTGGCAAGATCATCAGCTTTGCATTTTTCTTCAATGTTGCTGTGCCCAGGCACCCAAATGAGGTACTGCGGCCGTCTCATTTAGAGACGATCTGCATTGTGAGGCAACTATTGAGTTATTAGCAGAACATTGCAGAGATTTTATCGCCACTTGACTGTCAGTGAGAATGTAGATATCCTTGCAGGATATCTCGTTACACCTAACTGTTTCGTGAAATTTAATTTAATATATTTAATATGTATTACTGTCTCTCAGTGTCGTGTCAAGTGTTCTTTGGTATTTAAGAGTTAATGACATCTGCCGTTGGACGAATCTCGCATTTCTCAGAATAAAATTAATAGATTTTTGTCACGGAAGGCTTGGAGCATTCGCCCAGTATTATCATAAAGTTCACAAAAGAGTTCCTGGACCAAGTTGGCCCCTAGATGAATTTTATACTTTTTAGAAAGAATATGGCGATAGTCTTTCAATTTAAAATCTAATCCACTTTGTATTACAAAATTTTCTAAGAAGACTTAATAAGTTGTGGTAAAAATTATTTATGGTTTCAACATCACTGCATTAGAATTTAAGTAAAATGTCTGAGAAAAAAATTATGAAAAGAAACATTCACAAAAATTTACATAATAAACAATATTCTGTCATCATTTTATGGTGGTCCAATTCTTACCATAATTTAATATAAGAGCATATTGGGTCATTTATGAAAATTATATGGTGTATGCGGTTGTGAAAAAAAAATTATGCAAATTAGATTATATTTGCAATGTTTTACAACGACATAAAATTCATTACATATTCTTCATTTTTATGAGCGTTATCTCATTTTACTGTCATCACTCTGCCTGTCTCGCAACTTAAGGCCGTTATTCTACAAGGGCAAACGAAAATGTTATCAAGGCGTGAAAATTTGCTCGCTATTTAGTACTTGGCTATTCAAGATGAACATATATATATTCAATATAAATGTATATGTATGTGAATTTTATTTATAAATATTTATATATAAATTGTCAAGTGTTTCTGTATGTCACTTGTTTAGTTATGCTGAAGAATATTCAAATATTTACATATATGATTTCTTTTTTTAAAATGTTATCAAGAATATGCGCTTTTTCTTGTTTCACAATTTCACCGCAATTCGATGATAAATATAATAATTTTTGTTTGCAATTCTCTGATGAAAAACCTTCTTCAAATCAAATTAACATAATTGCAAAAAAAAAAGAAGTGACTTCATTTTGCTAAATTTTCTGTTAACTTCATAGGTAGAAAATATCAATCTCCCCAACGCACTTCAAGTACACAATAGTGGGAAAATTAAACATTGACGGAAATGTCAAAGCGCACACACAAGAACCAAACGCTACCATTATTACTACTACATACAAAGTATTGCATGTGTAGCTTTGTATATATGTTTTTATGTATAGTATTTGTGTATATATGTATGTACGTAACAATAACAAAACATCAGCGAAACTATAAACTTTTTCTTTTACTACTGATGTGAATAGAAACAAAACAAAATAGCAAAAAAAAAAAAAAAATTATGTTGACATGTTTTACTTTTCTTTCTTCCGTTCCTTTACCACGAGCATATACTACCTTATACATAGAGTGTGCTACATATGTGCATATGTATATAATGAAAGGAATAAAAAACAACTGGAAAAGAACAGTGAAAAAAACGTTATGAAAATAAATATAACAAAAGGCTGAAAAAAAGGAAACTCAGTAACATTACCATTGAAACACATGCATTCATATGCATATGTATATTAAGGTGCCTCACTAAGAATTAAGCTTGGTTTATTTTATGAGGATTCTCATGATATTTCGACTCTAGCGATAAGCTGTTGTTGTGAAAAAATCTCAAAAAATCTGGTCAAATAAAAGATCGTAAATAATAATAATTTTTATGCAAAACTTAATTTTTTTGAATTTCTAGTTCTTGTGACATTTCGTTAGGCATAAACTTCATGAAAAAATTTCTCATGTCAAATACGGGCTTTAGTGTTTTTTTTCACAACAATCGAAGCTCACAACAGCTTTTAGATAGAGCTGAAATATTTTGATAATCATCATAAAATAAACTAAGGTTAATTTTTAGAAGTATATAGCAACAAATTTTTTCTGTATAGTACTTAAGGGACCTTAATATATGTATGCATATTCCCAGCGGTCGGAAAATGCATATCAAAAGCGATTAGATGCACATTTTTGGACAGGTTAGGTTAATATTTATATAAACTAAAGCACATTCTGTCAGTAACAATTTCCATTTCACGTTTTACATTTATACACCCTCTAAGAAGTATTAACATTTAATATCCTGAATTGGGATGCTTGCCATCAAAAATAAGTCAATAGGATTTCGTCGATCTAATACTCAAAGCTGTACAAAAAACTTGACTGTGATGCACTTTTTTGCTTTATTATGTAATAGAAGTCAGTGCAAAACTATAGCATGCCAAATTTCCTATTGCCAGGACGGAAATTTCAGAGAAAATTTCGACAATAGAGTGTATATGTGTCAGCAAAGCCGTGGAGGCTATTCCATACATAACCCTATACTGTAAACTTTATGAATCAATAAAAAATTTAAAATTTGCAATTGAAAACCTGTGTTATATATTAAAGTCACTTCTTGCGTAAATTTCAGCATAGGCTTTATAGTCTGAGCTTTGATATTTTGGCTACTTTCATGAGTACGCATGGAAATTTCTTTCACTTCTTTTTTTCCTATGCGGATTTGCTTTCATCTACCCTCCTTTGCGTAAAAAACAAATCGAATCGTCAAAAAAAATATATTTGCTCTTGGTTTTCATGCTTTCTTGTCCTCTGATCCTTTCTGAAAGAATTTCTTAATCTATTCTCCTTCTGCTCAACCATTCGAGATGTTTTGGAGAAAATTTTTAAAACTTGTTTACCAGAAAATTTCGTACTTATTTATCTTATTTTGTTTCAAAAATGCATTGACGCGTAGAAATTCGATTTGGATATTTGCGATTCTGATAGCATTAATTTAAATTCCTTCGATGAGTTATAAAGGCAATTTGGTTTGAAAAGTCAAGAATTATTATATTTCAGAAAATTTTGTACAAAAATTTGCTGAACACTTAAACCATCATAAATGTCAAACTAACCTAAAACCTACTAAAAAAAAGGCTGTATTTTAATCCCTGCAAAATAAAAATCAAACATTTTTCCCAGCTCTTTTAAATTTTACTTTCAGAATATTGTTATTTAATTCTATGTTTCTAACACACACAGAGGTTTTCTTTATTTAGAAATTAATTTCCAAGCCCAGCCCACAGTTTACCGCTGGGTGCTTACTCATACTCACATGAACACCTAACTTTATGTAGGAGTTCATATGCACAAACATGTACAGTTCATGCATATCCTACTGAAATAGTATGAAAACGTTTTGGGTATAAGCCATTTTAATAACTAAGCCATAAATATATGCAAGCTGAAAGCAATTTCTTGAATTTTGTAGAGTTTACCAAAGGCAAGAGATTGCAGTCGTTGTAAATAATTTGGCGACTGTCAAACTCCGGAATTAGTTCATAATTATCTTGAAATTTCTACAAAAAGTTAATGAACTTGCGAATTTTGTGAAAGGCTTAAATTCTTAATTAGTGTTTTAATGAGTAACACAATGTATTCAGTTTTTCAGCCTGTTGGGATACTAGAAATATCATCTACACATGATTTTTATTAATCAATTAGTAGATAATAGCAGTATTGAATTATTTTTATACAAAATAAATTAATATCTCATTTAACTTCTCTAATCCTGAACCCTAACCTAAATAACCAGGAATTTATGTCATAGCCACAATGTTTTCAATATCATTCACACAAAAAGTAATTCGAAAAGTATCTGTTTTTTTCCTGTATTTATTCCCCGCTCGGAGAATACAAAAATTTACACATACTAACCGAGACAATAAAAAATAATATGTAAATGCAAATAAATAAGGATGTTGCAATTCGCAAGCCAGACAATATATTATAGTAGGTATGAAGTAAAAACCAACTGACATTTGTTTTTGTAAATGGATTTAACTTTAAAAAAAAAAAAAGCTGGCAAACGAAAAGCATGTAGCAAAAATCACAATAACTACTCTTAAAGTTGAAGAAATATTTATGATAAAAAATTTCCTTGTAATTTTTCAAGTACTTAATATGTGTTTACGCTTACTTTGCGTAAACTAAAAATAAGGGTAACATTAATTTTGGTGTTGAGTTCGGATTTTTTTTTAATTAAAAAAATTGTTGCGAATTTCAAAAGCAGACCTTACCGACCATAGAGCTCATAAGGAGATGTCGAGAGAGCCGTCGTCGATGTCTCTGTTTTTATTATATGTGGCTGCTGCCCATACGTTCATATAAAAAAAGTTCAATTTATACGTCGTATCTAACAGTGTCAATATTCCACGATGCTACAGTAAAAAATACCTGGAAAGTCATACTATTTTTCTAGTAGGTCTTGTCGAGTAGAACAAGAGTCTGTACTTGAAATTTTCCAAACTCCCCCAAAATCTTGATTTACCGTTAAAAACCCGGTTTTAGGTACCTTTGGGCACTTATAAGCCTGTAACTTGGTTGATTATCACCTTATTTTCAAGAAAGAAAAAATAAAATAAAAATGATTTCAGAATATTGTTGATCACTCAACGAGAAACTAGTTTACTAGTTTACATAATTGAGCTGGCAAAAATGTAGGGCAGTGTTATCAGGGTTGATGCATGTTCTGATTTTTGCTCATAACTTCCGTGGAATGCCGAATTTTTATTTATGTTGCAAGATCTCACAAATTGCAATGTTTTTGCTTATTATTAAAATATAATTGGATTAATAGTTCAGGAGTTATGGACATTTACAAAAAACCAAAATTGTATTCAGAGTCGAAACACTGCTGTCAGGGCCAAAACACTGTAGAAAATCAATAAGAAATTAAGGAAATAAAAGACTTTGATTGAAAATAAAAAAAAAAGGATACACTTAAAAGAGACCTGAAATCAAAATAAAAATCCTGCTGTGTGAATGTTAAGGAAAATTTGATTTTTTTATACACACACAATCCGATAAGATAAAATGACATGAAAACACGTACGAATGAAAAATTGTAATTACAGAGTCAAAACGCATCATTACAACAATATTTTCATTGTTTCGATACTGATTACAAGCACTGCTCGACCCTTTATAGCATATTCGCGTGATGCAGACACCATGAAATGCTACATATTTCCATTTTTTAAACTTTATCGAACAATTTAAGTTAATATACTTTGATGTTTGCATGCTATTTAAAAAAACCCACTTTTTCTGGCACTGTCAAAAAGTTTTTTTACTCTTCTTTTAACACACTGTCTCACGTCACACGTCATGAAAAGTTTTGCTTTTGTCATGACAAACAATAATGTATATTAACTTAATGGACGCCAGTGAGATATAACGGAGAAAACGATACTGTCCCGACCCTGACAGCGCCCCGACCATGACGACACTCCCCTACAGATTTTGGTGCAGATAACAACAGTAATAGACGACCTCGATAGTCTAGTGGGTAGTGCACTAGACTTTCATCTGGGAGGTTCGGGTTCGATTCCCGTCTTCGTCTGGTGGTTAATTTTCATAACTTTCTTATATTCACTATCAATATGAAGTGTATGAGAATTATAAGATAGTGTACAAGTACACACATTGGTTGGTAATGGCAAAACCATGGCAATTGCCACACCGCCGTTCGGAATCGGCGTTAAACTGTAAGTCCAACTATGTGGTATCACAATGGGTCGTTCAGGCCTAAGTGTGTCTCTCGACAGCCACTCCAACCTAACCTAACCTAACAACAGTAATAATTTATCTAATAAATGCTTAATTGCACAACTCACACTTTTACATCAGTAATTTTAAATTTCAATCAATTTATTTTAGTGAACAAATACAAGAAGATTCAATGACTTCACTCAAAAATGTATCTGCGTAAGCAAAAGGATTTAAATTTAGGTAATTTTCAATATTTTCAAGTTCTAATTAACTATGACAGTAGTATTATAAGTGTTTCAAACCTAATAAACCTAGTAAGCAATTGCCACAGATTTTTCTTAAATTATTGATTTACTAAAAGTGTTTGCAAACATATTTACTCACAGAAAGAAAAACTTTAAAACATTTTACACATCTAAAGAAAAAAAAGAGGAAAAATGTATAATTTATATAAACATTTTTCTTAGCAAAAATGATCTTTTAATTGGGCGGCAAAATCAATTAAGCGCGATTCAAAGAGAGAGAATATTTCATGATTAGATAAACTTAATGGTATAGATCCTTTTTATAGAATAAGTACTATCAAGGCCTTACTAAAAATTTTATAAAGGCTACTATAAGGCAGACTTTTACGAGCGTCTTCAGAGATTGCGGAAGAGGGCGATTTGAATTTTTTCCTCCTTTTAAAAATTTTGTTTGTTATTTCTTTCTAACTACTATTACACACAAAATAAAGTACATAAAACAGCTGTAAAAATTACATTTTTTGTTTACAGTATTCAGCCAACATTAAAAAATATCAAAATGTAATTAGAACATTACTGAAAAATGTATAAATGATGTGAAAACAATGCAATTTTAACATTAAAAATGTAAAAGAAATACATTATTTTTATGTAATAAAGCGCGGTTCACGCCAAATTGTCACGCTTTGTTGTGGTCACCACGTCGCCTCTAGTCATAAGAACAACAAATTTTTTACTGGGATTTGTTTACAATGCCGTTGCCGTTAGTTAATAAATTTTTCATATTAATTGTTCGCAAGTTGGTGTGTGCACAATGGAAGCTGCAAATAGAAAATTGATTGTGAACAAATTTATTGAAAATCCGTCGTGGTCTGGTTCAAAGATTGCGAAAGGGTTAAATATCTCCAAAAGAACGGTATGTAGAATTATAAAACGATATAAAGAAACTCTTAGTGTTGAAAGAGCTAAAAAAGTTGTGAACAAAACGGGAACCACCAACCTAAAATTAAAGGCAAAGATCTTGAGGTCCATCAAAAGCAATCCCGGACTATCGGATAGCGATCGTGCCAAAAAATTCAATACCAGCAAAAGTATTGCTAGACGAATTCGCTTAAAAGCTGGGCTAAAGTGCTATCGTGCTATAAAATATCCAAATAGAACAGACAAACAGAATTTGCTGACCAAAAAACGTGCTCGTCTTCTTTATAATAATGTTTTGACCAAATTCAATGGATGCATTATTGTGGATGACGAATCATACGTAAAATTTGATCTAAACAGCTTTCAGGTCAAAAACTTTATATGGCAACGAATCGTTGAAATGTACTCTCAAAATTCAAGTACATAAAAATGGATAAATTTGCAAAGAAAGCAGGCTATTTGCAGCTGTGGTCTCAAATCCAGGGCATTTGTGACCTCCTCTTCTATGACGTCTGATATATAAATCAAAGAGTGCCTTTCGAAACGACTATTGCCATTTGTTCGTCACCACCATTCGCCAGTGAAGTTTTGGCCTGATTTAGACAGTTGCCACTACTCTAAGAAAACCATGGATTGGTATCAGACAAATAAAGTAGATTTAGTGCCCAAATATATGAATCCACCCAATTGCCCCCAGCTTCGACCGATCGAAAAATACTGGGCTATTACAAAATATAAGTTGAAGAAAAATGCAAGTATTGCCAAAAATGTGAATTCAATGTTACTAAAATGGAACCAAATAGCCGCAAAAGTATCCAGAGCGGATTTTCAAAGGTTGATGGGGTCCATTAAAAGGAATACCCGAAACTTTTTGCACAACAAAGAAATTTAAATCTTTTAATATTATAGTATTAAAACACAATATTAAACTCACCATTTAATGCATTATTTGTTATTCTGAGTGTTCTGGTTAAAAAGATACAGCAACTTTCCTGCGTGTCAATTTTGAGTGAACCGCGCTTTATTGATATGACAATAATGTTGAACTGACATGACAACAATGTATAACTGATGTTGCAAAATGTAAATTTGATATAAATTTATAATAGAATTGAAAACTTAAATAAAACACAATAAAGAAGCTTTTTGCATTTTATATAATTTCAATTTCATTTCTGTAATAATAACACAGGCCGACAAAATTTGACCAACGCTCTTACCCAGAAACCAGACTATACTTTTCCGAAGGATTTTGACGCGCTGAACTCGAATCTGGCCTCGAAATTGCTCTATCATAGGATTTCGAGATATCCTAACCTAAAAGTGCAAAAAATACAGTTTTTGCTCATTTTTAAGGTTATGTGGCACGGCCGATCCTATTTTCTTTCAAAAATTATTGATAGCATCTTAAAGCACTGGACTTCCTCTTCAAAATAACGTTGAGTTTACTCAAATATTTTCTTTTTTTTTCGCTGAGATATCGCATTCATTCTAAATCCTATTCTAAGTAAAGGAAGGAAAAATAATTCATTGACTACAGTTGACGCCGCAGTTTTATGCTAACTTAAGTTGTATCAGGGTATAAACAAGTCGTTCCAAACAATCCATTTAGCTGTTTGAGGATGCTTTCCATACACATTAATCTATCTATCTTGTCGCGACTCGCTTTATTTACTTCTTCTCTCTCATTCTCTATCTCTCTCATCCTCTCTCTACTTGCCACATATGATGTAACTTTTTACTAAAGCTTCTATTATTATTAAGCACAGCAATTTAGGCCTCGTTGACTTTATGTTATTATTTTTGGTAATTCCTTAAGGATTGCTTACTGTGTTTGTATTGTGTATCCTTGAGTGCGCGCAATTGCTATTATATCTGTGTGTGTGTGTGAGTGTGTGTGTGCATAAATGTGAGTGTAAGTTGAAGTTAAAGTGTGAGTATGAATGTGACGCGGCTTGGCGCGGATGGAGCATTTATAGCAATTGCCGCACAATTTTGACTTTTTGCCGCTTGTTACATTGTTGCTTTTGTTGTTATTGCTGACTGTATGTTGGATACAATTATTGAGAATTGGGATTTTGATTGCTATCTAGAGTTAAAGCAATTGTTTTCGTAAATATTCCATGCTCGACACAACGACTACAACGAGAAATGATTTTGTTTTTTTTTTTTTTTTCCTCGATATACTTATTTACTTTTTCACCGCCATTCTCATTCATTTTTGTATGTATTATTTGCTGTGTGTGTAAGTATGTGTGTGTGCGTCTAAGGATAATGAAAGTTTATGTGGCGTATTGCTTAAATTAGGCTGAAAATGAGTTTGGAATTTTAAGTACCACAATAATAATAAGAATAATAATCATAGTATTTAAAGTTAAAAATTATTGAAAATTGTTAACAAAAAGTGTTTGCCTAGAGTGGCTTTTAATTTCTATTTAACAGCAAAAGCAGAGAAAACTTTTATTAAAGAATTTTATGAATACTGAAATTTTTTTAGAATTTTATGAGCGTATAAACTTTTGCAGAATTTTATGAATATTGAAATTTTTTTTATAGACTTTTATAAATATAGAAATTTTAATATATAATATAAAAATTCTGATAAGCCATAATTTAATTTGCTCCCACACACACACCTATACACATAACAGCTCTTACGCATTCATGCTCATTATCAAAGTGGCACTCGAGTCAGTAAGTTAAAGCAATTAATATTCACTCTTTTACTCATATACAAAGTAAAAATGTACGTGTGTGTGTGTGTGTGTGTGTGTTTCGTGCTATGAGCCCACATCATCAGCGTTCATTATCCTCATACATGTGTACACATACAGAATCTTATGTAATCATAAACTCTTACATTAATAATATTAATTTAATTTAACGCATGAAATATTTCATTCCATACATCATGTAACTCACATGCTAAATAAATAATAAACATCATCATCAGCAGTAGCAGCATCATCAGATACTATACATATACTAGTCTACTACCACCTGCCCCCAAATTCTGCCATCATTCTCATTTTTCCATCATCAGCAATGAGAAAGAAGCATAAACGAATTGCAAACTCACCTGCCAAAAATTAACTACGGGTATTAAGTTTATTAAGGGCGCTCTTTTGCGCTTTTCACTAAATTAACTGACGCGCATAAATAAAATAAAAATGCAACAACAACAACAGTAGCAGCAGTTGGCCAAATTAATTAAAAGCTTCAGTTCCTTTCAGTTCAGTTCCGTTCCATTCCGTTCTGATTCTCATTCGTCACTTTTTATTTATTTGTGTGTATGTGTGTGTGTATTTGTGTGTGAGAGAGAGTTTTGCTTTTTGCGTCGCATCATCATCATAAAAATAATATTAAAAAAAGTATAAAAAAAAACTTACATATTCATAAAATTTCATTACGTATGCGAGTTAATGTGACACATAAGTTCATTAATTTTCATAAACTCCTAATACATTATATCTACAATACTAAAATACTACCAAATTAAAAAGAGACCGGGAAGAAGAGAGAGAAGGGGAGAGATGCAGAAGTTGAACGTTGGTTCGTTGGCTTGCTGGCTAGGACATTTTACACAAACGTTTATTCATAAATTAATAACAAAACCTTTTTTAAAAAAAAGCAACATATATACATATCTAGGCATGCATAAATATTAAATGTAAGGGAGCATATAGTTAAAGTCAAAGAGACTCATAATTAAAAATCCTATGTACAGAGAGTTCAACAGACTAACTATATTTTTGGCTGAAATCTGCTTTCATCATCTTTGAATTGAAAAATGCTTAGCGTCAAAAAGGGTCCCTTTTTTCGTTTTATTTTGAGTGCATATTTGTGTATGTAGTTTTTATGGGCACATATGCTTGAAATTACTCAAGCGATTACTGCTTTCACTTTGTGAAATTATTTTGTCAAAGTATATGCATGCATACATATATGGACTTTCGTAGCTTTTTATCAACTTTTTTTTTATTATTTAAATTTTTTTGATATTTAAATAATATACATACTGATTTTGTTTTTTTTTTTTATAACGTTTTAATGAATTTAACAAAAAGCCAAAACAGTTATGTCCTGAACGCATGCATGATGAAATAAATTGAATTTCGAAACTTGTTCATAGTATATAAAATAAATGAATAAAACCCGCTCTTACTTTTTTTAAGAATATTTTTGGCATAAAATATATATAAAATATATCTTTCAATCCATTTACCTTGTGTGAACAGTTCCTCATGTGGAAAAAATGACAATTTTTATAATTTTTTTTAAGGTATTTTAATACATATTAAAGGCGGTTTTTTTTGTTAGGTTAGCTAGGCTTTCCAAAATGCAAAAAAGAATTTTATTTTTCAATTTTAATTTTACATTTAAATTATAAGCGTTTTTCTCAAAACTAACTTTTTTGCATGGCCGACAGTTGATCTCCTAATTGATTGGGTCGATTTTTATAAAACTTGGTGCGTTGTGCTCGCTAATGTCCAATGTTTTCCACCAAAATCGACTACATTTATTCCAAAAAATTCCAAAAGAAAAAGTTTCCAGGGGAAAATTATTCGAAAAACGGGCAACCTTTATCTACAACATGCAACTTTTATTTTGTTTCAGATTTACCGTTTCTGAGATTAACTGTCGGCCATAAGGCTTTACTTTTTTTTAAGATTTGACTTTGGTACCCTCTATAATTTAAATGCAAAACTAAATTTGAAAATAAACTTGCAAAAAAAAAAAGAAAAATTGTTAAAAGCAAAATTTGGCTGATCTGAAGGACAAAGTGTGATTGCAAACAAAAGATGACAACAGAATGAAATCGGAAAACATAGATTGGACATACCTTCTGCTAACCACTGACAGAGATCTGTAGACCAGAGCTGTAAAATACTGCAGTCATTTCGAGCTGCATTCATTGAAGTCAATGCAACTGAATTACGTTTTCTGATTACAGTCTTTGATTTCATTTGAGCCTTATGACTTTAAAAAATTAAGTCACCAGTCTTTTTGAAGTCAATGACTGCTCATTGATTACAGCAATCAATTTGAGACTTCAATGCAAATAAGTCGCAATCACTCACATGACTTCACATTATACTTGAAGTCGCAGTTATGACTTCAAATTGGTTTGAAGTCACAGTCATGACTTCAAATTGGTTTGAAGTCACAGTCATAACTTCAAATTGGTTTGAAGTCTTGCAGTCACTTGAGACTTCACCTTTACTGAGTGAAGTCTGTAACTGAATGATAAAAAATATACAATATTTATAAGTAGTATAATTTTTTAATTAAACAAAAAAGCTCTTCATGATTTTAACGACAATAAGACAGTTGGGAAAAAACATATAATACATATTAGCAAACCTGTGCCTCAATCCAAAATTATGTATCTTAAAGTGTAGTGTACAAAAATCTAACAAAAAAACAAGTGGTTTCTATTTTTACGTATTATCCCGTTGTACACCTGAACAAGTTTCTGTCTTAGAGATGGGTGCACTACTTTTTACTAGAGAAGGGCGTGTGAATACCTTTTGACTAATGCTCACGCACGCTAACATTTAAAAAAAAATCACGTCATGTGCTCATCACTATTCTAAATTTCAATTGCCGACGACAGTGTAATGTATTTATTAAGTTTTAACGGCATAATTTTAAAAACAAAAATAACATTGCATTTTGATTACACTAGTTTACAAATGTTAGTTTCACATGTACTACACTTTGTTATATAGCTTATTGGGTTTAGGCGGATATTTGCAACAAGAAAAATAATTCGTAATAAGTGTGAACATGAAAATGTGTAAAATTATGAAAAAATAACTTAAATGACTTTCAAGTTATTTCAATGAATTCAATTTATTTTGGTGAAGTCAATTGACTTCATTGAAATAAATTGAAGTCAATTGACTTTAAATGACTGTAATTGACTTCAAGTGACTTAAATTCACTTTAAATGACTTCAAAATGAATGACTTCAAGTCAATTAATACTTTGTTGAGATTAGGATTAGGCAAATAACAGACCGATCATTCATGACTCAAAAAAATGACTTCAAAAATGAATGATAAGTCATTGACTTCAATATGACTTGTGACTTCAAAGTCTTAATTTCGCATTCACAAAAAGACTGGATTACTGCAATCATTTTTTTTAGAAGTCAGTTGACTTCAAATTGAAAAAGGCTGCAATCCTTTACAGCTCTGCTGTAGACCATTACAGCAGTGTAATCTACAGACTAAAAGAAAACCCGAAACATTCAAAATCACTTGGTAACTCAATATTTAAAAACAAAGTCCAGCTTTTAGAAAGTCATAAAACGAGAACATTGGGTTGCAGTCCTGTGTTCAGAACAGAGCAAAAGAAGTTAAAAAGTAGAAGCATCAAGTAGAGTAAATTTCATGTCATACGATCAATATTAAAGTAAGGAACAGAATATGAAGCTGAAGCGAGAAGTGACAATCTGATAATGGTAAAATGTATACATTTTCACTCAGCGACTTGTTTCTGACACACTTTGAAAGCAGCTTTTTTTTATTTTGCACCCGGAAAACGCACCTATTGTGTTTGATTACAATGAAAATGTATACATTTTACTTTTAACAGATTGTTACTTCATGCTTCAGCTTCACATTCTGTTCTTCACTTAAATCCACCACGAATGAATTTTAAATCACTCAAAAACTAATTCCATAGGTACATAATTTGTTTGTCTCTTAAGAGTCATACTAAAATTGAAGCTTTGTGCCATTTATTTGTCAACTGTCACTGACCGAGTGCCGTATTCTCTTTGTGTTTTCTTGTATAAAGTTTTTCACTCTCTTAAATTGAGAGCGTAAAGGCTTTATGTAAAAAAAAAAACGAAAATAGAGTGCGATATTCGTTCGATTGTTTTTTGACAGTTTTCTTAAACGATTTCAGCAAACGAACGAGTATGAACCAGTGAGCCAAATGATCAATTTATATATTCAACAATAGTTTAACCCTATTAGTCACTCGTTCAGAGCCTTCTACACGAATGGAAATGTGACCTACAATTTTCTGCCAATTTCGAACAGTGCATAGAAAATCTGGTTCTCTTTGCAATGGGTATAATTTAATTTCCTTAGAAGTGCTCAGATTCCAAAAGTGTGTGTAGGTGGGGGTAGGGAGAGATGCTTACGTCCGTGTGTTTTTTGTTTTTGATTTTTGCCTGAAAAGATCAACAAAATTGAAACTTTCGTGTAGTAAGCAATGAAATTGTTGCTGTACAGATGGGCGCAAGCATGAATTCCGGCTTGAAAGAGAGCGGCAGAAAAATAAGTAGTAAGAAGGAGATAGGAAAATTGCATCGGAAATCATCAAACAATAAAATGAACATCGATGCATGCGACATGATCAACTTGTAATTTTAACAGTTTTCCTCATAAATTTGTAGAAGTTGAAGTTGGCACAGTATCTAAAACAACGCATATATTACACTTATTCTACTTATTAGTAACTTATTTTATTCTCTTTAGAGATCGTTGCTTTTATTTATTTTTTTTTTTTTTTGTTATTTTAAGCACATACTTAAAGTAATTAAAGCACATAAATTTTATTTGCTTTGTATTTTTTGCAGAAAAATGAGTTTGTCTTCACAAGCATAAAAAAGTGACAGACAAATGTCAAAATATCATTTCCATCGTTTCTTTTTGATTAAAAAAAATGTAAAAACGACAGTCGTACCCATGACGTTCAGTCTTGCTCCCGCTTAGTTATTTTTTTAATAGAAAATGTTTGAAAAATTTGTCAAGCTTTAAAAAGGACACTCGCAAATCATTCACACATTCACTAATGAATTTAAGGGGAGATTTTGGGGACGATTTTCCCATCCCGGTAAGAATCGTAGCAATCGATGATCGTTTCTCTTGAAGAAATTTTGAGGGAACAAAGAACCTAAATTTCCCAGTGCCTCACACCCCTTCAAAAACCATTGGGTACTACATTGCATATATTGATAATATTTATTAGTTCGAAATGGGTAGAATAAACAATATTAAAAAACCAAGCTCAATATTCATTGGATTTTTTGAAATAAATATGTGTAAAGAAATGTTTAATTTAAAAAAAATTACAGTTTTTATATTTATAATCTTTATAGAAGCTCTTCTACAATTGAGTGGCTACAATATCCAACACTCCTGAGTACTGGTAATATTCGAGTATTTGAATGAAAGCTACAGAATAATTTACTCTCTTTCAAACAAACCTGCATATATTAAACAGTTGAATGTGAAAAAAATTACAAACGAATTTTGTTTTGTTTTTTTTTTGTTTTCGAAATTATTTAGCAAATATTTTAAGTAAAAAATACAAATAACATTTAAACTTCTTCCTCATCATCATGACGCTACTTGTGTCACAATACAAGGGGAATATATGTCACACATACATGTACACGTGTACATGCATACATGTGTATGTATAGCACATGTTTCTCGAATTGTTGCTTAAATTTAAGTTAAATAATACCTTCAAATACGTGAAATACGAAAAAACAATAGCAATTTCTACAGAATAACAAGAGAAACAAAGAAAAAAAAAAACTTCCAGAAAAAAAAGGAGACACAAAAAAGAACTAAAGTACGTGCTTAGAGTAACAAAGTCTACATGTTAGTGAAGGAGCAGCAGCAAGAGTAGCAGCATCAGCCCAGACAACATTTTATACTAAAGATTTCACTTCACTTTTACGCCATAAAAAAGAAGAAAGTACGACACAAAAATGTGCCCATGGGGATACGAAAAAACAAAAGAAAAATAACAAAAACAACAAGTTAACTCATATATACGATGAGTACATAGAATCCTCATATATATGGAGATACATATTTAGTAGGTACTCAACGAAAAGCATCGAAATCAACAAGAGTGTAAAGGAAATATAAAAAGGAATATCATCCAAAAACCAAAAAAAAAAAAAAAAAAAAAAGGATACAGAGAGCAGGAAACAGCAGGAGGCACCACACAAGTGTCCTTGGGTAATTGGAGCTCATGCTAATGCGCCCTCAGGGTGTAAAATAGTTGCGTGAATTATTGATTAGAAGCAAAAAAATAAAAAAAACACAAAAAAACAAATGAAAATCTTGAACGCAGTTGGTGGTCGTTCGTTGAAAAAGTATGAAAAGGATCTTGAAAACGATGCTACTACAAAGCTTATGAATTGTAACTCGCCCGTGGCATTTGAAACTAATAATGAAGGTACCTATTTGAAATAAATCCAACACAAAATTGAAACACAGCACAGCAGTCAATGTTTTCGTTTTTTCTTAATACTAGCAAATAAATTTTAGATAAATTTTGGTAGTAAAAGAAAAAAAGGATGAAATGAAAACGAAAAGAATAATCGAAATCATACCCAACATTTAGTTGCTGCTGTTGTTGTTATACTTATACATACATATTTACATATGTTGTTTAATGTCCAAATATTATTTGTTGCTTTCGGTTTTAGCTACGAAAATTTATGCACAATATTTACAAAATATAAAAAAAAATACAGAACAGAAATAAAAAAGAAGAAATGTAAACAACAGCAATAAAAATAAAATAACAAAATTTCCCAGGTAGAAAAAATAAATAAATATATTGAAATACAAGTTTTTTAGACGACTGCTGCAATTATGACCCAAATACGTCAATTCATCATCATCATCATAAGAAGCATGTCTCCTGCTTCTGTCCTTCTTTTCTACGGGCTTTCTCTCTACTTTAATTTGCAAAACTCCCAAACTGTCACTGTATAATTTTCATTTGCGACTGTTTGCCCTCAGCCCTGCAGTCAGCCAGCCAGGCTTTGCTGCCTGCCACCAACCAAATAGGTGGAAAATAATTTTGTTGTTCGTTTTTTTTTTATATTTTTTCTTTGGATATTTTTAGCGAAGTTACATCATGCTCCATCAAATGCACGAGTGTAGGCGCTGAATGCCACCAGCAAACGTTTATTTTCTGTTTTTGTTGTTGTTGTTTTGGTATGTAAACGAAAGTGACAAAACGCAGCTGAACTGAAATTTCTTTTTTGTTGGTTTGGTCTTGTTATTATTGCTGTTGTTGTTACATGGATTTGTGTGTTTTTGTAGTTGACATTGTCAAAATAAGATAATACATTGTCGTCATTGTTGTTTGGCAGCAGGTGTTGCTAAATGTCAACTAAATTGCAAAAAACACATACAAAAAAAAAAAAAAAAAAAATCGAAATAACTTGGAAAAATTGGAAAAAAACAAGAAAGACAAGGAAGGAAAAAAAACTCAATAACACAAAATTTTAGGCTGATTCCGTTGTTTACAAATAAATTGCTTGTGTGTGTGTTGGTTTGTGTGTGGGATGTTACATTTTCAAACTGGTCGCTCGCCCTTCTTTTTATAATCTTAAGTTTTTCTCATATTCTTTGAAATCTTCTTGCATTTTTGTTATGCATAAAATTACAGTTTTTATGCAAAATCGAAAAGTTTTTTTTTTTTTGCTCCCATAAAATGGAAAACTTATTCACAAAATTGTTAGTTGTTGCTGCTGGTTGATAAATATAAAATTATTGGTAGGTGCCTACTGCAAAATAGCTTTTGTTTTCGGGGATTACCTCTGAAAATTATTTCATAAATTTGCAAAACTTAATGCTAATGCTGGCTGTTAAATCGCAAACGAGCATTCCAACCTTCCATTAAGGGGGAAGGCCACTGTGACGCGTAACAACTTTTTTCTATGTTTCAAGTTAAAATTCCAAAAATTGCCTGAGTTACAGCCATTTTAGTGATAGCAAGTAGATAGAAAGCTTAATGGACTGAAAACTTTAAACGCGTTTTTCTCGAAACGACTTTTTTAGAACTGGTCGCGTCGATAACTCGATCATATATTAACCGATTTCCATTTTTTTTTATTCGTTTTGTTCGTCTTTGTAGTGGCCGATTTTCAAATTTTTGTTTTTTAATATTTTTTAAGCTCTTTTGAACCAAAAAAAAGGTCGAAAACATAAAAAAATGTTCAATCAGTCGCCATATTGTGTTAAATAAAAAAAAAAGCCACGTACGACGAGAATTATACTCATATAGATTATTATAAAACTACAATTTTTTTTTTTTCAGAAAATCCGTTCTTGAAAAATCGACACGACCACAGAGGGCAACGCACATACCTTCAAAGCTATTCAATATTTATTAAAAAAGATTTGTGGAAATATTGTTGGAAGTGCGCTTAATAAAATGAATATAAAACTATCCCCATATTTCTTTATTTGACAAATCAAAAAAATTCAGTAATTTTTCCAGCCTTCACAGTGGCCTTCTCCCTTAACCGTTTCGTTGTGAGTGGAGTAGATATTGCAGAATCAGTAGTATTTGATTTTCTGGGCATCCAAGGAAAGGAAAAAGAGAAACCGATAGATATCCACTAACTCTTTGCCAGCACGAATAGGCATCGCTTGAATGCAGTAATGTTTGGTTGTGGTTTATGGTATTCTTGCAAAACTCATGCCACTAGCTTTGGGAAAATTGGGACTGACCGTTCTATGACATTCTGTCAAACGTTTAAATTCAATTGGTTTGGGTGCCAGTGCTTTCTGTACTGCTTATGGTTCGGAATTTGCACAGACCACACACTCAAGTGCTTCTGTCGGTAGCTCAACCATCTTTCTAGTTGGATATTGAAAAATCAACGACTCTTTATTTCTTGAATATTCCAAATCTATGTTACGCTTCCAAGCGCCTGGGGTTTTAAAGCGGTGTAAGAAATGCTTCAGTCTGGCTCATATCCGCATGATCTATACCATTTACGTTTGACCTAAAGAGAACTCAACTGGAACTATAGGACCGTATTTACCAATAACTTGTATCTCCAGATATTCACTGGTTTACCCCACTTTGGAAATTCCTTGAAAATTCCATGAAATTTCATCACGATATCTACACAAAATATGACTAATCCAGCCCAAATTTCTTCTTCTTATCTTAAGTGTCACAGGACTTTGCATTATTTAATTCCATAAATACGAATTTGAGGTTAAATATTCCAAATATTCTCTATATTTCGCAGAGTTTATTGAATAAATCCTTAGCACTCTTTCCTCATTCATATTTTTCATCCCTAATCGATTCGCTGTGTGTTGATTACCAATAAAAAAACTACCTCAAATACATTGAACTGAAAGGTATTTGGTTTCACAGTTCTAAATAAAAAAAGTCAAATCAAATATTTTTAATGAATACGGAAATTGATAGCTTAATGCTTTCCCGATAAGTATCATTTTGATTCAATAAGTTTTTTTTCTAAGTTTTTTTCTCTCTAACGCTCCACCTCCTCTCTTCTGTCTGGTTAAGTTTGCATTTATTTGGCAGGAAAACTCTATAATACTTTTTTATAGAATTTTTCTGAAGAAATCAATTTCAACCAGAGGTTAAGAACAAATTTTTATTTATTTATTGTAATATATCCATGCAGTATCATTAACTTTTTTAAGATATACTGTAAATAAAAGAATGCAATTATTACTATTCATAAATTTATTTTATAGCATTTATGTATGTATTTTTGCGTTTAACATTCAATAATAAATCAATTACGACCAAAAGACCAAGCACAAAAATCAACTATTTACTACAGGTCAACTGAACTTGCAGCAATAAACCACAAGCTCCATTAAAAAGTATAGAAAAAGGTTATTAATAATAATAAGTTTTTTCTCAATAAAAAACAATTCGGAAATTGTTTGTTTGTCTATTTGTTTTGCTGTTTGCCCTAACCAACACTAATAACGCTTCAATGCGTCGCACCTATTTCCGACTATATTTATGCATGTGTGTATGAGTGAGTGTTTTGTTTTTATTTAGTTTTCATTTTGTTTAACGCGTTTTCACATTAATAAAACATAATAACGCTTGTAAGCAATTTTCTTTCTTTACATTTCGTTATGTTTTAGTTTTGAAGGGTTTTCTTTTTCTTTTTTTGCGGTGCTTTTCCTTTTCTTTTCATTTCCATTCTTTACGTTTTTCTTTTTTGTTCTTTGTTTAATACCACTACAATTCACTATATTATATTTCCCCTAGTAGCTTCCTTTCGTGTACATTGGTGATGTATTTGGACCAGTAAATGTCTAACACCCACTTTTGAAAGTCATGGGAGAAGTGCATATGTATTCGTGTATATGTGTGTGCTGGTACTAATATTTCTGGGGTGTGTGTGTGTGCACATCCGTTTCCGTCAACCATAACGTCCTTGACGGCAATTTCTTCTTTTCTCATTCGTTACATTTACGCAGAGCTTTTGTTTCTTTTCGTTTACAACAAAAACAACAAAACTCACTCACACAAAATACACATACATACATACATACATACATACATATAAACATACAATTTGATTAAAATGGAAAGAAACAGGAAGGATTCTTTTTCATTGTATCGCTTCCATTTTCGTTTGCTTTTGCTTATTCTTTCTTTTACTAAATATTTAAATTTTTCACGCTCATATATTTACAAAAGCGGATAAAGAGGATTTATTTCCGCTAATGCTTGTGATTTGTACTCTAATTTATGCTAAAATAGCTGCTGCTACTGCTGCTGCTACTGCTGCTGGCGCTGCTTCCTTTTTCTTTTATTTTTTGGTGTAGCTGGCATAGTTGTTCTTGTTGTTTTTTTATTATTTCCTTCTTTTTTTATGGTTTAATGTGTAAGTGAAACTGTTATCAGCTTGACGCACAGAAGGCCAAAATGTTTTTCTTAACGCAATAATAAAAAAATAAAACAAAATATTTGAGATATGTATTTACTAAGGCATAGCACATAGCCAACAGCAGCTACTTGTGAATGTGTGCATTTGTTTGTGTGTGCCTGTTATGATGATGTTATATAGTTTATCTTGATACAAAGTTTTTGATGGTGTTAAAATGTTTTTCGTTTAAAAACAAGCTGGGTAGGAACTCATCTTTCCCAGTGGCAAAAAATTGACGGCAAACTGCTTTGAAGCTAATATGAGCACATAAGAAATTTTGCTTTTGCTCCTCTTCCCTATTTTTAAGGTTCAATATATATTGCACACAAAAAATTTCTCGGCAGCCAAGTTAATTGAATGAAAAAACCCTGTTTACCAAGGTTATAAAATTCTGCTTTTAAAATGAATGTGCAACATTTTTTCATCCACATAATATTAGAATGAAGGCACCAGAGAGAATATTGCTTTGTGATAACCCAAAAATAATTCCCTTAATCAGTTCTTACATTCGAATTCTGTTAGCTTTGAAGAATCATTCGTTTTGCGGTAAATTCTTGCAGAAATATTCAACTTCGTTTCCTCATTCGTTCATTACAACTAACTGATTTATTTCCAGAATTTTTGGATGAAAAATAAAACTTTTTGGATAAACAAACAAGATAATCAAGTCCAAAATAGTCTATATAAAAACGTTAGGGCATATCTTAGGACACTGTGGATTATGGATCTAAATATTGTTATTTCTTCTTTTATGGCACAACAGCCCAGGGAGAGCCTAGACCATTCATGTTATTCAAGTTATATATATTTCTATATGAATGGAGGGGTCTTACTTCTAGAGTTTTGCCTATCGTGCCGAGCATCGAACCAGGGCACCCTGCACTAGTCCAGCACATTAACCACCATGCCACGCCAAGTGTATATTATATTAAAAAAAGTGTAAGATGAAGTTGATATTTTGCAATGTCATTGTCAAAAAAAAATAAAAAATAAAAATATTAATTTTATGATAAAAAATGTCATATTAATATGATTAATGTTGAATCTGCATTAAAACTGTCAAATTGATAATAATCAGTTTTACATGCGAAAAGGTGCCATATGGCACCTCTAGGCATTGCTGGGTTAAGCTAACAACGAGATAAAAGTGAACGATGATAACAAGGATGAATAAAATTATGAAAAAATAGATTAATCAAAAAGAAAAAATTAAAAAAAAAAAAATTTTAAGTTAAAAGATAAAAAAATTGAAAATTTGTTTTTATAAAAATGTATGTTTTGATGAAAAAACCTATGAAGTGCATTTCTAATTTTTTCAATTTTAAAAAGTTTAATGTCAATAAAAAAAATTGTGACGTAGCAAAGCAAAACGGACTACGGATTCGGACTCAGCGACCCCCCATTAACCTAAGTACATTCCCGTCACGTCCCGTCTCTGCTCATTTTTGGCTGTTGAACAGTGTAATCAAAATTTTGGTGAATAAAATACATATTCTACTCTAAGGTTTTCGACTACATATCGTTGGTAAAGAAGAGACGCTTATCTTATAGGTTAGGGTACAATTAACATATCTTATAAATATTACATTAAAAATTGTTTACAATTGAATGAATCGGTTTGATTGCAACAAACTTTTTCACTTTTTAGGAGATAAGTAATGCATAGAAGTAGCTCTATGTGTGCGTTTCTCCTGGCCGCTGGGTTACACACAAACATTTATACTCTTAAGCTAAATGTTTCATATGCTTTATGCTGAAACAGCAACATGAGTATTCCATAAATGTGCCTCTCTCCATTCGCTTGGGTAATTTCAAAAATTAAGTACTGATTGTCAGTATTAAATCTTTTTGTCCGTTGCTTCAAATATTTCTTATTTAAAGTACTTAAATCAATTTCAAAGCACAATTTGATATTTTTAATTTTGTGAAATTTACTCCTAATAAATAATAACTAGAACGCAGTGAGTTATTATTTATAACAAGCTAAAATTCATTGCTAATTTCAACGCTGAATTCAGCTATGAATTGTTTTCAGTTTAATTCCGTAATAATGGCTGATTATTTTTATCTTTTTTCAATATAGAATTCAGGTCTAAACTAGTTTCTAAAATCAGGTTTGAATTGTTACTTCAGAAGAGAAATTAGGTCTAAGTGAAATTATTTTCATATTATATTACATTCTGAATTCACGTTTAATTGTTTTTATTTCAGTTAAGTATTCTGTAAAGAATTCAGGTCTCAATGAACAATTTTCAGTGAATTATTTTTATGAATACATGTTTGGAGTTTCAAAATTATTTTCTATTTTTAATTTAAAATTTTAAATTTAATTCAGTTCAGAATTCAAGTTTAAGTATGTGAAAGAGACTTGAAATATTTTTAGACGTTCTTTCTGTGTTGAGGTATTTGTTTATTTGTGTCGGTATTACTTTCTGAATTCAATTCAAAAACTTTATACTCCAGTTTTTTTCTTTTTCCAACTCTAAATTCATCTCCGAATTATTTTGAATTTTAGTTTCGAGCTTGAACTATTTGCTTTCTTTTCCAACACCTGCAGAATTCTGAAGTCTGAACTAATTTCACAATTCAGGTTTGGAAAAATCATATTTTAGGGAAAAAGTTCGGGATTATTTTCTGGCTTCAGTCCTGAACTGAAGTTTGAATTTCTATCTGCTTAAGTATTTGATTATTTTTACTTCAATTCACAGTTCAGGTTTATATGAAACAGGCTTGGATCATTCAGTCGTGAACTCAGAATTGAGAGTTACTTTTTGAATTCAGTTCTGAATCTTTGTTATTCCAGTCGGAAATGAAAGTATAAGTAAAAAAGTATTAAATTACTTTCTGAATTCTGATTTTGTATTTCAAACGATCTAATATTCGTTTTTTTTCATATTTCATTCGTGAATTATTTTCTGTTTTCGATTTTGAATTAGCTTCAACTTTTTTTCAGACTTCAGCCTAGAATTCAAGTTTGAATTGCTTTTTAAATTAAAAAATTAGTATTTTTACTGCATTTTAGGGCTCAGGTTTATGTGATATTATGTGAAGTTGAATAATTCAGTCCATAACTCATCTCAACATTTAGTTGTTTATTTTAGTACAGAATGCAGCTTAGAATTATTTGCTGAATTCAGTTTCTGAACTGTTTCTGTACCAATAGAGAACTGAAGTTTAGGTAAACAAATCTTGAACTATTTTATATTTAAATATAAGACTCAACTATTTTTTATTTTATTATTTAAGTCTGAATAATATTTTTATTTCATAGATGAAGACTTAAATTATAGTTTGTTTTCGAACTTAAGGTTAGCCTTGGCTTAAAATACAAGCTGGGATATAGTAGCAGATACAAAGGTTCCGGAAGGGAAAGCTTTAATAGTTTCGTCCTTTTAAAAAGTTTTGTAATACAAAGGCAACGAATGTACTGTATGTGATATTTATTGGCAAGGAGGGAGGCGAAGGTTATATATAAAATTCTCCCTTAGACCTTCTGGATATGTTTGTAAGCCTATGCAGAAACAAAATATCTCTTGCATCCTTACGACCTTCATTGATCTCAATTTTTTTTTCTATATAAATTCAGTATATTTAGTCTAGTTTCAGTCTTATCCTTCAATATAAAATCAGCAACTCAACCCAATCAAAGTGAAAATAAATTTTCAGTGACAAGTTCAGTTTCAAGCACAAATTGTGGAAAGCTCTTTCATGGGTTATAGTGCCATAAAAGAAGAAGAAGAAGACCAGTTTGATTTTGGTTTGCATTTTCGATGCCTCTACATTGAAACTCTACCCATTCAAATAATAACTTATTGAACGATGAAGCACTTAAATTTAATATGCTCAAAAAAAGTCATCAAATCTTACGCTTAATTATATTACATCGACATATTTTCATATCCTCTTTCATATCCTGCACCACATAAACTACAAAGTCATTGCCATCATTATCATCATCACATGGCCTCAAATCAATTAGAAAATGGGACATCAAAAGATTATTCGCACGCTTCAATAGTTCTCAAAAAAAATAAAAAAAAAAGGACAAAAAAAACCGGAAAATTATAATCGAATTAGTGCGATTTGCAGCGCTATTACTACGACAGACTTCAAGCATCAAGGCAATCTGCTCAAATACACAGAAAGAGATAAATGAGCAATAGCACACAAACGCAAATAATGCTACTTGCTGGTTGCCAGCAGCAGCGGTATATGCAGCATCCAGCATAGTCACCATCAACATCATAACACCATTTCATTCCACCATCTCCACCAATAGCATAGACATGCCCAAGAGCCCAGTAATGGATACATATGACTACTCATTCGTATAAATATGTGGGATGAAATAGTGGCGAAACCAAATAATTAGGAATAACAACAAACACACTCAATGAACGTTATCGTTCTACGTCCACGTCAGCGTGGCACCAGTCGCCGAACCGTTCACAATCCACCAAAACATTGATGATTCGAATAATATTGGATTGGAGTATTATATGAAATAGACAGCAGCTGTCTGAAGCTCATTAAATACATGGTTGGCTAACAGATTAGAAAGACTCTTGGCAACAAAAAAAAAAAAAAAAAAGAAAGAAGCGTAATATGTTGACGTCTATGACCAAAAAAAGGCAGCAAAATGATTACAATGTCTGAGTGGCAATCAAGTATAATGATTCAGCAGACAACAACAACAATATAAGTACCCAAAAAAAAAATAATAAAAACGAAAATGGTTGGAGGAAGAAATTCAATCTATTGAAAAGTACTCGGTTCATATATAATTGCGTTGTCACTGCAACAGGCAAAGGACATTTCACATATTGACACTGTCACTGTGGCTTGGTATTGTCGGTGTTTATTCAAGGGGTATGGCATGAGCGTTGGGGCAACTTAAAGCTACCAAAGTGCAAATATTGATTTAACAATAATAATAGTACCAAAAAAATAACTCTATTATTTCTCATACAAATGGTTAATTTTTAGATTTGTTATTACAATTATTATTTCTATTATTGTTTTTATTACTTAGTACTTGTTTGTCTTGTTGGCTGTTGCTTTAGGTTTTATGGTCCTATTATTCTTGGTGTAAACAACTACAACAGCAATCGTCGTCTTATTGATAATGATAATAAACCTTTAATTAGTGCGTTGTTGTGTTCCTTCAAGTGCATTTTCATGTCAATCAAATCAAATCAATTTATATCAAATGAAATGAAATCAATGAGTTTGTGTTCATTTCTGTCGATTCTTTCTTTTTTTTTTTTGTGCTTTTGTTTTTTCTTTGCCATCCATTATCATTTCGTCTTTTTCTTGATTTTTTGTTAATTATTTCTTCGAATCGAAGTTTTTGTGTACATATTTATTGAGTGTTTTTATTGGCATTGGAAGATATGCTTCGATATCCGCTTTTGCCTTTAAGCACGTGCTGTAATACTATGAGTACTATTGTCGGATTTAATGAGGTTCTTTTGTTTCGTACATTTTATCAATTAAATATTTTCTGTTATTTTTTTTTAATTCACTTAAGTGTTAACTGTGTATACTGACATATGTAAATGAGTGATTTGTATCGATTTTCATCACTATAACCACTGTGTTTTATTCTGTTCAATGAATACAAAATACTTGTGGCTAAATTTGAACATTTATATATATTTGATAGTATTTTTTAAGGTTAGGACGATACCTAACCTTAATACAAACTTTTCTGTCTATTTATACTGTTATTATAAAAAGTCATTCTTTTCCCGAAAACTACATCATTTCCTTTCGAGTGATAAAAATCAGTTTAGATAAATTTGCTTAAAGTAAATTATATGGAACATTCTCTGTCAACGGGAGACCCAAAATTGGTCAAGGTATTTTAGGGTATATTTGTACTCAAATGAAAGCTTATTATCTCTAGTTTCGAATGCAACAAGGTCTTTTTTGATTTGGCATGTTGGCGGATTAATGTGGCGGCTGAAATTCTACCACCTCACCTTGAAAAAATAGTTTTATCAAGCGTACGTTTTAGTGTCCGGCCGAAGGCGATTTTTTGGCCGAAGCCGAATTTTGGCCATTCATCTAACCTTCGGCCGAAGCCGAAACCGAAGACCGAAGGATTTTTAAAATATAAAAAATAAAAATCTGAAAGTTAATTTTTTCTACTTATGTATTTGCAAACATATACAGAAAAATATAAATAGTAGATACTCCAAATAAAAAGCTGACCAGTAGCACTAAATAACTATTCACTGTCGAAGGAGCTGACAAATATTATTTATTTCAAGGATCATTTAAAAATTTGTTTACGTCAATATATACAGCTTCATCGACTGTTGAACGACTGTCGTTCAACGACTTCTGTGTCAAAAAAAAGTTGGCCGATGGCTGCCATGATTCTGCTTATCTAAAATCAAAGATTGAATCAGCGTATCAATCGATAGACCTGTAGCCGGAACCAGAATTAACTCTCTAGTTCCCAAATTTTTGATCGATTTAACAAAAATTGGGATTGATAAATTTTAATGTAAAAAGCATAAATCTGATCTCAAAACCCTAAAAAATTTAATGGGCGTGGTTTTATGAAGCCGGAAAAGTTGAATGCTTAAAAGTATTTGTTGTTGAATAAACTTTTTATCAATTTTTTTTAAATAGCTAAATATTATGTATAAAAAATTTATATTTCTAGGTACTCACAGCTAGTATTTGTTTATCTGGCTAGTATGACGAGAAGTATTTTATTTATTTTTTTATTATTTTTATCTCAACTTCAAACAAAATAATTAATTTTATTGTTTTTGACAAATTTTGACTTTGACTGTAGCTAACATCATAATAACATATAACATAAAACTAGTTTCAAAGTTCAAATATGCATGACTGCAGTATCAGGGTTGTAAATTTTGTAGAATCCCTTTACACATATATTGTAGAGCGATTTTAGCCAAAACAATTTTAAATTTTTTTGACCTCCTAGAAAGCAAAAAAAAAAAAATTAAACGCCAGTAATGGAAAATGTCGGCTTCTCTAACAACTCACGCTTCTTTTCAATACGCTTCAAGTCTTCCTGAAAAAGTAAAAAAGTTTCGCTGGCTTCTGCTGCCTCTAATTGTATTAGCCCAAGCAGGTTGTTCGTTACAAAAAATCACTGATAACTGTTTGTACGGTTGTAAATCTGTGGGTTACTTCATAAGTAAAAATGAAACAAGCAAACGGAGAAAATATAATACGGAAATTGTAATGTAAATACTTTATATAACCACTTCACATTTCTTTATTTGTATCAATTTTTACGGCTTCGGCAAATACTTCGGCCACTTTTTGCCGAAGGTGCAATTTTAGGCCGAATAGCCGAAGAACCGAAGCCGAATAATCGGTCGGACACTAGTACGTTTACCCAAATCATTATAAAAAAAACAGATCAAGATTTTTTTAAAATATTTTTGTCGCTGAATATGAATCTAATAATATTTTTCACGTGTTGTCCCTAACCTCAAAAAAGTCAAAAAAGGTTGTTTTTCGGGTGTTACGCTTTCCCAAGTCATCATAAAACGACTGCGTAATTTCAGTTGATGAACATGAATCTAATATTATTTTCCACAGGAAATGTTGTGTCGTCTCTAACCTCAAAGAATGAAAAATCTAAGAAAACAGTTTTTCGTGTCTCATGTGTCCCAAGTCATCAAAAAACCTCCCATTTTTCATTCCTTAACTTGGCTGTAACTCTCTTTTAGCGTTACCCAGAAACAACGACGTGAACTTAGTAGGTCTCTGTTTCCTTTGCGGTGCTTAATAAGAGTGAAAACAAAATTAATAATGAAGAAGGTTTGACCAAGTTTTACATGATGATAGGAGTCTACGGAATATTCATATAATTAAATACTTAAAAGACATTTTTCAAAAGTGATGCAAAGTCAGAATAGCTACCCTTCTTTAACCTAGGACTTGCAATTTATTATGAGAAAAGGAAAAAATTCTAAATTTATAGAATCAGCCTTTAGAGTAATACAACTTCAGCTTTACTAAATCAAATCCTCCAGTAGCAGTCTAATAGTTATCATAATTTCAAATATAAATGCATTACAAAAAAAAATGCTCAAAACTTAAAATTCATCATCATTTAAAAATATCAATAAAACAATAACACACAACTATAATGACAATTACAATAATACTTAAATAACTTCACATACTTATAATGCATCAGTAAACTTCACTCGTCAATTTCAATTACAGAGAAAAACCATCAGAAAACCACAACCGATACCACTACTAAAAACTATCAACCCGCACACAGCACCCTTACAGACTGCCATCACCTCACCGCAAATTGTATTGTTGTTGATTAATGTTGATTGATTGATTATTTGCGTTTTGGTGACATTGCATCTTTATTGTCGCCTTCGTGGAAAATCATCAATTTCCGCATATAAAAAACAAAATAGTTGAATGCTCATTTTGTTTTTGTTTTTTCTTTTGCATGTCAAATGTTAACAGCTGCCACTTTTATATTATGGATAACTCATACATACTTGTATATGAGATTGAGGTTGAAGTTGAATGGCAGTCAGGAAAATAGGCAACCAGGAAGCATGAAATGAAGGAGGTCGGTGATCATAATTTGACTTCGATATTTTTGACAAAAAATGTGACGCAAAAACTAAAAACAAAACACACACACACACACACATACAAAAGAAGAATTTGTCAGGGAGAAAATTGCAGCAGACTTTTTCATCATTTATAGTAGAACGAACGTGTTATTGTGTTGCTACACTCACTGGCTTACTGCCAAAATATACACGAATATACATATATATGCTTTTCTATGGTTCTACGGTTTTGGTTGTAGTAGCAGCAAAAAGCGAACATGAAATCAGTGCCCAAAAACAGACAAAACAAACGCGTTCTATACTCTAACATTGAACATGATTATAAAACCTTTGAGCATATAAGAAACGGGGGCGTTGATGAGTTATTCATGTCATATTGAACGGAGTGGCATGGCGCAGAAAAGGAGACAAACGAGTGTGGCAGAGAAGGAAGGGGATATTGCTATGATTGGATTTTCATGAATTTTTCGCTCGTTAGCATGTTTTGACAAAGAACGAGTGAAAACAGACGTGCTGCTTCCAATGCTCAAATTCACACTATGCAACAAGTGTTGCTTTTAGCAAAAAACTGTATTGTGCTCTGTTCCTTTTCAATGTAATTTTTTCGATGACAATTTGCGTGACTTTTGACAAGATAATGACTTGAATTAATGGTTTTTTGTTATATTCTGTAATTCATTAATAACTCCTTTATATTGTTGCCACTTCTATAAAATTTCTTTATGTAAACCTACTCGTACTTGTCTAATTTAAGCAAAACTTTTCTTTGAGCAGGTTTTAAATTACTCTACTATTTTTTTTTTTCAAATACTTATGTGGTAAAATTATTTAGTAGAAAACATTCACAATATAGTCAGCACTTTTCTTTTCAAATTAAAAAAATATATGGCCGTAACTACTATTGGATCCAGACATTTCAGATATGTTTAGGTCTTTTCGTTTTAACAAAAAGGCCTTGACAAAAAGGCGTAATTTTTGGCTGGAATAACCGGGAAAATGAAAATCCTTGCACTTAAATTGCATAATCTGACTAGTTTATTTTTTTTCCTTTTTGCTTATTTGTACGTGCAATTACCCGTGTAAATTTGAGTTCAATTTATGTGAATTAAACGGGGATTATTAAACCAATGATTACTGAATTTCAATATCAGTCAAAGAAATTCAAGCCTAAAAGTATGCTACAAAAATTTTCCAGCATATGAATGCAATAACAAATAGTTGAATTTTCCTATCTCAGTCCGTCATTTTCTTGAGAGTTCACACCCTCTGCATTGATTCAAAAATTCTGAGCACCGCACCCATTCAAATATCTCGAGGGGTAATATTGCGGGAAGTTTTTGTATTGATACTATTGATTTCAATCATAATTTTGGCATAAATCAGGCTAATACGAATACTTTTACCATTTTTTCTCTAGCGTTACAATCATCGGAAGCAGTGAGGTGATACTGATACTGCGTATTTTTTTTTAAGTTTTTTTCTCAAATTCTAGTCAAATAAGGATAATAAATGAGCATTGCGTTGTTTCCTATTTGCATTAGAATTTAAGAAAAATTCAAAAAAATAAAAAATTACAAGTCTGCAAAAAAACATGTGATCTTCGACAGCAAAGAGGTTTAAGTTAAACAAAATAAAATTTCATTTAGTAATAACTTAAACTCAAATAGTTTAACATTTTCCATCGGTTTTCGCAGTAATCATTGTGTCAATTTTTCGTAGTTTTTATTTTATTTTTTTTTGTAAATTATTTAATATTTATAAAAATCTATTTAAAATAAAAATGGATAATAATAAGTTTTCACATAAAATATAGTGAGGAGTAAAAAAGGACCCACTTGGCTATCTAATGTAAAATTGAAATGATGAGGTCAATGAATGTTTTTTGAAATATTTTCGTTCTATTCACCTTTTAAAAATTTTTCAAAAATTTAAATAGGAAATAAACATGACTAAAGGCACTTCAGGAGTCAAAATGTCTCCATTAGGCATCTTAATGTTAAAGAGCATTCTTCGTCGTTTGCTTGTTTTTGCAATGATAAATTAAAATCAATGATGAAATTAATATTTTCGGTACAAGTACAAGCGCTTTTTTATTATTAATATTAAATTTAATGTAAAATACCCACAAAATGTAAATAAGTGGTCCTCATGGAAGCTCGCAAAAGCTTCGCATACAAAAAATAAGCCTCGAAAACTTGCACTGCGTATATCAACTGTTCTCTTTCTCCATTTCCATTTCAATTATTCTCTACTTTCCTACTCCAGAGGTAGTAGCATTTTGGCAATATTCCCACAATTCAATTTTTGAAGATCTAATAAGCTCGGGTAATTTACAAATCTAGTCCGAAGAAATACGAAACTCACTGGCAATATCGAGCACTAAGTATTTGTATGTAATCTCAGTATCAGCAAAATAAGCTTTTTACATCAGACAATTGTTATTATAAATATTGAATCAGTAAGCGTCTTCAACAGTTTTAAACTATAAGCAAAGTAACGGAAGGAAGGAACCTAGTTTTTCAAAATAGAGCAAAACACGTTGACATTTAAAAACATTATCGGAATAATACCTTAGGCTAATAAAAAAAGTATTTTATCCAAAACTATCAAATTCAAATAATAACCACGCCCACCGTTGATTGCAAAGAGTTATTTTTAGAAAGTACGTAAGGTATTAAGGTATTATTTTGTCCCAGTTTGTTATCTGAATTTTATAATTTTAGTGTGTAGTTACGAAACTTTTTTAAAAGCTAAAAATTTTAATTTCATTTATAATTCTTTCGGTATAATCTCATAACTCATAGTACAATTATTAACTCAATTTCATACAAAATCATTTATCAACCCTGGCTCACCATAGTAATGAGAAAGAGCTAGCCAAAAATTTTTATGAGTTTGTAATAATTAGAAAATTTGTTGTTGTGCTTATGCTCACTAGTTTTTGAAATGATATGCTCACATAAAAGAGTACTGAAAAGAGTATTAGCAGATGTAGTTTGGTTTACGTACTTAGATTCAAAGTAAGGGCATTAAAGTGAAGATTTTTCTAATAATTTGAATCTCATTTAACCCTTTGTCATGTCGTGTTACACATCTGTGATATACTCAATTTTTCCTGACAAAATTTTACCGGCATGCCATTTTATTTTGTTATACATCATATCTAATTAAATAGAAACTGGTGCAAGTATTTTATACTATTTGAAAGGTATTGATACTGCTAATGTAATTTATTTTGAAACTAAATTAAAAGCTGCAACTATGAAAAATTAATAAAAAAAAAATATGTTTTTTTATATATTTTACTGAGGGTGTTTCTAACAAAAAAAATAATCCAATTATTAAATAATCGATATCAATTAATATATAATGACTTGAAAAAATTAATGTTTCTAGGTATGCGAAATAACCCACTTTTTTCTAAGTAAAATCTTTTTATAAAAAAATCTGCAAAAAATGTACATGTTCCTTTACCACCTTGATCAAAAAGTTCCTGGAATTCATTAATACAAAATTAAAAATACAAGTTTGTTCATCTAAAGCTATATTGTCCCCTTCAAAGTACTCCTCATCGACTGCAACATACTTTTGCCAGCGCTTGATCCAATCCTCGAAACATTTTTTATATTCGGTTTTCGGTATGTCCATCAGTGCATCCTGCGATTGTTCCATTACTTGCTCTCGGTTGCTGAAACGCGTTCCCCATAATGGTTTTTTAACTCGATTGAACAGAAGGAAGTCATAGGGAGCCAAATCAAGTGAACTCGGTGGCAGTTGGTTGGTATTTGTTGCGTTTTTTGTCAAAAAATTACGAATAATGATGGCACTGTGCGACGGTGCGTTATCATGGTGCAAAGTTCACGAGTTTTCTGTCCACAATTCTGGTCTCTTTCGGCGAATTGCTTCACGCAAACGCCTCATAACGCCCAAATAATACTCTCTGATGATTTGCAGTTATTGACCGAAATTTCTTTTACTTTATCAACGTTTTCGTTGGTTTTCGATGTCGATGGTCTGCCACTGCGTTCATCATCTTCGATTGACTCACGAACACTTTTGAACCGCTCGTGCCACTGGTAAACTACAATTTTCTTTAGAGAATCGTTGCCAAAACACTTTTCCAACATTTTCAACGTCCGCGCACCATTAAATCCGTTTTTTACGCAAAATTTAATACAATACAATTTAATAAAATTGTAAAAAATCGCCAACACACACAGAGATAGATGTACTCTTGGCTACGTAACTTTTGCAAATGTCAAGCTATGATTTAGATTTAGAAGGAATATCAACAACAGATGTACCAACTTAACAAAAAAACAAAACTCAAATCGGAATGATGGGTGCGCCACACGGTGATTATTCCTGGAACTTTTTGATCAATCAAGGTGGTATTTCTTAAAACTAAGTACTAATTTAAAGCCTTCTCTTCTAAATCACTATAAAACATTATACAATGACTACGTGTTTGTTTTAACTTTCATGGTTTTCATTAGCATTTCAGCAAAACAAACTTTTAATACCTATTGAAAGTTTACAACTTACAAACTAAAGAACTCCAATAAAACTAAAACCCTCCCATATAATTTAATTGAATGAATGAAAAATTTTACTATTTATTTCATTTTACTTTCACACTCTAATTGCAGTCATAAAATGAAAAAAAACAAACAAACGAACATGTACGTGTCTGCAGCAAAACAACTAATTTTTTTCTTATTCTTTAAACGTTCAACTGCGAAATGACATATAGAATTCATTTAAGTTATGACCGGAAATGCCAATTATTTTTAGCTTTACGTGCACAGGAAAAGGTAGCAAAAAAAAAAGAGCGAATGAAAAAAATCCATAATTTCATTATGTTAAGTGGGATTTTATTTCATCATTTGATATTGCCACATTCACTTATGTGTGCACTGCCACTAGCTGCTACTATTTCTGCTTCAACTAAGCAGCACGACGACGATGCCAAGGTATAACAAATAAACCATAAAGTACCTCAACTCACAGTCTTACATACCATGCTGCCATTTACTACTACCTAATACAACTTTTTTATACATGCATACATACTATGATTTAAATGACAGACAGCTACTTACTGTCTATTTGTTCGTTCGTCTGTCTATTTGACGGGATGCTAGTCCTTCTGCCGATCTATCTGTCTGCTTTTATTGGAGTGTATGAGTTTGTGTGTGTCAGGAATAAGGCAAAAATGACAACTTGACATGTTATTCGAAATAATTTTGTTGCACACTTTCTTTTTTTCTTCTTTGTTCTCATATTTCTGAGAAGCTATAAGAAGTAAAAACAAAAATAAAACAAAAAAGCATTAATAGAAAAGTATAATTCAAACAGCTGTCATTAATTGTCTTAACAGCTCAAAAGAAATGTCAAAGTACTTGGTTTTGCTGCTGCTGCTTTTGTATGTGTTGCTTCTTTCTTCAGTGTAGTGTTTGAGGTGTTGAACTTAGTAAATAATATCAATTTATAACATTGAAATTTCTTACTTCTTTCTTAATATCATTAAGGATTTTTTTCAATTGTAATAGATACTGCTACTTATGTTTATACAAACGTATATAGTTACCTTGGCAAAAGAAAATGTTTATAAATAGCATTGAAAAAATCAATATTTATCACAACCACATACCACATGTGATACACATCTGAGTAAATATGCATACAGTCCATAGTACCTACTCCGTCCATTACACTTATAAGCTAAATACGTACATAGCGCTGGAAGAACATCCGTTTTGATATGTTTGCAAATTTCTAAAAATAACAAACGAAATTACTATAAAAGTACATAATATTGCTTCAATTCCAAATATAATTTCAGCCATATGCTAAAGAAAGACTTGTCATGCTAACACCTATTGTTGCTATTTTATTTTATTATTGCCATAAAAAGTATACGAAACGAGAAATACCTCATTTACAATTTGAACAATGGTGTGGCAGAATTTTGGTTTTTGTTCACTAGGATTAAAATTTAAATTCAAATAATTTTTGAAATTTTTCGACTAAGAAATTAAACTAAATAAAAATGTGTGGCGTACTTTATGGCAATCGTTTTAATTTTAATGAATTTCGCATTCAATTTCTATTTACATCAGATTAACTAAAGATGGCTGCCTTTTTTTAGCATAAATTTTGAGATGGTCATAGCAGTCCGTCCATTGGACCATTGTACTTTAATTAGATAGAGAAAAGAGGAAAAAAAAGTTTGGAAAATAGGTAGAAGGAAAATGTTTAAGAAAGAGCATTAGAATGATGAATTTGCCAAACGGAGAAATAAGTTCTTCAATTCTAATCATTTACAAAGCGCTTCGTAGCTTTTCAGGAAGTGACTCTGGGTCATGTTTCTCTACGAACTATACTCATAGAGTCGCAAATCGATCCATTGCATAGTTCCTGCCAAAATTACGCCAATAATTGGTTCAGGGTCAATTCGATTTGCTCTTAGAGACTCGGGTCGCCAACTTTTCATTACCAGCCACATCAGAATATCCTGGAACCCAAACAAGTCAAAATTACTTAGTATCGCTTGAAATCTTTTGACATCTTCGAAAAAATTTGAGTGGTTTCTGCGGTTTCTAGTGTAGCCTGTTTGTCACTTTCCAACAGTTTTCGTTTATTCAGCAGACTATATTTAAAATGGCAAAGATCTTAGCTTGAAATACCATCGTCATTTCTTCTGCTGCGAAGAAATATCTATTCTCATCATTCAGGGTAGCAACCAGAACTCTCTTAGTTACCCAATTTGTGTAAACCAGAGCAGAAATTTATTTAGATGAGTTGTCAGTAGAGTTACTAGATGTCAAAGTTGTATGTGTTTCGAACTATAATTTATATATATGATTCATCATATGAATTTTGTTTCAGTCTTGATACAGACAGGAATCAAAAAGAAAAGGAAAACTTAGAAAACTACCTGTTAAAATAATAAACATATCGATATCTTTACAAAAGATAAACTAAATGCAAAAGTGGTTGGATAAGAAACTAATTTACCTAGAAGGGAGATAAAAGGGAGACAAGGTCTATCTCTAAAACCCTCTTTGAATCCGCTAATGTACCCAAGGCTATTTTTTTTAAACATTTTACTCCGTTCTTTTAATTCTCTCATATTTTCATACAATATAATAATTTTATTTCAATTCTTGACCCAAGTGCCACCAGCTGTTTGTCTCTACATTGAATTTTCTAAAGGGTAGAAATCTTTTCCACACAACTCAAAGCACATACTTGCCGAATATGGTACAGCACTTAGTATTTTTAATAACTTTGCAGTTATATTTAAATCAGTGTAGCGTTTTTCTTTTTTAACTCAGAGCACGCAGTAGAGCACGAGCACAAAGTTTTTTCCAATCGTCTTGATTGATGGATAAATTAATTATTTTATGGGAGGCATTTTTTAATGACAGTAACGACGAAGATGAATATGAAGATTTTCAAACCAAAGTGGAAAAAAATGAAAATTAAGCCGAAGAGGTGGTTACAAGATTTTCCAGCAAAATCTTCAAATAACACTTTCGGATGAATTTAAATATCTTTGAATCGGGTTTAAAAGACACTCATTTACTCACTCACTGCCCTTTTCAAATTTATGTGTGTTCTGTAAAAATATTTTTTTCAATCGTGCTCTGTCAATTTTTTCTGAGCACATAGAGCAAGCTCTAAGTGCGCTCTGAATACAAAAAGAAACACAATTACCTTTGCTCTGAGTGCTCAGAGCTTAAAAGAAGCACAATTACTTTTTTTTGGCAGCTCGTGCTCTGCTCAGAGCTAATAAAGAAAAACGCCTAATATAAAAAAGTTATGATTACACTTTTAACATGTGGGTACAGCGCTTACCTGATCGATGTTGGCGAGTCGGGTTGTAAGATATGCTCGAGTGTGTAAACCACTCTTTCCATCTTTTGAAGTAGAAGCAAGTGAAACGATAATTTTAATGTTAAAACAAAATCAAGGAATAAAATAAATTTATCTTGAATTCAGTATTTACGTCATCTCACTCAAGAAGCTAGTTTCCATGTCTAAGAGGTGATTTGGGACGTTGTCTCACTGGAGGCGACGCAATTGCGATCCTTTGGTAAAATCGTGGCGATTGTTTGAAAGTGATTAGCTTTACCAATCGCCGAATGATTAACATTTGTGGGAACAACTTGCTTTTGAAACCGCTCTGGCATATGGCCTTCCCAACAAGTATTTTTCAGAAATTTATAAGCAACATTGCTCTTTTTGTTTGCAATGTAAAATTGACGTCCACGAATTTGTTTAAAGTTCGCTTTTACAACCCTTTGGCAATGTCGTTATGAGACATTGAAAAAAATTAACTCGCAATCCTGTTCCTTCAATGCTGACAAAAATTACACCAATAAATTTTGTTCAAAAACAAAGTAAGCTTCTCGTGTGATTTTGAATTTTCAATTTACCGTTACAATTGCCATGCACATACTTTAAGTACTTTAATTTTCTTTTTATGTTTGCTAAAATGGATATTTGTTTTTTATTGTTACTAAAAATAAGAAGTTTTTTCCTTATTTTTTATATAATCGTAGAGTTTTGTGTATGACATCGTGTAACTTCTGAAGGACTGGGCCGATTGAAATCATATTTCCAGAATATATTTTCTTAGGGGGGAGGATGAAATATAGCTATTCATAATGGCTTTTAGAAAAATGAGCGTGGCACCTCCCATACAGTCCTAAAAGTTTTTGGAGTATATCTCAAGAACCATTTATAACACAGTACAGAAATTTAGTACAATAAAGAGAATTGACTATGCCAAGTTACAACAAAAATATGGGTGGGGTTGACAATGGGGGTGTGGCACCTTCCATATAACCTGAATTTCCATTATGGTACGGTACTAAAATTTAAATTCTTTCAGTTTGTTGGATTAGTGGGTGTGATACCATGCTTCACTTTTATTTTCCACTACTAATTATACTACTATTTCTACTACTATTTTCTACTACTTTTAAATTTCTTCTTTTCTGCAAATTTTTCTTATTTTCTACTCCTTTTTCAACCAATATTTTCTACTACTATTTTCGCACTTTTTTCTACTACTTTTTTAATACGTTTTTCCTTATTCCTACTATTACTTTCTACAATTTTTCACTACCATTTTTTACTACTTTTTACATTTTTTTCTACGCCTATTTTTATTATTATTATTTTTTACTATTATTTCTACTAATTTATGAACTATCTCAAAAACCTGCCTAGCTATGTCAAAATCCGATAGGTGGCGCTGTAATAAGTAAGAAATTCTATTTTTATAATAAATAGCAACTGGATCCATATTTTTGAATAGTTTTTGGAATTAAATATAACTTCTAGCACGGTCTTTGATATTCTTCTGCAAATTAAATAGTTTTAAAAATGCCAATTTGTATGCCTCATTTTTAAATTTAGAATTTTTACCAAATTCAATGTACTTCCTTTAAGTTTGAATTGTCATTACCAATGTTCAATTTTAAACACCAAGAAACTTCATTCTTCTTCAATGAAATAAACTTCAATTTTTCCGCTTCTTTGTAGAAAAGGCAGAACAACGTCTGTCGGGTCAGCTAGTACCATTATAAGAATGTATACCTGTAATGAATAGTACAAACAAAACATTGAATTGTATGTTTAAAAAAAAAAAGTTAGCTTCGTTTTTTAGCTACAAAGAAAGAGCGAAAAAATCTTTTTTATCTCCTTTTTTTATAGTTTTAGCTACAACCTCCACAAATTTTTGGCAACACTGATTTAAATATTTGATTGGTAAAATCCTGTTCATTTACAATTTTTGTAACAGATTTAAACATACATAGACGAACATTTACTAAATAACCAATAAATACCCATTGATTGCCCATCAATACACAATCCTCACGAAAATTGCATAGCAATTACATATTGATCTGACTTTTACCCCACTCCAACTCCCAATTTTGCCTAATGCACATCACTCAAATTTAATTGAATCCATTTGACTTAGCATTTACCATATATTTTATCCAAAAAAAAAAAAAAGAAGGAAACATATTGCAGTATTACTGGGGCTGTGTGTGGTATCAAAATGTTAAAATGTTTGTATTCATTTCACATAGCAAACCGCAAAATGCAAAATTGTTGCTATTACAATGAAAACATGCAACCAAAGGCGGCCGAGATCATGTTCAACAATTTTCTAACTAAAATTTTTTTTTTTTTTAGTTTTTGTGTTTGGTGAACTAAGCTTTCAAATTTCGTTTTTAAAGCCATCAGGTGCCAGCCAGCTACATTAAAATGGTAAATGCAGGGGCCTCGTTTCACATACGCTCTTTATGTGTGTATGTGTTTGTGTATGAGTCTGTGTTTGTCTATTTATTATTGTATGTGTGGTGAAGGCCCACGATAAAATATTTTGCCCTTAAACATTTTCATGTGCATTCATTCTGCACTCAACTCAACGTACATGTATAGAAATTAAGATTTATTACAAAGGAAGTAGTAAAATACATACAAACAATGGTACATACCTCTGTATAAAAATATATACATGTGTGTGTTTGCTCCATGTGTTGCACATATCCCGAAAAAGGGGTTAATGGCACGTGAGAACTATGCGATATAAAATCGATCAACTATATAAAAAATGTCTATGTATGTATGTTTGTCTGTACAAGAATTTATTTGCATGTTTGTGCTGCTGCTGCTGTGCTCACATCTATACATACATAGTCAAATTTAGTGTAATGACGCTTCTGCTTCTTCCATACTGTGCATTCACTCAAATGTGTGAAAATTTAGTCAATTTTGTAAAATGGAATTTGCGAAATTTGCTGGGTTAAAATGATTGGAATTTTAATTAAGATTGAGTTTTGTATACTAAAATGTGTAAATGTTAAAAGTCAAGTCACAAAATATATTGCGTTTAAAGTGAAACTATAATAACATTTATTAAAATGGTTGGAAAAGCAAATATTGCAATTACAACTGAAATTTTAATTGTTTTTTTTTTTTTTTTTAAATGAAAGTATATAAACTTATATATCTGCGAAAATTATTTACATGTTTTTCAAGTATTTTATATATATATTTTTTGAGTTTATTTTTAATCAAAACTGATATTTCTGCTCACCACAATTGGATCTCCTGCATAGAAATTATAAAAACCACACTTTATTTAAATGTTACTCATACGCCCCATAGGTATAATTTATCCAATTTTTTATGCCAGCAATTAAATTTAAATTACTGAAATATTTAATTAAATTACTGAAATTTAAATTAAAGTGTTTCAATGACAGGAAGTTCTAATAAAAAGACTGGCCCGGAAAAATTCATACCTCTAATCTAGCGATTTTTCTTAGCTCAGTGTGCAATTATTTAAGCTTTTTACAACATTTTTGAGTAAATTTTAGTCTATGTTTTTAACAACAATATTATTGAGCGCGGCAAAAAAAAAGAAAATAACTACAATTTTTTCTTTCTTACATTTTTTCTTCCTTATAAAGACGCTTTTTACATATATGATAAATTCTTACTTGCTTCGATAAATTTCATGCGCTAGAAATGATCTTTAACTATTTGTATGGATTTTATAGAAAGCCCTTGCATAAAACCTTTATTAAAAATTATTTATTCAATTATTAAAATAAGTAAATGGATTAAAATTAAAATATTTAAAATTTATTTTTACTTCTTTTTAATAGTACACCTGAAATGGTTAAGTAAGCACCATTTAACTAAACGCCACAAACATTTAAACTTTTGAAGCTTTCGCCTTTCTTCTTCTGCATATTTACCAATAATAAATTATATGACATTAAAATTTTAATGAAAAGAAAACTGCATCTTAGTTGAGAACATTAAAAATTCATTTTCTCACCACCAACAAAAACTATTCACAATCTTCCGCACGCTTAAACGCGAACTAGCTTTAAAACTTTAAAGCGCTTATTTCTTTCCACTAATTCTCCAACTTTGTAGTTTGGTTTTTCACTCTCAATTTTTTTTTTTCGCAATGCTTCTCTTTTCAATTCAATTCAGTTTTCTTCTTTTTCATATTTTACTGCAGCGGTTAGTTATTCTCACATTTATGTCTTGCTCTTACAGAAAAAAAAAAAAAAACTTAAAACTGAAAACAGAAATGTCACCCAACTGCCACAATGCCCCAGCGTTGCTCTCCTATAGTGAAAAAGCGAAAAGAAAAAAATTACAAAAAAAAACTTTTTACATAACTTTTTTTTATTTTCACTTACTTCTCTCTTTTTCTTCTGCTCTATGTACACACAAAACTTTATTTATGTCTCATTTCTTGTATGCTTTTCCTTATACTTGTTTTTTTTCTTTATTGTATTTGCAGACGGACAATCTGAGTTGGATGTGCAATTAGTGGTACCAAGATACGTGGAGCGCGGCTCAAGCGCCACCATGAAATGTCGGCACAATGTGCGACCGGAAATACTTTTTAAGGTGAGTGTGTTGTTTCTTTTGTCTACTTGCTTACAGCGTGTATATAGAAGTGAGTGTGTGTGTGTATGTGTATGTATGAATTTTATAAGCGCTCATTTCCTTCAGGGTCTTCCGTGTTTTTGTATTGTATGTCTGTATTAATGTGTGCACATGAAAAGAAAGAAGAAGGTCATTAGCAGAAAATGAAGATAAGCGAAACGAAATTCAGTGAATTAAAATTTCAAATAATTTAAAAGATGAAAGTAATGATTTTAATAAAAAAAATTTTGTGAAAAATGTAGAAAGTGAATTTAAAAAGAACGAAAAGAAAAATATGTTAGTTTCTGACAGCGTTTATTGTAATAATAGATAAGCTGAGTGAACACTACTTCTTGCTTAATTAGAAATATTTTGTTTTAAGCTTGAGTTCATATGACCCTGTTCTAATCTTAGTAAGTTTCGATGGCCTTTGCAACCAATTTTTTTTCTTTGGAGTGCAAGAGGCGATTTATAACATTTGTGTAGTTTTGTTGAAGTTTTTCAATACAGTAAACTAATACGCTAGACTGAACTTCGTGTTAAATATCAGTGCTTTGCTTTTAACTACAGTAGTTTGGAAAAGAATAGTGCACAGAATCTATGAAGTGGAAATCTATATCGATTAATTTAAAATGGACTGTGAAATCGATGAAGGTTTTTACTTAAAGCAATGATAGTTATTCTACCTATCTACTTAAAAGCTGCGTATGTATTAGTGTTTCAAACAAATTTTACAGCGAAGTAAACTTTAGCAATAAAATATATGTGAAAAAGGAGACAAAAAAAGAGACAAGGATTTGAGTTTGGAGAGTGTTGGTCTGATTTTGCTATATTAAAAAAAAAATATTGTTAATTAAGCAAAAAGGAATTTTTAAATATTGAATACTTTTAACTATAATATAAAAGCTTTCTAAAGAATAATAAAAAAGTTAGCTAAAGCTGATTGAATTAATCAGAAAACGGTTTTAAATTCAGATTAAAATTCAGACCAAAACTCAGATCACAAATCATCCCGATATTGAAACCAAAACTTATATCAAAAAGAACACAAATTGAGAACAAAAATCTGGTCATATCTCAGACTTAAATTCACATAAAAAATGAGACATAAATTCAGACCAAAAGGAAATCAAAACTCAGTCCTAAAGCAAACAAAAATTCAGAATTAAGTACCTACCTTTAATAACAATAATAAAATCAATTTCTCACATATAATTTTCTGAGAGGTAGACTTTTCTTTCGTTGAGTAATCAGAAATAGTCTGACCATAACCACGCCCATCTTATCTCATTTAAAGGAACGAAAAGTCTGAACCCCTGCTGCTATCTCTAGACCCACTAATGCACCTATTGTATCCTTGTTCCTGTTGACCCTTTCAAAGGAAGAAGAAAGGATTCTGGTATTCTGAGCCTATATATTTGTAAATCTTAAATTTATTTTTTTATGGCACTGATCATCACTGTTAAGATTCTGCTTAATGATTTAAGATTTCATAGAAAAAAATTATAAACTTCTAATGGTTCGTAGGTACATATTGTAGAAATTTATTTCGACTAACCTTTTAATGCAATTACGATTTTTGTTTTGATTTAAACTATTTTCTATTGTGAATAGAATACGACAAAACCACACAGCATATAAAATTCATCATTAACCTTACGACCATATCAGATTTTGTAATTAAAATTGAACTTGCGAATACTTTACAACTTGACCTTGAAATATTTTCTAACCTCTTGAGAAATAAATTTTGTTTGCAACCTATGAACTTTGACATACGTACGTATGTATGCTCAACGGCACTCATCTCAATTGCAATTTGGGGGGCCTTAACAATTTTAACACACCCATACGAATATACACACACACATAAATATTCATATATAAATGATCACATTTTCAGCTTTTGAGAAATTGTCACATTGTGCTATAAATTTTTCTTCTATATTTTCACATATACCATACCATGACATTGAACTTTGAGTCACACATACATTCTCCATTTAGCTACATATGCATGTGTATTTTTTAGGTAATTTAGTTTCTTTTTTTTCACTCACATATCAATAATAACACACATTCATATAACCGAAGTAAAATTAATTGTCCAACTAAGGGGGCAAAATTATATTCCTACGAATATTCTACGCCGCAACGTAGTAGCCATAATGAAAAGCGCAACCACCCTAGCAATATTAGTGGCTCCTTGAAAGTAACTGACGACTGGCAATAAAAATGTCAGCGCAGACACGGCCAACGCGACGACATGATTGCGTGTGCTTGTGCTTGTGCCTGTGATCATAAAAAAGGATAGCATGAATAAGAAAGCGGCTTTTGTGTTTATGAATACTTGAAAATATTTAGCTGAACAACAAACGTTTTTTTTTTTTTTTATAACTCTTTATATTTTGTGATTTTTTAATTAAAAAGACACATCTCTTACCTGGAAGTCAATGCAAAAAGTACATACAGTAGAAGTTCTTCGAAGCATTAAAAGTTCTTTGGAAAATTTAACCACTAAATCCAAAAACTCTTGGAAATCTAAGTGAACATATTTTATTTTTATTAGAATTTTTGAGTTCTATCACGTACCCATATTCAATGCTTCAGATTTCACTTGTTACTTTATAAAACTCGTAAGCATTTATACTAAGTATGTACTTCAGCTGATATTAAAATTTCATATCAGTTTTAAATTATCCCACACTTACATGGGTTGCTTACGCTAATTTTTCATCGCTTTTTTATATGATTACTCTCTCTTTTATTACTGCAAGTTCATTAAATAGCTTCAGCATTTTTATGGCATGAGTGCAATACATTTTTTTTTATGTTGGGTCAAAACGATATCATAATTTTATACTCTGAAAGAAGTTACAATAAAATCATCAACGACAATCTATGCTGTTGAATCTTTTCGATGGCATTGAAAGGATGACTATAAAATATGGCATCAATATCAATAAAAATTGATAATGCTTTGAGTATGTGGTAGATAGTTCTTTTTTTTATTCAATGGAATATTCTGAAATAATCACAAGTTATTACTTTAGTACACGTGTTTATACACAGAGATTGCTGAGGGAGGTGGTTTAAGGTTTGTCATTGCTTCGAAATTGGTTTTAATTCAGAAATAACAATCGCACTGGCTTAAGTATTAATCGGGAGGAAAAGTATTTTACCCCAAACTTCCTTCCTCTTTCATTGGATTCACTAGTGTGATTTACTTTTCAATTCAATTCTAATAGCTTTTTTAATAAATTAATTTTTCTTTTGAAGTTAGTTGGTTGAATTAGGAGAGAGTTTTCACTATCGCCTGAGCTTTGTTAACTGAAAAATGTCATATCTTAATACCATAAACATCATCGTTTAACCCATTGATTGATGGGATCAGGGTGTATGGCAATTCTACAAATCAGCTCGGGTGTATTTTTCTTAATCCTAGAAGAATAGTTTTCCTAATTTTATAAACAAAACCAAACGGTCGTAAATGTATCTAAATTTCTTATAATTTTTTGTTTTGTTTTGGTTAAAAGCAAACATATTCTGAAAGACTGTGGTCAGTTCCGAAAAGTGTTCCTCAGAAAGGGAAATAAATTTCATTGTAAGCTCCTAAAGGTATGCAATATATTTATCTGAAATATGACATTTCCAACTTATCCCAAAACAAATTATACAAAAACGTTCTAAATCGACTTAGAAAACTTTTATCAGGGTCTAACGGTATACAGCCAGGGAAAAAATGAGAGGAAAAATCCTAAAAAATTGAAATTTAAATTCTAAAAAGAAAAAATCCATTTCTTCTTCACTTAGTTAACTAAAAGTGTCCCGAAAAAATGTTTTCAATTGATTTTTATTTGTTACACCCTGGTAGTTTTTAAAATATATAAAAGTAATTTTTATTTCATTATTATTTTACATTATTTCTATGTATATCTTCTCAATTCTGTGCGCGACTGTATATATGCATGTGTGTAGATACATAAATAAAATTCATGCTAAGTTTTCAAAAACTCTAAACGTTTCCATTTTTTATTTCTACTAAAAATATATGCAAATTTATAAACGTATTTCTTGATTTAAATTCAAATTAAGTGCAAAAAACATTCATACCTGGAATAACATAAAATATCTTTAGACACAGAAGTATATATAAACCCAACGGAAAAAATTAATGTACCTTTAAATCATTGCGCATCATTGAGAAGCATTTACGACTGACTTCCTGTGAATACGAATATTTTAAAATTTTTATATACAAAATCTTAAGTAAAAACGAGTCGTAGATCGATGTTTCAGGTAGTTTTGAACAGCATTTATTGACCTCTTTCTAATATGTAAAAATTTCAAAATGAGGAATAAATATCAGATATAACTTTATTCATTTTTATTCATTGAAGAACTAAAATAAAAATCATGATACTTTTTATTTCAGTGGCGGGTCCAGGACCCGACAATCTTGATTTACAAAATATATGCGAAGAGCAGTATATTTATAGTAAACAGTGATTTTTGAGAAATCAAAAATATTTCGATTTTCCCAAAAAAGCCAGCAGCAGTGAAAAGCATTTACTTTCAATAAACGAAGAATTTTAGGATTTAAAATATTATTTTATATTATTTATTATTTTAATAATAATAATTTAATATAAATATTAATTCTAATTAGTCGACATACTGGGCGTGCAAATAGGATGCACGTTACAGTACAACTGGTTATTAAATACACTCGAACTGCATTAAATTTACAATTTCAACGCCAGTTTATAAATGTTCTTACTTTTAGAAAGCTTGATAATGGTCTAATTTTGAATTGAAATTTTTTGGTGTAAATATTTATCAGATATTCCCACTAGTTTTTGGTCTGAATTTTGGATTGCTTTCATTCAGTATTAAGCGTTTTTTTGGCCTAAAGTTTTGTTTAACTATTAGTTTGAGTTGTGGTCTAAATTTTTTTTTTTTTTAATTTGGGAATGAATTTTAAACTGTTTTTGGTTTGGATTTGGTCTGAATTTTGGGATTTTAGGCTGAGTTTTGATCTGAATTTGTCCTAGTTTTGGTCGAGTTTTGTTGGAATTTTGGTCCGATTCGTGGTCTGAACATTTTTTTATCCGGTCTTTTTCCGGTACTCGAAAGCATGTACGGATCTCGTTGAAATTTAAAATGCATTAGTTTTTTGGTAAGATTGAGATATATTTAAATTTTCATACTTGGTTCTGGAGTTGTGGTAAACTCACCACCAGGCCGATATCAATAGAGATATCGATGCTAAGAGTGGTATGAATGTATGTTTTGAAAAATCGTTTGAAGTAACACCCAAATCAACTGTTATCTTAATTTAATTTTTTTTCTGGTTTTTGTTTCGACCAAAAATGACTAAAAATATAGAGATATATCAAATTGTTTCATCAAAATTTTTTCTCAAAGGAAATCAAAATATACTTCAAATTGTTTTCATAAAATAGATGTTTTAACAATATAAATTCGTCTGACAAGTCATAGGTCACATATATGAAGCTATATGCTTGAACAAAGAGCTTATACTTAAGTTAACATACTGGCTGAGCAATAGTGAGTTAATCAAGGTTTCGCTCTGAATTTGGTCTCATTTTGATCTAGATTTTCAATCAAAATTTGGTCCTTTTCTGGGTTTGAATTTCAATTTTTGAATTTTTGTCTCAGTTTTGTTCCATTAATTTTTTAATATTTGGCCTGTACTTTTTATGTGAACATTGATAAGATTTTTGCATTAGTTTTTGGTCTAAGTTGGGGCTTTGGTCGATATTAAGTCTGATATTTATACTTTAATTTTTTTTCTAAGTTTGTTTTTTGGATTTATAAAGCATATTTTCTGAAAATAATTTTTAATTTTTTTTTTTAAATTTTTCGTGTCCCTGGAGCAAAGTTTTTAGGATAAAAACATGTTCTACATAAAAATCATATTTTAGTGTATAGATTCCTGAGTGGTAAATGACTTTTTCTCAAGGGCATTTCCACGAGCTTGTTTTTACTCTTTTCGATTCACTTCAAAATTTCACAAAAATATATTGATTAACCTTCATAGACTTTTTTAGAAATTTTGTAAATCAAAAGAAAATATAAAACTACCTAAAGTTTGCCAGATAAAATATTAGTCCTGGGTATATTTTGATATACCTACTATATTATATATATTATATTTTTGTATATATAATTATATACAGAAATATAACTAACATTTAAGTCCAGAATTTTATAATTCAAAGATCTTGCAAACTTTGAGGTGGTTAGAATAGTTAAAACAGGATTGTGATCTTTATTTAAATACGCTTCAGAAAACGTGCATGAATGACTATCTAAAAAATATTCTTGATACAAAAGTTCTCTAAGAAGAAAAGTTTAAAAATAATTTCCGAAATTTCTGAGAATTCTAAGGCACGTTGAAGTAAAAATAGTGTTGTGATCTTTATGAAAAAAAAACATTTCTAAAAAAGAATGTCGTAATCCAAAACTTTCTGTTGTATCGCTGTGCATTATTTAAAGTAATTTTTGCTGTATTGTTTACTTAATAACATTATTTTAATTTTTTCTTTTAGTTTTTATTATTAAGATTGTTTTTAATATGTCTCCATATGTATATGTGCATCATAAATAATTTTGTTGTGCACCTCTCGGCCGCTGGGCATGTCTATGCCAACACATTCATTAAAAAAAAAGAACAAGAAAATATAATAAAAACGAATTGAAATTTTCAATTCACTTGGAGTTTATTTTATTTTTTATTGTTGTTCCAAACGAATTTCAAATAAATTTAACTCTCGTTTTTCTTCTTTGCCGATTTTTCCCAACATATTCCGTGGCTTTCAAATTTTTCTGTTGTTGATGCAGTTATAGAGTAACAGCAACTATTGCTACCTAGTGATATCACGATACAAGTAACTACAAGCACATACTCAGAGTATTTGTTTCGATCCGAATACCGTTTGTTATCGAATCCTTAATACAAGTACCTAAGTAAGAAACATTAAAATAAATATTTTATTACCTGGTATCGGGTACTCGTTGTGAGTTAACCATATATTTTCTTTTTTTACCGGCTGGCAATGCTGAGAATAAATTCAAAGTATTTTTGAGTTTATTTTCAGTACTTACGAAAGAAATCAGAACAGTACAGCTCTACTTTTTATTGAACAGAAATTAAGCACTTCTGTAAACACTTGCTGCACTGTTCTAGTTTAATTTGAAGGTGCTGAAAAAAATAAAGTATAACAAAATTAGAAAATTTAAAAAATTTGGGCGCATTAAATTAAAAAGGATGGAAAGACTGCAAATTGCAAACATTACAATCGGGAAGTTAAGTTTGCGGTAACACGTCAAATTCGCGCAAGCATTTAGAAAAGCAAGTCTCTGTTGCTGTTTCTAAGGAACGAGTTTTTTTTATCTGATACAAGTAGGTATCATTGATGCTACATTGCAAATACTTCGAGTAGTATTCGCATTGTACATAAGGAGTGAGATCGAAAAAGTCTTAACATATATAAAATTCAATAAATTGTAAATGGTTGGTGTTAGAGTTTTGATTTTTTTTTTTATTTAATTGATAATATTTTACAAATTCTAGAAAAATATAACTTTTATAGTTCTAACCACTATTTATGAACTCGTGGACCTTTTTTGGTAAGCCTTCCATTAGAGATTTGATAGTTGTTTCAGACACCTTTTTGGAACAGTTTGCCCATCTCCTTTTAAAATCTTCGATACTTTGGGACACCTTTTTTGTGCTCTTTAAATTTCTTTTCACAAGAGCCCAATATCTCTCCACTGGTCTTAGCTCCGGACAATTTAGGGGATTAGCCTCTCTTGGTACAAAAACTATGTTATTACTTTGGTACCACTCCAGAGCTTTCTTGCCGTAGTGACATGATGCCAAATCGGACCAAAAATATGTGGACACATTGTACTCTCTTATGAAAGGAAGAAGTCCTTTTTTCAAACATTCTTTGATGTATATTTCGGTATTTATAGAGCCCACTGTAACAAATGAATTGCTTCTTTTGCCGCAACTGCATATAGCTTGCCATACCAGGAATTTTTTTAGGAAATTTTGTTTGCTTTTGGATTCTAAATTATTCTTCGACATTTCCTCGAGCATCAGCAACATAAAAATTTTGACCCGGAAGCTGCGTAAAATCTGCCAGTATATACGTTTCGTCGTCCATTATACAACATGAATATTTTTGTATGAAATTCGATTTTAATTTCCGAGCCCTACTTTTGGTGTCTCAATTGTTTGCAGCATTCCTGTCTGGAACTTTTTGGACTTTGTATGTTTCCAAACCTGCATTGGCTTTTACTTTTCGCACCAAATAGACAGAGCACTGGGCTAACCGGGCAGCTTTTCTACAAGATGCGTTTGGAAATCTTTTCAATATGCTTTCTATTTTCTTGGCTTTCCCAGTATCATGTGGTCCTTGTTTTCTTCCCGAACCAGATTTCCTATCAATGGTCAAATTCTCCCGCAACTGCTTAATAACATTGAAAACAGTTTGACGACAGACCTTCAATTCTTTGGCCAATTTTTTGTAGGACCAATTTGGATTTTTTTGAAAATTTTTAATAATTTTAAGACGTACTTCTTTTTCTTCACTCATTTTGATCAAACTAACAATAAATAAACATGTGTGTCATTAAAAATAACAACTGACTTATTTTTCAAAGATAACTAGATCAAAGAAATTTTTAAATTTTATATCCAAAAAAAAATTATTAGGTAAAACGTGTGTTAAGATTTTTTCAATCTCACTCCTTAGATTCGATACGAGTAATGAGTACAGGTACTCGTTTACTCGTTGGTCGAGTGATATCGTGATATCACTATTGCTGCCTCTGTTGTTATCATATTTAGCTGAACATTGTTTTTGCCAATACTAGTAGTCAACATGTCCACGAAGAATAAAATTTGTAAAAGCAAAACAAACAAAAAAAAAAGAACAAAAAACACACAAATTGTTAGAAAACAAAAAAAAAACAGCAACCAACTTCAAATCTCCAGTGTCAAATATTCAACAAAATTGTGGCATTGGGGATAAAAATTGAAATTTGTTGTTGTTGTAGATAGCTGTGGTTGTTGCTGTTGATTCTACTATATTCCCCCCCCCCCCCTTTGGTATTTGTCTGTTTGTATTTTAGTTCGTTTTTTGTAGTTATTTGGACTGATTCCGTAATTTAAATTTCCGCGAAATATTGCAAAAACGTTTTACATTTTTATTGAATTGTTGGTATGTACATATGTGAGTGAGTATACAAATGTGTGTTTGCTGTATGTATAGATTTGAATGTATTGGTGTGTATGTGAGTGTGTAGAAAAAAATTCGATTTGCTTCAGAAAATTTGGATGAGCTTTTCATAACGTTAATTGTATTACGAGGATATTGAAAAGGTTTAGAATGAAATTTTGATGTGACGACGATTTCAAATTGCTAAAATTCTTGGATTTGTTAGTGGAAAACATACATATGTGAACGCGATTTCGGATACGTTAGCCAATTCAAAGTCATTGAGCACACCAAAATTTGTATATCCTTATTTATCTAATCAAATTTAACTGCATTAAAAAGCAATAAAGATTTTTCTTTGGTTTTGTTTTGGCCACAAACGAAACTGAATTAAAAAAAAGAAGAAAATTAAATTTTGTTTTATAACATTTCTTTTAAAGTTTTCATATTATATACTTATTAATTATTTATATCCGATATTTCTAATTTGTTACAGAAATATTTTTTAGCATAAAAACACCGCACCACTACTTGGCATCCACTGAAAATTACCACAATTGCTTAATGGAAATTGGAGGGAAACCATTAAAAAAAATACTTTTTTTAAGAATAAAAATCATACCAATTTTTATTACAACTCCATTATTTCTGTTTTATAGAACAAGTTTTCTTCCGACTTTTCAATCAGAACTTTCCAATCTTCATATAATTTAAGTTTTTCATTTCACTACACAAAATTTATCACACCATGGAGGAATATGAAACAAAAAACTTGGGCTAATGTTTACTTTCACACATGTATACATACATAAATTCAATATCAACCGACACACACAGAAACAAGCGGTCAAGAATTACTCGAGCCCGGCCGCGAAAGACTTGGACATGGCATGACCGCGTTTATTTTAATTGTAATCCACATTCTAATTAGTATAATTAACTGAATAACTGAACATTCATTAATTGGGCAAATTATACAGAAAATGGTGGGTAAACTCGCTGTACCTACCGTTTCCTACATACATATTCATACACTCCAAACAAATAAAATACCATACAGTTAATGGCAACTATTCATGATTTTTACATATTATTAAACTCATTTGAAAAAACCATTAAATTGATCAAAAATCCCTAGTTGTATGCATTATTGAATCATTGGTTACCTGTTTTCCAGAAAGTTTTTTTTTAAGTGTATTTATGAGCCCCACAAGGTGGGTAGGTGAGTTAGTAGGGATAAGTAGTAGCGGTAAAATGGCAATTAAAAATGAAATAATCGTAGAGCCTAATATGGCGTATATGTATGTAGATGAGAGGAGACGGAAACTCATTTTTGTTGGTGGCCAAACACATGTTGAAACAAGTTACGCTCTCATTTTTTAGCATATCTTTGTAATAATCTAACACGCAGATATAACTTGGTTCTATAATGTCACCATTATTGTTGTTGCTGCTGGTGTTATATAAATAAATTAAATATGTAAACTAATTACCGCACACAAATAAACAAGCATACGCACACACACTGGCTAACCAAATTTGCTATGTATATGTTTGTATGTGTGTGTGTTTTGTGTGGTTGACTGTGAGAACGTGTTAGCCTTTTCATACGTACGCGTGTGAAAATTTTCACTCGTCTTTTCCTATGTGAGCGACAAATGCTGTTTTGAACGTATTAAAACTAAGGGAAATTTTTGCACGCGTGCCTATGGAGTGGCTAGCATTTATGTAAAGTAACGATACATTAGCGGTGTTCATTCGGTTTTCGACTTCGACATTTTATTGCACAATGTTGACTTTAATATTTATTTTGTTTACTGGCGCAAAATTTACATTACGTTGCACAAACATAAACAATAACAACTAAAACATTTATAGAGGAGAGTCACCGGTTGTGGAACGGCACCAGTTGTGGGACACCGATTTATTTCCTTATTGCTACACTGACAACTTTAAAGTTTTTGCTGCCCATTTCGTTTTTCATCGTGAGCTCAGTTTCCATAAGGAAGCAAATTAAATAGATGTGCTATTTTGAGTTGGGGTGATTATTGACCAAACAAATCACCTAAATTGGTTTTTTTTCGAATTTTTCGCAAGTGGAAAAAAAGAACGAGAATATTCGTGTTATGATCACTTTTTGCCTTATATTTTATTAAACAACTCAACCAACAAATTATTTATAAAAATTGATAAACTGTTACATTTATTTTTGGGAATTTTCAATGGAATTTTTGGGGTGTCTTGGAACTTATTTTTTTTCGACATATATTCAGTACTGACTGAAATTTTTTTTTTTTTTTTCATTGGAAAATTTTTAAAGTTTGCCATTGTCTTGAGCTTTCGAACGAGCTTTAGGGCACTGCACAATTATTCTCCAAAAAAGGTTGAATTACAAAAAAAGCATGTCCCAGAACCAGAGACTCTTCCCTACACACTCACACCTAAACAAGTTAATATTTATATGTCTGACCATAGTTTCTTACACAGGCGCAATGCTTATCTATAATTTATTATTATATTATTATTTCGTTTTCTAATATTTTTTTTATCTAAAGAAGTGGATAATAATAGCTACTTTGAACGCATTCTAGGTTTATGTAGTTTTATATTTAATATATAACTTTTTCTAGTAAATTTAAATGAAACTCGTACGAAATTAAATCGAGTCGATTTCTAATTAGCGATGCAATGCTATTTAGTACTAAACCCTGGTATAATTATGAAATTTTATTGTTTTCTTGTATAAAAAATAAACAAGCCAAATTATATTGAAATCATGTATCGTAATCACTTTAACCTCTTTAGATACAAAAGTAATCAAAGAATTAAAGAATTAAATTATGGAAGATTACAAAATTATAAGGGTCTACTAAAAAACCTCCGGAAGAATGGAAAAGGGGAAAAGTAAGACCAATGGTGCAAAGGGGGAACATGTTTAGAATTTTATAACGAATAACTTTTTTTCAGTCGATTTTATTTTCCGGATATCTAATTTAAAAGAAAAGTTGAATTTGTTAAGTTAGTTGTAGGGAAATATTCAAAAAACACTTTTATGTCAAATTTTGAGCTTGGTGTTAATATTTTATAAATTATGTTATGTTATATAAGACCATTCAACTCACATTTGCTGGGGTACAACTTTTTATACAAAGATTTAAAATTTTTTTTTTTATTTCTTGAATATTATACATTATTCTTCAACCCCGTATCACCATTTTGGGCGAAATCGAGTTTTTTTTTTGGCTTACATTGTATAAAATCACCTGAGAATCCAGATAAAAACAAGTTCTCAGCGAGTATGTATGGCAAGAAAATTTTAGAGCCAGTTCCTCAACCTCTTATCTCCACTTGAACATGAAAGTTGATTTTCAAACCTTTAGTTTTCTGCGAAATGGTACATGGATTTCTGATAATAATTACAGTTTTCCCTGTCTTGCCCGGATAGTAAACGAAAAACTGTAATAATTGATTACGATCAAACAATTATTCCCTTGAATTTAATTTATAATATCCAGAATGAATCAATAAAATTTACGAATGAAAAAGCACATTATACTTCACAATATTGTTAATATTATTGGAGTTTCAAATCAATTTTTACAGTGTGATTTTGTAAATTATCAAATGGGAAATTGAATTTTTACTAAGCATAATAATACTTTTGATATCAAAAGCAATATTTGAAGAGTTATAGAATATTTTATTCTTTTCCCTATATCAAATCGCATTGATCAAAAGCAAACAACTCGACCAGCTATCTTCATGATTCTAGGATAATTCAAAAAAAGATGGTGTTTCAGTTTCAATGGTTTTTGGAAAACTATTCTATACAATTATGAAATGGACATCCAATGTTAAAGACTTTTGCTAATAAAATAATAAAATTTTCATTTAATATAGTGTAAACATCCCAAATCTTACTAGCTTCCAGTAAAATGTTCCGGATAAATAATCCAAAATGTCTCATTACAGAAAGAAGCAAATCCAGGTGCCAACCAATCAGTTTGAAAGTTATTTTATTGAATGATAATACATAGAAAAATATTTGACATATAAAACAAAGTAAATGTGTGATTTAAAAAATTAAAGCAATGAAATAAAAATATTTTCATAAATTTTTACAGTTTGCCCCGTAATTTTTAATTGCCGATCATAGAATATTTCAATAAAACAATGGATGTGTGCAAAGCACGCAAGATATTTGATGTGTAAACAGTTAAGCCAACTGAATGTCATATACATAAGCTCACATATGTATATAGGGATTTAATGTATAATCTATATGCTTAGGTAATTAATTCAAATTAAAACAATTCTTTTATAAACTTAAAAACTTATTAGATATCATTATCTTTTATATATAATAGCACAATTCACTATAAATTGCAAATGGTCTTGCATCATTGCAAATGCAAATTTTTATTCCATATCACATATATTTGTTGTTGTGATAGCATAAATATTTTGCAATTGCACCAAATCGTGAATAGGGCTGATATGTTCTAGTTTTCTTTTACTCAATGCATCGGGATCTATATGCTCGCATATACGCAGCTGCAATTGCATCCTTTTTTCGCGCTTTAAGTTTTTCTTCCTATCGATTTGAAATCTTATTAGATGTGAAAATTTTACATAACGTCGCCTGAGAGTTGATTTGGCGTATAGGTATATGAGTTTGTACACACATACCTTCAAATCAATCCTCAGGCGACGATAAGTGTTTTCCGCATTTAACCTTAGAAAGGCAACAGGGATGACTAGTCACCCCACAACATTTTAAAAGCACCGCAAAGAGAGTTATCTTAACTGCATTTAATAAAAATAAGAAACAATGTATTTTTATTGAAGTAAATAAGTGATTTTATAATAAATAAGTTTGATTTTTTAGTTTAACATTTTTGCTATATACATAGATAAAAAGTGTTGCCTTTCTAAGGTTAATGTACAAAGCAAAATTTTTATAATGCCGTGGTTTGCTATCATTATCACTATATTTTGTTTATACATTTATTGAAACCTAGATTCCTTATTACTTATCATTTAGTATTGTTTTTATATTTTAAAAAATATTGAATTTTAATGCCATTTAACTACCTGAATGCAAAACCTATCAAACGCCTGTGTTTGCTACGGCAATTTCTCTATGGTATGGTATAGTTGATCTCCACACGTTTAACACCAACAAAGAATTCTTCCACGAATAAATGTACACACACATTTTGTTTTCATATGTGCATATATGTGTGAGTAAATTGATCGAAACACAAACAAAAAAACTCCGCTCGTATTTTAATTTCTTCCTCTCTTCTTCTCTTCTCTGTTCTCTTTGTGGTTTAGAGCAGCACAGTCATGCCGCGCAGCAGTGTGAGCGAGAGGGGAACTGGACGTTATAGTTATCTTGCATTACAGTTATTCTTACATTTTACACATTTGAAATTTTGCCCATACCGTGAGCTAAAATGTGTACACATCAATAATTCAGTATTTTTTAATAACTCAATTTTTTCCATGTCACTTTGAATATTTTCCTTTCTGAAACTGTAATAGTTAAGTTTTGGGTTGTAATATTTGCAGTTTACCCATAAATTTATATTGAGTATCTCATGAAATTTCTAAATTACAGGGCGAAATGGCAATTTTTCCTGATTATTCTGCTTTTTTTGAATATCACACGTATTTTTCACAAATCTTTTTTTTTCGTGTACTCTTGGAGGATAGCTGGATATGAATCCTTCATACGAGTGAATAAAATTGCTACGCCTCTTTATGAGCTCTTGAAATAGGCATTGGAACATAAAAACCTGTCTATCTTGTACACATAACGAATTAAGCATTAAAGTAGCTTCGTCAGTTACAGATACTCTCGATTTCGTAACTCTTGGTATATGCTACCGGGCTAGTCAATCCGAGGTATAGAGATAAAACCCCTTCACTGATAAGTATTCCTTTCACTACCAAAATCAATGTGGAGAAGATTCATGGAAAATTCCTTCCCTAATAACATATCTTTGCCATTATGATCGTAAGTATTGAATTAAGTAACAAAAATATCTAAAAATTCAACTTCTCTTGCGCAGCCTCTTGATCCAATAGTAATTAGTTGTGTTCGCTGCATCTGATATAATCTTTCTCTTTCTTAAATATATAACTTTCTAAGTAAAATTATCGGTCTAAAATGCAAAATGCAAATACTTCTTCTTCGCATTTTCACTTTAACTTAGTATACTTGCAAAGTTTAAGTATGTATTCCTAAACTTTATACTTTCTGCTTGTTGAAAGTTAATGCTTTTTGATGTGGATGAAAACAAGATTATTTACTTATTTCATAACATTTTATTTTTTGAAAATGTTTAGAAAGTTTATTTGGCTTCAGCTTAATAAGTTGCGGTTTTTCTTTTTAAAATATATTTATAATTTATCTATTATCTATAGAACTGAAGCAACAAAAGTGTACATATATTATATTAGTAAAGTAAATTTGAAGGAGATTAATTTTCATTAAATTTGTATAAGTATGCCCTAGTATTTACAAGCTCAAGCATTCACTTTCACAATTGCTATTTAAACTTTAAAGATTATTGGCGTTTAAATTTAAATCCATCATCAGCTTCATATTGTCCGCTTGAGTACATAGATTTCAAATGAAATTCAGTGTATTATGAGTATAATGCTATTTTTATTATTTATTTTTATTATATGGAAAAGGAATCCGAATTCAACCCTTAAGAGCTATGCTATCATTTTAATTGTGAAGCAATTAAATACTCAATTAACGAATAAGTAATTCTATTTTATTAATAAACTGACCTTAAGTTTTAAGTTACCTAATTCCGAAGAAGCTTTAAGTTTTAAGTACAAAAGTATATTTTTAAATTCTTTTAGCTTTTATTTAATGAGGAAATGTCATAATTGTAAAAAATATTACTAACTTTTCCCTCCTTTATTTTCATTCGAACACTTTCACTTCAATGTTATGCCACACGTGCCAGAATGATACAATACCGAACTACAAATACAATCCGTACATATTGTACATGCACACACACAACTACATATTTGATGTATTAATTTAATATAAGTGCGGGGGCATTGTCGTGACCCATTCAACCCCAATTACATCCTTCCATCCATCCCCTAAAGGATTTCTGCCACTTCAAATGCGATTTTTAGCGCAATGAGTTGCTTGACATTTGACTGCTGCTGCCTGCTACTATTTTATATATTTGCTGTTGCTGCTGCTCATATTAAGCCATTCATAATTTATTATTTACACTTTATGTGTTTCTTTTCTTTTTTTTTGTGTATGATTGCTGTATATTACTTCTTCGTCTCACTCCAATTTCTTTTTCACATTTTCAATGTGGCAAACACTTCTTTTTTGCTTGTGGTGTTTTTACGAATACTTGTTGATTGCAACCAAATGCAATTGAGTGGAAAATGAAGTTAACATTGTGGTTTTTTTGACTCATAATGATTTATCACAAATCTTTTGTTCAATTAAATTTTTTAGCATTTCTAATTTAGAAAGTAAGTAATTGCATGCAATCCATTAAAGTTTTTATTTAAATTTGGAAATTAAATTCAAATCATAGGTAGTAATAATTGTTAGCTAAACCGGAAAATTCAGGAAACTGACAATCATTTGCAGCAATGACATTGTTTTTCAAAACATTAGTATTTATCGTATAGAGTTAAGTGTGAAAATGTAATTAATAAGACTAAAAAATAGTAGCACTTAATGAAAAGACAATGAACTTCTTCTCTAGACACAGAGTAGATTGATTGATTAGAAATGGGTAATCTTCGTCAATATAAAATATCTTTCCGATGAGAAATGGCTGAAATATTTATCAGAGGGGTATTGGATAAACCCTCCTCTCCTTAAATCCTCTAGTGGCCAAGAATATAACCGAAAGTTAGGCAATTTTTTCGTAGCCAAATTCCATATATCAAAACTTGTTTAGGAATCCAGAACATGATTTCAGATGTATTTCCAAATATAAAATGCACTCTTAAATTTGGATTCAATATTTCTAAATCCACTTTCAAATATTCCAAATCGAATTCAGATTATTTTAAACTGATATCTCATTTTACAAAGTCAATTTCCGAATCTTACATGCAGAATATTTTAGAATAGGCACATTGATCTAAGAATATTTTACCAATAGATTTCAGAATATTCAAAATTAATTTCAACCAAATCAAATGTTCAGAATATTCGAAGTTTATTTTTGAAATGATGAAAAATAATTCCATATCAATTTGAAAATTTTCCAAATAGGTTTTCGGGATATTAAAAATGTTTTTCAGAATATTACATTCAAGATATTACAAACTAACATTTCAGAATTCCTCGAAAATATTTCGAAATTAAAAAATAAATTTCAATATCTTTGAAATTTATTTTAGTATATTTAAATTGATTTTAAAATTGGTAAACGTTCTTTAAAATATCACAAGTTGATTTCAATTCTTCCGAAATTGGATTCCTAACAATGGGTTATGACATAAAGAATATACTCCAAGTTGTTTTTAGAACACTCCAAAGTTTAGAAAATGTTTCTCAAAATACTAGCGAATCTTACGAGGAGATTTGAGGAATATCCGCTCCCTCATGCTAACAACATTATATCATTGTTCCTAAATAAAAAAAAACTAACAACGAACTACACCCCCTCTCCCTCCCCCCTCCCTCTTGGAGTGGAGATCTGCTGGTGTCTCAGCAATTTATTTTTGAATAAAAATAAAAAAAATATTAAATAAATGTTAAATATTTCAAAAAAAAATCCAAGCTGATTTCAATACAATTCTTTAGAATATTTCAAAAATTTTTTGCATCTCAAAATGTTGAGTAATAAATATTTTTTTTACGAAATTTCACATGTTGGTTGAAGTCCAAATAATGATAACTCCCTGATTTGATCTGGCATAGCTTTAAAGTATCAAAAAGTAGGAAAAAATAAGTTTATCCTTATCCTATTAAATATTTAAATTTGCTCTACAGTTCAGCTATTGCTTTCACTTTATCGTTTCAACAAGGTCAATCTCTCTATGTAGAATTATTATATGTGTGCAATATTTGTATACTGATCACTGCTTGTCAGCTTGTTCCTATTGTTTCTGCGTGACTTAAATATTTATATTGAAAATTCATTACAAAAAGGTATACCTCATTCCAATCACACACACATTTTTGAACTTAATGTGTGTGTGTATGAAATACCTCAACATATTTTCAATGAAACACTCAACACATTCTAATTTGCATAGAATATTTTAATAAATTTTTGGCTGCATACACACCAGCAAACAAAAGGAAATCATATGTTTTTCTGATTTTTTGTTTTGATTTTCACAAAACTGATAATTGACATTTTCGCATTCTCAATTCAATCAATGTCAATGTCTGAAAAATGTCAAGAAGTTTGACAAACCTCTTTATTGGCGTAAACGAGTAACACGCGTTATGTCGTTATGCTACTGCTGTCTGTCTCTCTGTCAGTTCAGTTATTCGAATGGATGTATAAATGTGCGTGAGTTATGTATTGGAAAATGAGGATAAAAAAAAGTTTAAGCTTTCCTACTCACAGCCAGAGGGAGCAACCCCAGTTTTGAGATTATTCCATCTGCTACACTTTTTATATTTTACATTTATACAAACATTTCTACTATTCTGTTTTCGTTGTTTGCTGTTGTTGTGTGATTTTATATAATATTAAATGTATTTTTATTCTTTATATTCCTTCACCGTCAATTGCAGGTGACGTGGCTCAAAGTTGACAAGGGTAAATTCTTTGAATTCATAAATGGACGTAATCCACCGTTTCGAAATTTTACTGTAGATGGCGGTGAAATCGATGTAAGTATAAAACAAAAAACAACAAAAAAAACTTTATTGCTACTTTTATTGTTTTTGTGCAGGATATTTGTATTAATTTAAAGTTAACTAAGAAGGGTATTTGCGTATGGATAGAATTAAAAAATATGAATATTTTATTGACGCAATAAATCAAAATATTTTCTTGTTACAAAATATCACAAACTAAGTATGTATGACTAACTTCCCCTCTATAGAGTTCTGCCCCCTTTCCTTTCTATACTGAATGCTCAATATTTTCAACTGTCCAGTCTTTTCCATGCTGCGTATTTGTATTTGATTTTCATTTCTTATTTCTTTGTTATATGCAAAATGTTTTATTATTCTTATTATTATTTTCATTGCATATTTTTACTATCGTTAAATTACTCATTTCTATGAACTTATTATATTCAAGTGAAATCGACGTTAAAGAAGTTGAATAGCATTTTGTTAGCCCACAAGAAAAGCGCAGACGTCGTCATCATTCACATTTCAATAATAATGAGCTGAGGGTATTTGCCTCCTGGCAGCCCAAATGGCAGTGGTACAAATTAAGTTTTTGTAGATGTTTTATTATTGTTATTACTAGGTTTTTTTTTATTTTTCTTATTCTCATTCATTTACAGTAGCTATAAATCGCAAAAATATGAGGAGGTATAAAAAATTGTATTTATTTGTCATTTCTAAGTCCCACTTCGCGTTTTATTGTTGTTACCAAACGCCAACAACGTATAAATTTTAATTATCCCATGAAATCGTTTTATATAATGAATTCATATATAGTAAAACAAATTTAAATATACATTTTTTATATGTTCAAATACTTGGTACTTGGTTTCATGAACAGATGCAAGGAAAGGGGGTTTTTGGTGATAAACCCCTCAACCCCGAATTCTAAAGATCTAACTCCTACCCTTCCGTGATCTTGGTATTCGCTAGTGTAAAATTTATCATTTTTAAACCAGCTGTTCTTTTCTAATATACGATACTATCTGAAAATTAGGACTTGCAAGTTTTTGAAAATTCACCAAAAACTGTATGAAAAGTATAAATTATTGTCGAAAATTCTAAATTTGATAGCTGCCAAGCTATGATTGTCTACTTATGGCCAAATCTTATTTGAAATTTCGAAAAACCAAATTTACATACATTAAAAGGAAAAAATATACACAAGAAAGGGAGACCGGGGAAAAGTTGGTAATTTTTTGGAGTACAAGTGAATTTTTCTTAAGGCACAAGCCAAATGGATACATTAAAAAAAAAACAAATCATTGATTATTTAGTGTGAACACATTTGTTAGTGACTAATGTTTTAAAGCATATGATTCTTGCATCTTGTAGCATTGGGAAGACTTAAATAAAATAATAAATAAATGAAAAGGAATAAATTAGACAAAAAGCTTGATTTCCTCAAAAATATAAGAAAAGTTGTGCATTTTTTTCTGCAAAAAATCGATGACCAATTTTGCCCCAGAATTTTCTAAATTAACACGCAAATAAAATCGGAGACCAAAAATTAATTTATTCACACTAGAAAACTTTATAATTGCATCGAAAAAGTACAAGAAGTAAGGAAGTAATTTCTCGTGGCAACTTAAGAATACTTAAAAAAATCTGATGCTATTTAGCATTAATGAAACGTCACTGCATAGTGTTACTAAATGCAGAATGGTAAGGACTAATCACTGTAGAAATTGTTGTTGTTGTTAAAGTGGCGGTTCGTGCCACGAACCCAATTAGCGCTAATGCGCCGTTTTGATACCACATTCTCAGTTGTTCTTGGTTTGTATGATTTTATTTTGCAGGCGGAAAAATCAGATCCATCCCGACTGGTTTATGAAGCTTAGTAATTCGTTTGGACTTATTTCACCTAGTTCCCCGAGGTTGTTGAAGTAAGGTTTGCCTAGAGTTTTCATCCTGGTTCGTGGCAGAGCCGGGAATTCACTTAGGAGGTGGGAGATAGTCTCTTTTTCCTCCGGATAATCGCAGCTGCGGCAAGTGGTGTTATGCGGAATTCTCATTTTGGCTGCTTGCTCACCAATGAGCCAGAAACTCGTGATGACCGCCGTCAGTCTTGAGATATCCTTCCGGTTTTTGTGTATGAGCTGCACTGTTTTTTTCCAGTCGTAGACAGGCCATATTGCTCTGCTTGTTTTGCAGGTCGGCAACCTGGTCCATCTACTATTGGCTCTAGCGAGGTATTTCATAGAGATTTCACGCTTGACCGAGTTTAGTGGTGTGATTACATGCTCAGCCAAGGATTCCTGCAGTGCAGATTCTTTACGGGCTAGCTCGTCAGCCATTTCATTACCCTCAATGTTCCGGTGACCCGGGACCCATATCACGGTGATGTTGTACTGTCGAGCCAGGCCCGTAAGATTATTTTTGCATTGCATTACCAGGTTAGATGATATGACGGCCGAATCAAGAGCCCTGGCGTATTCACAGCATAAAATAGTCCCGTAACCAACTTTGCCCCGGTCTCCACTTATTTGAAAAATTGAATGATATTTCTCGAATCTCATAAAAATACTACAAATTTCCATAGCTGCAAAATTTTTTTCATATTCTTTTCAAAACAAATCCTAACCTCTAAAAATGCTCAAAAACCGAATTTTTCTTAAAATAAAGTTGACTACGGGAATTGCTCGGGATTACAAATACAATGCAATTCCGTTTTTTAAAAAGTACTCGTATTATTTGCTGTTCTATTTTTTAGTATATACAGTGGCTCACAGTGAAAATAGTCCACCTGTGACCAAACATCTCGAGCCCGCACAACAGTCGAAAACATTACTCACCGGTTTATAAATAAGCCGAAAATAAGCCCGAAAAAGCTGTTCATCGAACGTCAAGAGATGTGGATTGTCAAACAAATCAAGATTAATCCAAGGCAGATTGCACCGAAACTACGGGATATGGTTGAGAAACACTTTAACGATGTAACGCCGAGACCATTCGGAGAGCCCTTCGAATGGTCTCGGACTAAATGGCAGAATTGCACGCAAGAAATCAATTATTAGCCTAAAGAATAAAAATATACGGTTTTGCTCACAGCTACGTTGGAAAAGATTTTCCATTTTGGAAGGACGTCCTATTCACGGATGGAGCAAATACAACATTTTTTGGTCAGATTGTAGAGTGAACGTTTGGAGAAAACCCAATCAGGAGAAGGATCCTAAGCATCTGCGTCTGACAGTTAAACATGGTAGTGGCCGCGTGATGGTCTGGGGTGCTTATTCGGCTGCTAGTGTTGGTAAATTGCATTTCGTTGAAGAGATTATAGACAAATTTCATTATTTAAATATTTTGCAAAATAATCTTTACAAAGTGCCAAAAACTCAGCATAAAAGACACGTATCATTTCTACCAAGACAATGACCCAAAGCATACGGTTGTATTTGTAAAAGAATGGCTGCTGCAATGATGCCCTAGGGTAATCAAAACGCCCTCCCAATCACCAGATTTGAATATAATTGGAAATTTGTGGCAGAAACTGGAAATCGAAAAAAGGTAACATGAGATTTCAAGCAAAGATGGCTTAAAAAATGCCCTTTTAGAGGAATGGGATAAAATAAGTCCGGATTATACAAAAAAGCTAGTGGAATCTATTCCAAATCGATCAAAGTCGGTTATTCGCCAGAAAGGATACTCAACAAAATATTAGTAATAGATTTTCCTATATATTATTTAGTATTTTCTCAAGTGAACCATTTTCACTGTGACATGAACTTTTTACTATTTTGTTAAATGTTTATTTTTATGAAAAATGTAATTGAATTAATAATTTTTTTTTGTATTTATTATTTGAATAACATGAACTTATAGAATTCACTTCACTTTTTTTGTATTTATATTAGTTTCCTTGATTTTTTGTAGTTCGAGATGCTTGGTCACAGGTGGACCATTTTCACTGTGAGCCACTGTATGTATGTATTCTTCAATTTTTTTTACTCTCTAACTTTTTTAGTTATGCAACCAGTTGAACCGAATCAGATGAAATTTTTTTTAGAAAATCATAGAGTAGATAGATTTTGTAAACCCAACTTCATACATTGATTTTTGAGGACAAGGGTTAAAATAGAAATTTTTACACCACTTCTTCCGAGTTTCCTTCAAATTTTCGTACTAGTAATCTTTCATTTTCAGTTAAAATTGGTTCCTCAGCCCATTCTTAGAGCTTATCTTTTAGTTTTTATACCACATTAAGTATTTAACTTTCATATATTTTCTTTAAGCTTCCAAGTTTTTTTTAGTTTTCTGAAATAAATCTCCTTCCACACCAGCCAAGTTTTCTTCGAGGCACTTTGAGGTTAATATAATTCAGTTTCAACTACAATATGCTATGCAAATAAAACTAATGAGAATAATAATTTAAAAGAAGAATAACAATATGTCTGTCATTAAATCATTAGAGTTGGAGTTATTTTAATACGACACAAAGTTTCAGATACATGAACCATGACATTTATTATATTCTATTGTGTATATATTATTAAAAAAATATGCTATAAATAAAGAATTAGTCTGGCAGTCAAAAACATAATTGACATTATTAATTATACGAAATTAAATTTAAGATAATTTGTTAAATTATTTCAATTATATGTATTTCAATTTCATCGCCGCACACAAATTCAGTGGGAAAATTCAAATGAAACACAAGTGACAATTAAAAATGTTGATTTTGACCTGTCTGGACAATATTATTGCGAAGTCTCAACAGATACGCCCATTTTTACAAAACCATCAGGCGATGAATTGATGAGTGTATTTTGTAAGTAAAAAAAGAAAAAAAAAACAAACAAAAAAGACGAAAAAAATTCGAATGAAATATTTGCTTTCTCTTTTTCAGTGCCCCAAACTGGACCGCCAATAATCAAATTTCGAAAACGTTCTCCATTCTCAATTGGAGAGCGTTTGTTTGCGTTATGTAATACAACGCGGGCACGTCCTGCACCGCACATAACGTGGCTTATTAATGGCAAAAAGGTAAGTGAGCGCAAAATGTTTATGCAAATATTTACATACTACAATATGTACACATTCAAAATGTAGGTAGATACCGTGTTTTCATTTCAATTGATGCAATTACTCAATTTCAAAGCAAATATTTAAACATTATTTAAGTGTAAAATTAACCGCAATCAACTAAAAACAATTACAACTGTGCATTACAAATACAAACCTACACTAGAAAAGTCAATTTGGTTTTTTGTTAAAATATTTATGTGTGATGGCATCATTTCCGCCATCTACACTCATCGTATGTCATACAATATCCGCTGAATTATAATATATATCCGGTTCAATTTACCGTAAAATTGTGAATACTATTTAGAAAAAAGGTATCCACATTTTAATTTATGTAGTATTAAAATTTAATAGTAATTCCATTTGAAAAATTCTATTGCATGAAAAAAAATGTAATATATATAACAACATATGTAGATATGGTAGCGCGAATGTGTGTGTATATGTATACATGTAAGGGTGGAATAAAAAAAGAAACATTTCAATTCAATACTCATAATCGTCGTAAACCGAGTAAGCATCTTCAATCTGATAATTTGATTGATGTTTTCATTGGAAAATAAAATTACAAGGCAAAAAATTTAATCATAAAATTGCATATATGTATATGTGGATTGCTACTTAAATTTTGAGATAGAACAAGTAAAAACAAATATTTATCATTGAAAATGGCTTTATTGTTTTTCAAAATATTCTCCATGAAGATCAATACACTTTTGCATGCGTTTGAACCAATTTTCGAAGCACTTTTTCCTCTCCGAATAGGGTAACTTTAAAACATGTGTTTTGAACGCATCAACCGCTTCTTCAGGCGACGAAAAGCATTGACCTCGCAATATATTTTTGATGTTATGGAATAAAAAGAAGTCATTGGGTGCCAAACCAAGACTGTACGGCGTATAACCCATCAATTCGATGTTTGAGTACTCAAAAATGCACTCGCTTGAGCCGATGTGTGAGAGCTCGCATTGTCGTGGTGGAGAATGATTTGTGGAACACTTCTGGCAAACAAATGGTGGTGTACCATTCGGAATTGACTGCTCTACTTTGCTCTAATAGCATGGTGATCACCTGACCAGTTTTTCTGAAAAAACCGGCGGCCATTTGCTTCAAAGTGCTTCATGCGCGAACAACTTTTGTTGGATTTAGCTACGATCACGATTGAATTCCGAAAACCAGCAAAACACGGTCGCTCGGGTTCTTGCTTCACCAAACGTAGAAGAGATTTGATCGGCTGACTTTTGTTGAGTTGATCCACGTCGAAAATCATAAAAAATCATCGCAAGAATGTGTTCACGTTTTAAATTCATTTTTTGGCCGAGATGAATTTTTCAAGACACAGTAAACAACATAAAAGCATTGGCAAAACGTTCTGAGGACGTTTACCATTGAAAACGTTAAAACTTAAGATGGTGAAGTCAGATTTGACATATCAACACTTGTGTTGCCATATCTCAAAACTTAAGTTGCAACCCTCGTATTTGATGACAAAATGACTAGCTTTACTTTCCTCAAAATTAGTGCTAAAACATCAGCTCAACTCAAAAGCCTTCAACTTAAAGAAATCTAATGTACCTAGGGCTTACGGGACTGAGGCAATCCAAAGCGCTTTTAGGTAATTATAATAAGAGTAGATACGCATTCTGCATTGGTCTCAACAAAAACAGTTTGCGCATATTAGCTGGTATTCTGACTGGGCATTGCGGGCTCAGAGAAAACCTTTGCAAGATAGGGGTTGAGCAAAGCTCAATTTGTAGGTTTTGTAATGAGGAAGACGAATCATCAGAACATAGTTTAGCTCAATGTGGAGCACTGATCCACAAAAGAAGGAAATGTCTGGGCATGCACTAAGTGCCCAGTACGGAACTGGCATCCATAGATCCGGGCGAAATACTCAAATTCTTGAGGGAGACTGGACTGGATGAGGTACTCTAGGCAGATTAGACTAGATAGAAAAGAGGGATTTACAATAGATCTTATAGGTCGCGGTACAACGAGAGAAACCTCTATAATACAATACAATACAATGTACCTAGGGAGCAGAAAAAAGACATAATAAAATTTATAATATATAGTATTCAAAGATTTTTTGAATATATAATTAATTTTAAATTTTTGTTTTTCTCAAAAACGAAATACGAAAATCTGAAATTTTAAAATCAGTACTAACTATAGGTAATTTTGCTTTCTTCCCGCTCCCTGGTGAGACAAGTTTTGAAATTCTACAATTTCAAATCGATCAATTCGGAATTAGTAAGCGTCGACTTTTGTCGTTGCTATGGATACATAAAATTCATTTTGCTTCTTTCCAAAAAAACATTCACAATTTGCCATCAAAACAGCATGTCCGAGCGCGCTTTACAACTTCATAAAAACAATATAAAACAGTGAAAATAATATAATAATTGAAATAAAATAATAATTGAATAATGATCAAAAAGACCCTATATGGCATTAAAGTGAAATTTAACAGTAAAGACAACTACGCAATTCAGCTGTAAGAGTTGAAATGCCTCCAAAGTTATAATAGTAAGCCTTAAAAAGGCTTGAAAAAAAAAAAATGCAGAAAAAAGATAAAATCACCAGAACACACCGCTAAACCAATATCGATTATTAAATTGCAATACCTCTACATCACTTTGATGGCAATTATGTCTTCTGGCCCGACAAAGCATCTCCACACTTTTCCAAAAAAAAGCTCAAGATTTCTTAAAGCAGAAAAAGTAAATTTTGTACCAAAAGAACATAATTTTATTTGCCGGCGATTTGCCAACTTAAACCTCACTACAGATAAGTTTACCAATTTAGTTTATACTCGACACCGGCAAACTAGAACCTCCTCCAAACTAGACAAAAACTAGGCATTCTTTTCAGGCGAGGTTATATTCGAAATAAAATGAACATTAAAAAAAAAAAAAGAAATCATGTGAGTAAAACGCCAACCAGTTGACATTGACACTAAATCTTAGTGCAAGATATGAATGCACATCAGTCTATAGCGACAAATCATAGTCTGAATAGTTTTTCTATATGTCTGGCAGCTACAAGTTTTAATGACAACACGCAACTTATTTATATACAAAACCCTTTCCAATTCTAAAATTTTCACAACTCACTTCCACTACACCCTAAAGTGCTGTTGCTTTTGTTGCCATTCACAGTATTAATTGCCTTTACTCATATGCATGTGTAAATATTTATGTATGCATATGTGAGGTTCTATGTGTATGTAGAAATACCATACACCACAACCACTCCCAGTGGCACAGTACAATTTAAACTTTCAGCTGTGTCCATTTTAGTTTAACAATACCTACCTATATTTATGTGCATATCGTATATATTTGTGTGTGTCATGTCTATATATATAAACATGTGTAAATGTAGGTATATAATATTCCAACAAATGTAAGTTTTGTTTTATTAATATTTAAAACAATTACAATTGTAATTGTAAAGAGTTAAGAGAAAAGTTAATTTGTTAATTTTCATTTCAAGCCACACAAAAACAAAAAAAAAAACAAAAAACAAAATAAATGTTTGTAGTACCACATTTCAAAAATGAAATACATTAAATTCTGTTGGATTATTTTTTGTAAACTTATGCTTATTTTCAAATTGTACCCAAAAGAGAAATTATAATTAAATATAATACAATTACTTTACTAAGTTTAATAAAAAATTGTGAGATATAATAAGTTGACAAGATCTATGGGGGAATTGACATTGGTCGTCAATGAAGTTCTGTGCTTGAATTAAAATACATAATCCTCCAATACGATGCTATAAAAAATACCAGAAAATACGAGACTGATCTGAACTATACGGAAAGGGCTGAATCCTAAGATAGACGAACTTTACATGGTGGCCGTTCAGACAAAGATAAAGTTTTTGGCAACAAAAAATATTGGAAAATATTAAATATGGTTGCGTTCAGAAGACGACCTCTGCTCGGCAATATGTTGAGCTGAAGTATCTGAAAATAATACACTCAATTGAATGGCAACAGCTCAATATAATTTTTTTTTCATAAGGTGATCAATTTGCGTTCATAAGACACACAGGTAGCAGTGGCGGAGCAGAGGCGGCTTCTGAACGTGACCTGGTGATATTTAGTGATGATTCGATACAAGTAAATACAACTAAAAACTCGATACTTTTCATTCGATTCAAGCACTTTTTTTACTCTATGCTATAACATAAGTATTTTACTTGGTATCGGAAAAAGGGTCAGTATCGGATACTCGATACTTTTGGAAAATATTTATTTAAAAAACTGAAATATTGCTATACAATATTTAAAATTGTGGATCATTTTACAATATTGAACAGCAATCAATAATATATTTCAAAATGCTACTGCAGAATTATTCAAAATATTTCAGTCCATATTGCAATATTCCAATGTATGAAAATATTGCAGTACAGTATTGAAGTTCTAGAAGATATTTCCGGCCATACATGTAGAACATAATGTTATTGAAATAAAATATTTTTAACAAGCTTTATTCTGTTGATTAGTTTTCCTTCTACTTATTATAAATTTTCTAGCGATTTGCTAAATTAAATTAACGTCATTTCTATATGATTCACGTGTTTCCAGTGGAAATATCTCAAAACCATGATTTATTGGCGAAAAACTCGTGTTGAGTAGTGTAAACTGTAGGCTCAACCATGTTGTTCTGGCCTGAATGTTTTCCTTGACAACCACTTAAAAAAAGAGTAATTTGTCTCTTTAAACGAGTATTCGATACAAGTACATATTCGATACTTTTTTCCGATATTTTCGGTAGCATCGAAACTTTTATTCGATACACGTAATAAGTAAAAGTATCGATACTATGTGGGTATCGAATCAACAACGAATCTGGGCAGTGCTTGATACTCTGCCTTTCAGCAAATTTAAGACATCTTTTGAGCTCTTCCAGTCTGTCCAGGCTGTCTTCAGTTTCTTTTTACGGTCATAAAGCTCTGCATATATTTAAAGTAATCTAAAATTTTGAGAAAAGAAAATTCACATAAACATGCATATTTTCATATTTACTTTATTATATAAATAAAAATATTTTTGAGGAGCTGAAAGTAAAAGCAGTACAATTAACAAATTCAGAAAAAGTTAAATACTTTTACTTTAGAGAAAATGCGGAACGAGTGTCATTGAGAGTAAAACTGAAACAAAATATTTTTTTTTTTTGTTTTTTTATAGACTATGAAAACTAAATCTATTTCGTAATTTTCAAAGTTCAGAGCAAAACTTATTAAGTCCCTGTGCCGTTCCTGTTTGGAAAGAATTGTTATATCATTTTTATTCTTGCTCTTAATGTAACCCACTTTTGCTCTTATAGAACTTGATCCAAATACAAAACATACTTGGCATTTATATTCTAAAAAAGGAACAACTAATCGGGTTTTGTTCAATTAAATAATCTGAAAACAAGTATATTTCCTGAAGAACGTTTGTTCTCTAAGAAATGAAACAAAAGAGAGATAATACTGTCGTTGATATGGTGTAAAAGATTTTCTATAATGAATAAATTTCTCTTAGACACTAAAAATCTAATAAGAAAAATTAGTATTATTTTCGGGCAATGGTAAAAATGAAAATCAGCCTAACAAACGGTAATTTTAAACCTCGAGGAGTCAGAAAAATAGACTTCAGTTTCATGATCAGCGACGCAAAATCATTTCTTTAATTTCCATTTGGTTTTTATCTGTTGCACAGTGTAGTTATCAACTAGTATATTTCGTTATCCTAAGTAATCTATAGTAGCGTTGCCAAAAAATCAAGCTTCTTGAAATTGGGCAACATCGCAAAAGGAATTTATTAAAATATAGAAATTTTCCATTTTTGTATTTGTCATTTTCCTAAGAAATTTTACCTTATCGATAGCTATAGAGGACACAGAAAAGACTTTGAATCTGGTGGTGTAAATTTGAGCCTGGGAAAATTTTTTAATTTTTTATTTAATTCTATTTAGTCAACTACAAAGAGTGAAAATGTAAATAACAGATCAACAAAATATCACTGCAATCAAAAAGGTTTATGCGACATCCAGAGCCATAGACTTGTTTTCATTACAGTGCCAGATTTATCAATTAAACAAAAAAAGCCGGTCAGTTGTATTCTATTCTATAGAGAAAGGCTGAGAAATATAGTGGTATAGTTTTACAAAAGCGGTACGAGTATCGTTCAATGCAAAAATGAAGTAAAATATGTTCAGAAAAAAAGCGGGTTAAGCCACAGATTTTGCTCTCAGGCTCTAAAATATTTTTTTTTGCGTATTCTTAAATTTAAGCACTATAAAAATTTAATTTTCATTTACGTTTTATAAACAGGTGGAAGAAAAACATGTTCGCACTCATCATATTTTTTCGGCAAGCGGAAAAACACATCGTCGATCACAGCAGCAACATCAAATACTACAACAGCATCAAGTATTACAACAACAATTGCAACAACAATACTATCAGCAATATTTTCAATATCAACAAAAATATCATGTGCCGCAACTCATTGATCGTTACGATAAGAGTTTACGCTGGAGCGGTAATCGTCCGGGTAAGTAACGTAAAATACTTAATCGTATGTGAAGAAATACTTATGTTTCCATTTACTTGTTAATCATGAAAGAAAAAAAATATTTCATAAGTTTTATTTCCTGGCGTGATATATCCATAGTTTGTCCGGTGTCCTTCTAAATTTACAAACCCATATTAGAAATATTTTTTTCAAGGTTTTCAAAACTTGTTATGGTCTCTATGTCTTTTCATTTATTCTGAGACGGCTTCCAAGAAAAATTTAGGAAATTAAAGAAATCGGTGACAGTGGACAATATCTTACGTTTCTAGTTTGATATGTATTCAAATTCCTTGATTATTGGATTCTTCAGTTAATTTAACCAGAAAGCAAGCATTTATTTTTTAAACCAACCAAGGACTTTTCACTTACACAATTCAAGGGTATGTAATTGTAATCAACTTGTTTTATTTGTAAATCTAGTGCAAATAAATCTGCTGCCTGGATAAATATTTAATTTGAACACATTTATGTAATGAATGTGTGGACTTTGCAAATTTTTACTGTCCATCACTTTATCTCTTTTATTGCAATATTTCAAAGAAATTCTTTATTGACATTTCATAATATAATAAAATGAAATTCATTTCATCTGAAATCGATGACAAAAAAAAAAGAAGAGAAATACACAATTTAAAGCAAATAGAAGGAAAAAATATACCCATAGTTTTGCAGCAAAAATGCGGGCTTAACGCTGTTGACAATGACAAGTGCTGCTGCTTTTTTTCCATTCTATTCCTAAAGGCTTTTTTATAGTTGCTGGTGCACGCAGTTGTTGCTACTGCTGCCACTGCTCCTGTTACTGTAGTATGCAACAAATGCAGTTGTAATGCAATTGTTGAATAAATTTCCTATTAAAAATGAAGAAAAAATGGAAGATTTTTTTTCCAACAATTTCTTGTTCCACTTATTTTTTTATTATTTATTTTTCATGTCAACGCAATGCGGCAAGAAAAATGTAAAAACGATGAAAAAGTAGACATTTCAAGGGCGTATCCTTATCTAGTACTAGAGCGGGAAACAAACAGAGGGAGAGAGAGAGCTAGAAAGTAAGGCTGTCTTTTGTATATTCCTTGCTAGGATTATATAAGTAATCCACAATGAAAATTGAAACAGTTGATATAAAATAGAAAAATGTACCCAGTCACAATGCACGTATGTAGAAACAAACAAATACCATTATCATAGAAATACGAATAAAAACGAAACAAAAAAAAAACTTATATATAAACTTTATTAATTAAATTGCTTTGTCTCTTTCCCTCTTTCATGTTTTCTATCTCTCGTTGTCTTTTTCTACTCACGTGTACTCGTACCTACCCCCACAGATGACTTCACCTCGCACACAGCTTATCATCACGATGGACATCATCATTCTGCAAATGTATACAATAATCCTTTTAGCTCGCTGGCAAACATGCATGATCTACAAGATTTCCATGATGTCCATGAGATTCAACACCGTAACTACAACGACAATAATAACAAACACATGGACGTAAAGAAACACATCGAAATGAAGAAGCACAGGTAAGTGGGAGCGATGGCAGTAAAATTTATATGTATTTGTGTGTGTAAATGTGATGTGGATTATTTCCACATACACGTTTCAGTTTCATATTCGTTCCTCGAATTCTGACTAAAGCTCTTCTCATAAATCGTTCAATGTCAGTGTATAATATTCTTTAGTTTCATTACAATCTCACTTTATTTATGATTTATTAAAAAATTGAATAAAAAAAAAACGCAGAAAGTGAGAAAAATGCTCATTTGGCAAAATGGATATCGAAATATTTACTCGCTCACCTATACATATATGTATTCAATACCAGCAGTAATAGCATTTAACCACAACCCACAATACTGAAAAAAAAAATTTTTCTTTGCAAAAGTTTTCCACCCTTACTAATATGAACATATTTGCGATAACTGTTGCGAAATTATAGCGGAGCAACAGTGGCATGAATTAAATCATATTAAAATCAGATTAAAATCGTATCTGATTGCTTGAAGAGTTTAAGAAAGTTGAAAAGGTCGTAACAGTATAGTTATTTCCTTCGACACTAAAGTAACGGAAGTAAGACATTCAACACAAATACGAACTTTTATTCAGACTATGATTTGTTTTTCACTAAAATTGCAAAATTTTTTATTTTTGTTAATTTTTCTAGTTTAATTTATTTATTTTGCATGCATTTATTTTTAACCAAATTTAAAGCGAATAAAACTTTACAAAAAATCAAATATAATGTACTGAAATATCAAATAGCGTTGATCGACGACAGCTGATTTCCTCAATGGTTAGTAAAGACAAAGGCAAAATGTGCCGTTGTCCAGATGATTACGTTTTTCATAGAGTAAAATTTCAGTCTCTTTCTGTTTTCTCGCTGGAAAGCTCTATTTCAAATTTAATTTTTAACATTTGGTGAATTCACTTCACCAATAGTTTCATTTTGTTTAACTGTCCTCTGTGAAAATTTGTAGTCATTTTGAAGCAACTTTAGAACTCAAAGGTTTCTGGTTTTTGTTTTGTTCTACGTGTACGTTATCCTTGCGTAAATGGGTAATTGCCAAGCGTGTGACACTGGAAGACGATCTCGAATTGTTAGCTAAAAATACTGTTATCCCTTTCCATTTTGTTTAGGTTTTATAAAATGGTAGTTTTGTCTATAGTAGCTTCTAGTTAGAGTAAAAAATTATAGATTTCTTTCCATGTTCTTTCTGAATTCATAATTCTCCATATTTTCATTCTTCCTGTCTTAGACTTTAAATTTGTCTCTACATCATACCATCCTAAATCATTCGTGCATAAGAATAGAAGCGCAACGACTTCACCAGATTTGCTCACGGATTTATTATATACAGTGTTTTCATCTCGAGTCTACGAGTTTACTATGGGGCTAGAAACCTGAAAACGAGACCAAAAGTTATTACTTCATTTACTATATCCATTTAAAATGCACAAAAATTGACATATGTGGGTTGCTAGCGATCGGTGATAACGAATTTGTATCAAAATTTTAGATTTAGCTTCTTAAATACAAAAAAGAAACATTAATTAAATCCCTGCATTGTGCAAAATATGAAAGATCAAGTAGCTCATAATGTTAAATTACTAGAAAGATTGTTAGATTGGGCATGAAGCTTTTCATTCAACCGAATTTTGTTAATTACTCGACCAGTCAAAATGGAATATATAAAATTTTTATTTTTCAATTATTTTCGTAAATTTGTCACCTTTACTTGATTCTAAAATGGTAAAGAACTTAGCAGTTCCCTCGTACAAAATTGGAAATCTGTCACTCGAGATTGAGTTATAATTTCAACTTCAGCAACTTCTTTCTCCAAACTGAGTAGTATCGACGCTCTTATGCTTTAATACTATTGTGTTTAATTATTCCAAATATATATTTGTTACATTTAAATAAAAAGAAAATCTGAAAATTTGGTGTCTGTACAAACAATATCTCGCCCATTTACTTAACTATTTTGTGTGTTTCATTCAATCTAATACGATTATGATCAATGTGCAAAAATGAAAGTTCAAGAGCATTCAAGTGCTATCCACCCCACTGTACCATCATGAATTTAATTCAATACTCTCACATACACACACACACACACACTCGCACCTACATATATTTTAATGCATGTGAGGTAACAGAAATATCTATAGTAAGCAGAATTTACTATGTACGAGAAGTAGCTTCCGTTTCTTCTGCTTCTTGTTCTTCTGCTACGCGCACGATTGCAAGTGAAGCGTAAATTAATGCCATAAATTATTTACACTCACCTGCGATATTAAAAATCAACGTAAAACTTTTCCAATATAAAGCTACAAGCTTTTCTCCAGCAACAAAAACGAAAAAAGTGGAAAACTTCTTCGTAGTTTCAGTATATGCAGAATGTATAAGCGAGAAGTACATACATATATGTATATATATCCTGAAAATTTTTACACTAAAAGTTCATTTCATTCCGGTAGTAATACCAAGTGGCTGTTTTAAGCTGCTGGGTCATATATGAGTATGTGTGAGTGGGTAGTTAACCCAAAGCAGTTTTTTGTTTTGGCATTTTTCTTGCAAACATTTACAAATTGTATGGGAATTTGTTGCTTTTCAACAAAATTTTCACAACCTGATGCAATATTGAACTATTTAGGGTTTTATTTATGTATTTTGAATACGTTTTTCACTTTTATGATAGCACCCCAAATGTGAAATATGTTATTAAGGTAAGTGAGTGTGTTCAAGCAGGGGAACAGTATATGGTTTACGAATATTGTATGAAGATAGTTTGATTTTCAGCTTGATCGCAGCATAACTATTTTTACAACTGACAAACTTCTATAACTTTGAAACTAAACAAGTTTGATATTAATCTCTAAACACATAAAGCGACGAGTTACAGTGAATAAATTGAGTTAGGTTTATGCTCGGAATATTTATATGTTGTAAAGTTTGGTTTAAAAGATAAAGAAGATAAATTGAGATCGGATACAATCTTTAGATCCAGCATAAAATTTTGAGCAAAGGCTTTGCTTTATTTTCCAATTGTAAACTTATTAATGCTTTTGGTAAATGTTAAGGCTTAAGGCTACAGGAAATGGCACAGAGAAAACTAATTTTTTTAGATCGATGGGAGCACAAAATTTACATAAAAAAAATTTGTATACAAAATCTCAAACCATGTAATTTGATATTAGACATAACAGGTGATAATATCCTTGGGCAGGAATTTTCTTGAATCATCCTTTGTAATCGTTCACATTTCTTTACTGTCAATACTTATGTAAATCAAACTAAGTATATTAATATGATAAAAATATATATATGAACATAAAATTCCACATATTTATGAGTGCCGAAATAATTTCTCTAAAAAAAACTAACGAAACCATTTGAATAAACATTGCTGCTCCTACATTTTTTACGAACACTATATGCAAATTTAATAGAGGCTCATTGGATTAGATAAGAGTTAAAGTTGTTAGTGTTGCCAAAACAAATAAAAAGATTATGGTAAAGAGTAAAACTGGCAAATATATATACCCTTATCTTTTATATACATAATCCCGTATACAGGTGTTCAACCTACAATTTTTAAATTTTTAATCAACTACAACAAAAATCAAAAAATTATTTTTATGTGTTTTGCAAAGGATATTTTCTTAATTTCATAAAAAGTAACTTTGTTTTTTGTAGTTTGTATTTTGTTGGATTTAAGATTGTGGTAAAACTATTTGCTTGAATAAAAGAAGCTTATCATATTTATAATTTATATGGCACACACACACATATAAAAGTATACTCACACACACGAACACATATTTCTATATATTTGTGTATTATAGCAGCAATGAAATCCTTGAAACTATAGTAATAACATATTATTTATACCCAGTAAGGAAAAATAGTAGCTACGCTAGCAGATCCTTACGAATTTCTATTCTACTGTTTTTGTACTGGGACTGTTTTTTACTCAGATATACATATACAAGTATGCTCAAGCGTCGGTCAAGGTGTTACATAAGTTTTAAATGAAAATACCGCAAGAGAATTACAATTTATTTAAGGTGTTATACATATATGAACAATTTCTCTGTTCTTTTTTTTTTTTTTTTGATGAAATAATAAATAGGTTACTAAATGCTTTAAGATATTTTTGTATATATACATGATATAAATACTGCATACATATTAATAAAATTTATTCAAAAGTCCTTGACAGTAATAAAAATGTGAACAACACAACAATACATAGTAATAAAACAATATGCTATTATAAATTTATGACTTGAGTCAATAAAAATTAAATTTTAGGAGTTGTGAAGGTATTACGCAAGTACTTCTAGTACGGAGTATGGTATGGAGGTAAGAGTGTAGCGTGACTGGTACAACAATACAACAGCAGAGTAATATATATGAACTTTTTCCAAATCAAAAGTGGCACATAAAACACACACAATTTCATTACACATTGATGACAAATCTGTTCAAGAAAATCAAATATTTACGCTAATAAAATGCTACACAATTTACAAAGCAGAAAACTAGCAATAAAATGAAACAATTAAAACCGACGATTAACACAAAAAGTGTAGTGTGGTAAAGTAAAGAAATTTAAATGAACTTCGGACTAGACATGCTAAGAACAACTTTTTTAATAACAAATATTTTACCCTAAGCAACACTCAGGAAAAAAATTTGTATACTTTGTTATTAGTTTTAAGCTTAGTTTAGTTTAAATTTGTGGTAGAAAGGTGGTATTCTTCTTACTTAATAGATAGGGTAATTCCGGGAGAGATAGAACGCCGAAAGAGATGGAACCTATGCGCATTCTCTTGAAGCTGCTTGTTAACTATTACGAATTATGGCATGCGAGTGTCTATTCATACAGAGACGAAGTATTAAGCGTGCTTCTGTCAATCCCAAACTAGAAAACCAAATTTTTTTTTCCGAACGCTTGTACGAGTAAGCGCAGTGAAAGACAAAGCTTTTCATGTTTTAAGTTTGTCGCCAATTTGTCATCATTCAATATCTTCAGAATACCTTTTGAAAGATAAGTACAAGTTGCAGGTAATTTAGGAATGAATTTTTCATATTTCCCTAAGAAATGAGAGAGATGGAACATTTTTTTCGGCGTGAGATGGAATAGTCAGCTAAGAGCGGTATGCTTCTTTATTATAATTTTTTATAAGCAATTAATTTTTCATCATTTAAAAAGTAGATTTTATGACATTTTTTCCAATTTTTTATATAAAGTTAATAAAATTCCGCCTCAATTCTCCAGGAAGAAATGATAAGGCAAGAGAAGAAGTTGATGCAACAGAATCTTCGGTGAATTGAAAAGCATCTATTTAAGAGGGAGAACGCAAGAACTTGTTGCGATGCAATAATTGCAGAAAATGGCCGCATGCAACTTGCTCTACTTTCGATGCAAGTTGCACTGATTGCAGAAGTAACTCTTCAAAAAATGTTCCAAAACAAGATGAGCAGTGCATTATTCCGCTTTCAATCGTCAGATTCTCCTGAATGTTTTTTAAATTTAAATTTTCGATTGTTCTTAATTCACAAAAATTGTTTTTATTATTCCTAAAAATATTGTTGATTAAATTAAACGATCTGATTCACAGCACTTCGTTCTGATATATCAATTTCGGAGCATATTTTGCTCATTTCATGAAGAAGAAAAGGCGTTCCATCTCAACCGCAAGATTCCATCTCTCCCCGAATCGTCGACTTTTTGTTTTTTAACTCGGGAATAATTAATAAAACACTGAAACCGCTCCGCGCACTTATAGATGGTTCGAATTAAAGTTTGGTACATTACACAGACTATTTTTGCAATCCTCTTTAAATTTGAGATGGTTTGCAGCAAAATTTAACTTCCCATAAAGTTCCAAACTGTGATGCATCTTCTTAAAAACATGAATACCCACCCTATTATCCTGAAAGGGCATGTTGTATAGCCCATTTTTGTAAAATAAACTTATAGTCCAGCACGTCTTAGTTTTTTTTTTTTACAGAGGGTTAAAGTTTTCTTATTTATGTCGAAAGGAACTGAATACTAAGGGCAAAAAATGTTATAAATTGATGTCTGAGAAAAATTTTATCGGCAAAGTTGTATGGTAAAATTTTACGAGGGTCATTTTTGTAGAACACTTTAACCCTTAAATAACCACTGGTCACTGCAGTGACCAAACACTTCCACGGCTGCCTGTGCCGCCATTTTACGTTCACCATTTAAAATAAACATCTGATCTTACTGTCTAAAGTTTTCTTTATCGATACGTATAAATAAGAATGGAAAAATGACAACTGTCGTACAGTTATTTTTAGCTCGAAAAGCATGTTTTGCAAAAATTTTAAACAACTAACTGAAAAAAGATGTTTTTATTTCCTAATTTTGTGTAATAAATATATTGCCGTGTGAACAAATTTGTGTCAGATGGATGGTATGGGATAACACCAAATAACTGTTAAAAATTAAAAATTATTGCGAATGTATTTTAATTTATTCTCCAGATAATCGCCAAAGGTTACTACAGAGGTCAACCATGTAAATTAAAATAACTGCACCTTAAACTAATTTATTTGAAAACACGTAGAACAAACGTTGTTCGGAATCACAAATACTATCTCTGGGTATGTTTTTAACTGAAATCGGACGTATTGGGCGTTTAAGGGTTAATCATTTAGTTCCTTTTTATGGCATAATTTGACCCCTTTTTTGGCGAAAACCTGAAAAGTCCTTTCAAAAGAGACAGTAAAGGATTAAAATGTTCCACAAAAATATTTGCCAGAAAATTTCACTAGGGGTCACCAAAGACATTAAAGTCATATATATAACGGTTAACGGCTGATAAAAAGAAATAATTTTTACTTCTACCAAATTTGTAATTTACGCAGAACTAGCACGCGCCTAGTATGTGATTTACCGGTTCAATTCAAATCATGTACGTAGAATGGTGGAAAAACTGGGGAAGGAACTGCTTCTCTTTCAAGCTCTTGCAACTTCTGCAATGCTTGTTGTGTGGGATATGAAGTCTGACACCTGTTTGCTTATTGCCCATAGTAGCGTCAATACTGTAGTCAGTCTGGCTGCGTTAAAACCAGTTTGGTCAAGTAGGTACCTGATTCTTTTGAAGCCATATCGAGGGCTTGCTGCTATAGTGGATGCCCCCGATATTATTGCCATATTTATTTTTTATTTGTTACCTGCAAAAGTAATGAAGTGAGAATTCCATATTTTGTTCAGGGGAACTGCTAATTTTTCTACCTGAAAAAGCGGATCCAAAGAGTGGTGGGGGTTAGTCCCCTCCCTCTCCCCCACCCCATTTCCAGCTGTCTAGAACTGATCCCCGCCTCGGTAATTTTTTGTTCTAACCTCTTGAAATCTAGATTTGGCCAATGTCGGTCATATGCCATTGACAGGCAAATATATAGTCTAGGCATGTCTCAGTCGCCAGTCATGTTTTTTGGTATAACCAGAACTACTAAATTGCTTTACATTGTTATCGTCGAAAGTTACCATTCATAACTCAATTTCCCAAATATTCTAATATATATTGTTTGAATTATCCAGTATTTTCCTTTCAACTTCCAAACTTTTTAATTTTTCTTTTTCTTTTTTGTAAATTTTTTTGGTTGTTTCTTATATCTATGTTAACCATTAGGTTGCTTTTAATTACCAATTCTTTTATGATTTCAGGGAATTTTCATTATATCAGTATATACTTTCTATATCTTCTTTATGAATTTGAATATTTATGACATTACAACATATTTAGTTTTTATTTTTTCAATCAGAATCATATCTTTCGAATATAAATCAACTTAATTGTATTTTTTTCAATACTTATACATTGTAATTTGATTAAAATGGAGGAATGAAGGATAGACTTGAACTGTTGTGGTAATGCTCGAAAACTTATTCCCTTTATATATTCGAAATTATAAATCCACTGAATAATATGATCCGAAACAAAATGAAAAGCTTTTGTTTCCGATAAAAATATCGAAGTTATTTGAAGTTTTTTGCTTAAATAAATTTTTTCGCTTAGCAGTTCTAGAAAAAATCATTACATTCTACCAATCTGAGATCTTATTTTATGCTAAAATGAAAAATTGGTGAATACATTTTGTTACTAAATTTATCTCATAAAACCCTGAATCAAGCTATGAATCAAACAATATGATCAGAATAAAAGGTTTCGGTTCCAGAAGAAAGCCAAATAAAAACATAATTATTTTATTTTATTCTGATGATAGCGAAACCATTTGAAACTTCATATACTATTCATTCGCTCTGTAATCCAAAATATGATTTAAATATTCATAACATGAATTCCATTTGTAATAACAATGACTATTCTTTTTTGTTGAGTGCACACACTACACTTAATAAAATGCAGATTTACTTTACATAGTACGTTTAACAAAACTACATTTTTGTAACATTTGTAACTTGTTATAGTATGTGAGTAAGAAAAGTAAGCAACTGAATCAGCACGCAATTTCCGAAACATGCTAAAACCAAACACAAACAAAAAAAGATCCTTAAATAATAGTAGCTGTAAAAGTAGTAGTAACATTGAAAAAGTGTAGAAGGCAAGAATTTTACAAAACGTATTATTCATGGAATTTGAGCTCATGAAATTTCAATTCAATTCAAATTTAACTGGTAGACGAAAATTACTTACAGCCACAGAAATGCAATAAAAAGCATGAAAAACAACAAAATATGCACTGCAATTCACTTGTTGTTGGGTGTGCGCAATAGTACCGAAATATTTTTCTTTGATGCCTTTTACTCTTTCGTCTTTATTTCCGCAAAATTGCCTCAGTTTTTGTTTTGAGAAAAGGTGCAGGCTTGAAAAGGGCTAGTGGCTGCCTTTTTCCCAAGTACAGTAGTGCGCAGTGGAATGCTTCTCTGTATTTTTACTTTTACTGTTTTTTGCCTTATTCGCGCATTTACATATGTACCAAACAATAAAAGTAATGGTAGCAAAAAAAAGCGTTGTAGTAGTGGTAGTAATAAGAGTAAAATATTTTCTTTTTTACAATAGAATGTTAGGTAGTAGAAAGATATGGCCGTTTTTGTTTTAGAACAATAAAGTGTTTTTACTCTGTTTAACTTGTACTTTTTTCTTGGTTGTTTCGTTCTTGGCTACCAACACCTGTTTACGAGTAAAACAACAACAACAAAAATGGTTGAATGGGTAAAAAAAAAATCTCGTTCCTATAAAAACGTTTACGTGTTGCATAAACATAAATTGTGCAACAACGTGTAAACTACTTTTTTGAATACTACAAAAATTCTTTCTACTACATATTTTTCTTTATCGTATGTTCATGGCATTTAATAGTAGTTTTATTTTCTTTAAATGCTTACCAGCTGAGCTTTTTTTCAGCAGTAACATTTTAAAGAATTTTTAAAGAGTTAGCAAAACATATTTTTTTCTCCAAATTAAATTAAATTTCTTAGTTTGTTCTTTAGAAAAACATTTAAACGCAACTAGTTTATTTTTAGTGACTCTAGAAAAATTAATAAAATTTAATTTCTAAGATATTTACCTAATATGTAGCTAATCAAATTTAAAATAATCTTTATGTAATGTGTGAATACAATCATTTACACTTTTAAATCGAAAAGTGTAAATTTTATATAATAATAACTCTTCAATATACATACATATGTAAATGACTTTGTACTTTAAATCTGTTATTAATTGGCAAGTTTATAGTTTAACACACCCACCTTTTTTTAGCTTTTGTTGTTTCATTATTGATGAGTGTTCCATGTCATAATTTAGTTGGCATTAGTTGGAATCATTTCTTGATTCATTTGCTATTCAATTCGCCTAATGGACAAAAGCGGTTTTCGACTCTTATGATTATAATGTATATTTAAGTATGTTTGTCAAACTGATTTGTGATGATGTTGAATATTTTCACACATTTTTGTTTTATTGTTAGCTTGTTATAGTATTATGTACGTTAAAACTAGTCGTCTGTTTGGAAAATGCCCATACTCAGAAATACTTCAAAACTAAAAATCCAGTTTATGATAATGCCACCGTTGAGAGTAATAAGTTTTTTTGTTTTGATTACTGTGAAATTGCTGAAGGTTTTGGTCTTCTATCTGGAACTTATTAGAAATAATAATTTCTGAAACTATGCGCTTTCCAATCCATTGTTTGGCTGGAAATCAACTCTTAGGGTAAACTGCTGAAAACATGAAACTTGAAGAACGTTTACCTTATATGGTGTATGCTCATAATAAGAAAGGAGGGGAGGGAAGAAATACCATCTCTAAGAGCGGCATAAAACCTGTGCATTAATATTAAGAACAAAATTTGAATTGTAATTGGCTTTTAATACAAAATTTGAATTGCAGTAGGCTACGTTAAAGTTACATTATTATAAATTTCTGTTTTATTGACGAAATTTTTGGTAGCGCTTCTCACCGAAACTCTCCGGAGATCCGACTTTATTCGCAAGTATGAATCCAACAGTATTGTCTCGGCATAATATGATGGTAACTGGCAGTGGCAGGTGCAGAGAGACTAACAAGCTGATAATGCTTTTAAGTCCGGTTTGTGATATAATTTTAATATCTGATCTTTCAATTTATTTAAGGACTTGTTTCTAAACTGAATCTCGGGTAATTTTTTATTTGAACTTTGGTCTATTTCCGGTCTGATTTTTATTCCGATTTGTGGTCTGCCTTGGTGTTAATTTCTTACAACTTTTGTTCTAAATATCGGTCAGATTTGTTACATGAATATCGATCAAATTTTTGGTCTGAGTTTTAAACTGCTTTTATAGTTTAAGTTTTGGTATGAGTTCCGGTCCGATTTTTGGTCGGGGTTTTAGTCTGAGTTTAAATCTGCTTCTGGAGAAAGTTTTTGTTTACTTTATTGTCTACTTTTGGTCTGAATTTAGGTTTGCATTTTTCTGTCTGCTTTTGGTTTGATTTTTGGCTTGCTTTTTGATCTGAGTTTTTGTTTGAATATCTATCTGAATTTCAACTTGAATCTTGGTCGGCGCCTTCTCTGAACAAAACTCCTAATTTGGGTAAGGCTTGTGATTTCTGTTCTGACGTATGGTATGCTTGCCATCCAAAATTTGGACTTGATTTTTGTCTGGTTATTTAGCCTAAGTTTGGTTGAAGATTTGTTTGCAATTTGATCTGAATTTGACTTAGGGTTTACTTGTGGTCTGAATTTGTGACTAAATTTTAAACTGAATTTTGACTTCTTTTTTGAACTGGTTTTTGGTCTTGGTTTTGATTTAATTTTTGGTTCGGGCTTTTGTTCCTAGTCCAGTATATTCTGGAACCGAAACAGAAAAAAATGCTTGACCTGGAACTAGATACATTTTTTGGGCAGACATAAGACTAGACAGAAAATTTGGACATTCATCTTAAAGATCTTAGTACAATTGAAATTGACCCCCCCAGAAACGAAATACAATATAATACATACATCGATTTTAATTTCAAGAAGTTTTAAAGCTCGGCACAATTCCCATATAGGTTTATACGAATATGTATGTAGTTTCTAATTCTACACTTCACATATAACTCAATATAGCTCAAACACTAAATATTTGTATCCTCATAAAGTGTGATAAAAAAGCGGTCTAGTTAATAAATAACGTATATGGACCATTCAATATCATCTAAAATAAAAATGATTTATTTTTAATTATACTAAACTAAATCAAATTAAAATAAATAAACACAGCTCTGCATAATCACAAAGCCATATATTAGATTTGAAAATTTGCCCCAAGGTGAATTAAGTAGTAGGAGATGCAATTTGTTTTATTGCTTGTCTTTTGCATAATTCATGTATAATTTCACTATAAAAATCGTGGGTCCAAAGCGATCAATCAACATTCGACAGTTTGAACTACAACAGTTTATTTTTGCGGAACAAATTATTTCTCAAATAACAAAACAAAAAAATGCGAACATTTTTGGTAAGTTAATATTCCTTAATACAAATCCAAGCAACCTAGTAAGATAATTCCTTTGAAATCATAAACACAGATCACTTGCCTGCTGGTAACCGTTACCTATGCCGATGTCTCTCATTTAAGTGGCTACAATTATGAATCAGGCAGTTCTATAGGCGGTCTACATCATGGCGGTATCAGTCTTGGTGGTAGTCAGGCTGAAGATATTTCATCTTTTAGCACGACCAGAGGTTTAGGTTTCGACAGCAATTTGGGTATCGCTGGTCTTGCAGTCTTCGAAGGAAGCTCTGGTGAAAATATAATTTCCCATGGAAATGTAGGACTTGCTGGCCATGCTAGCAGTTTTCTTCACAGTAATGCTGGCACTCATTTCGTTGCTGCTCCGATTCAATCAGAACTTACCAAGGAATTTTATACATTTGAGGCACCTGAGGAAGATTTCCATGAAGCTCAACAATTACAGCGTATCACTGAATCTGTTAAGAAAAATCTGCAAGTAGTTTTTATTAAAGCGCCTGAAAATAAGGCTTTGGAAAATGCTGCTGTTAATCTGGCCAAAAACTCACTGAACTCTCAAACTGCAATTTATGTTCTTCACAAACAAGCAGACATTGCTAATTTAGCGCATGGATTAAACAATTTGAATACGGTTAATGCAAACAAACCTGAGGTACATTTCGTTAAATATCGGACTCCAGCTGATGCTGCTAATGCTCAATATGCCATACAGTCACAATATGAATCGTTGGGAGGTTCTTCAGTACATCGAAATGGAGGTGTTGCTCCAGTATTGAACTTTGCTTCGGCATATGCTCCTGCGTTTAGTGGCGTAGGATACTCGATTGGTAGTCAACAACATATTGGATCAGATAATGGCTTAAGTGTTGGCACAGGATTGGTGGTCACACCCAGCCAAACATATTTGCCAGGTAAAAAAATTAAGTGAACTGTTAACTGGGAATAACTGTGGAATGACGACTTTTTTTTAATAAATAAATACACATAACTCAAGTGATTTGTTTGTCTATATAACATTTTTTTAATTATGTGTGCATTAAGTCGTCGAGGCAAGTATTCCTCGAAGTTAACTCTATATATCGTTAGTAGACTCTCCTTGTGTTGCAAATCTGGTTCAGACCTCATTGTGTGCTCAATCTCTTCATGAGGAGCTGATCCTCTTCTCAGCACCAAATTTTAAAACCATATAAATGACAGTATGTATTTCTTTATATATTGCCTGGGCAGAAATTCTTCGATTCATCTGTACTCGGGAACTCTATGTTAAACCCCTTTCGGAAATGTAATTTCGAGCTAAACTTTTGGAAACTATATTTAAACAATACTCTTATAATTGCTATGCAAGAATGATCAATTTATTTTAATCTTAAATAATATACTTAAATATGAACACTTCAACAAATTTCAGAAATAACAAATAGTCCTTAATCCAAAAACGAAATCATTATCAGATGCTAACTGGCAAATAGTTTTGTGATGGAGCCTGAACACTTCCAGTTTGAATACGCTGCTGCTGCTGATGATGTTGTTGCACTATCTGCTGTGGCTGGGAAGCAAAATTTAAAACCGGTGCAACGCCCTCGTCAGCATTAAAAGTTTGTCCTCCCAAAGCGTTATACTGAGCACGAATCGACTGTTGGGCAATAGCAGCATCCTCTGCGGTTCTATATTTTACAAAATGTACCTCTGGTTTATGGGCTACATGATCGGTTGGGGCATTTAAAGAATGTTGCAATTGTGATAGATCTGCTTGCTTCGTGAGGACATAAATTGCAGTTTGCTGCTCAAGTCTTTGACGCACCAAATTTTGTACAGCGCCTTGAAGTTCAGTTTGCTTCGGGGCATGTATGAAAATTACTTGCAAATTCTTCTTTGATGATTCTGAACTTTGTTGTTCAATTTGAGGAAGTGCAAATGATTCTTCAGGTGCTGTGAAAGTATAAAATTCTTTAGTGAATTCGTTTTGCACTGGTGCTACGGAAACGCTGGGTGCTCTATTGACTGCATGGGCATGACCATGATGGATGCTACTGATACCACCAACGGTATTGATTGTGTGACCGCTATTAATAGCATGAGTTTGAGGAGTGTACACTGGGAAAGTTGCGGTATTCCTGTTGTAATTGTAACCGAAATTTTCAGCTGTTGCAGCAGCAATCAAACAAAAAATCTAAAAAATTTTAATTATGGTTATATTCTTTCTTTTGTTCAAAAGTATAAAAAACTTACAATTACTATACGCATTTTAAAGGTAATTTCTATTGTTGGTTTCTGCTTGCTTAAAGTGCTCAAAAACTTATGTCAACTTAATCAGAATCACTCTAATATTTATACCATTTTCATCTTCACACACAGTATACAATACTTTGAAGTTTATGTCATTTGTCAAGTGTTTTTCAAGTTCACTCAAAGGGCATCAATGCAACTTGAACTTCAACTTCAAGCTAATAAAACAACTTCATAAATAAATAAATGCAAGCTCAGCCATACCCACAACCAAAGAATCATTTGCTAGTTTATGGGAATTTGGGCATCTCATTTCAGATTTATTGATTGTGGTTGTTTTACCAACACCTACCTACTTAAAAATATTCATGAAAATCAATTCATCAAGTTCACAATGGGATTTTTGATTATAGCAGTTGTTCTTCTTGTCTTGTTTCTATTTTATTTGTGGAACATTTTTAAATTTTACAAAACTAAATCAGTTCAAAATTATGCAAAATTTTTTGATAAACAATTATTGGTTTTTTTTTTTTTTTTTTTAATCTACATACTCGTATTAATATTAATGAGAATTTGAGTTGACACCATATTATTTTTATTAGCGCCATAAAAATTTATAGTTAGATTCAATATTTCAAAGATAAAGGGGAAACAATGTTTTTATAGGCTTTAATGTAGGTTTTATTGTTATGCATTATGTTTTTGTTTGAAAGAAATATTTCAAAGAATTGTATCAAAGCTAAGACTCGTATATACTTGACTTAGACGTTAAACATAGAATATCTTTGTTCAGGTTAAATGGGTTTGCAAACACTACTTCTGGGCACTACAATCGTTGCTACAACATTTACTACTAATTACTTATACATGTATAAAACGCCCTAACTCTTTGGAGATTGAGAGGAATGGCTCACTCAATAATGATCTTCAACCAATCTCCGAGTGGAGTTTTACGAACAGAGTTAAATTCAACGCGCGTAAGGCCCAATTTAGAATGTTATCTCACAAACGAGTTTCCCAACCTCCTATCAGTAGTTATTGCGAAGTCAGTGACTTGATGTTCTAGGCATGTCTATACAATGTGAAGTTCGTTGGAGCAATCATATTTTTGACGTGGCGAAAGAAACAACCAAGTGTCTCTGCTTTCTAAAGTGGTGTAAGAAATACTTCACTCCAACAGATCACCGCAGATCCATCCCAAAATGGAGTATAATTCGCACCTATGGACAGGAGCTAGATGAATCCAACTGGAGCTCCTGGACAGTATTTAACACCGAGCGATAAGGTTAATAGGGTTTTCAGCTCTATTCAATCCTTAAAACATTGTAAAAACGTGGACTGCGTGACTCTATTTTATCGTTATTTTGATGGTGGATGTTCTACGGAAATGCGCGATTTGATCCCACCAGTTCGAGTGTTCTCTATAGCTACACGAACCGCGAGTGGAATCCACTACTTCCTCTTTCCTCCACCCATTAACCTATCTTCCTTTTCCAATCAACACAATGCTCTGCATTTTTAGGGACTTTATCCCTGTGTTTAATATTAAGGGGCTATATTCGTTTTGGTACGAAAACCTTAGGGCATAGTTGTGATTTTTTAGGACTATTTGAAATAATTTATTTGAAACTAGTATTCATAGTACATATTCGAAAAAAAAGTGGTCGGATATGAAAAAATATTGAAAATTGTAGAAATTGTAGAATTGCTGATCCGCGTTTTGTCTGCACAGTCTTGTGGTAACCACGATTGAATGCCAACAACTCAACTGTAATCAAAAAGACAAAAAATTACAGTTGTATACTATAGCGTCGAGTACTTGAACGAAAAATTTTGAAAAAAAACCTTTTTCTCATACGAAAACCATGATGCAAAAAAAAAAGTCGATTTTTTGAGTCTCAAAAATGTGTTTAAAAAAAATTATTAGTTAAGACAAATACTGCACATGAAAAATTGATCATTCAAGTACTCTGTACTTTTTTCGATTTTTTGACTCATGAAAACGTATATAACCCCTTAAAAAAAAAAAAAAATCAAATCAAAAATCTGGAAAATTTTCGCCTATGAATTTAGGCACTTTTGATATGTACCGATTCAATGACTTTAAAGGCTAATCAATTTATTGAAGAAACAATTTACTTGTGTTTAACTACAATGCAAAAAAATTGAATAAAATTTATAAGGATGAGTAATAACTTTTGATATATTTTGAATTGTATCGCTTTAACATCCATACTAATTGATGTCCAAATGTCCATCTCTACTGTATTTAAAACAATAAATTTGCTTCTCAATATTATTGCTGTGCACAGTTCCAGACTAATTCCGGACAGAGTGGTAAATTACGAACTGTCCGGGCGAATTCCGGACGTATGGTAGCCATGGCTAACAGTTATAAAGAAATCTTATTATATTGCGCAACTGTGTTGCAAATTTGGATTACAGCTAAGTTGCGATTAAGCAGCAAAGTCCTTTGATGCTTTGCATGTTTAAGTTTATGAAGTCAGCTTTCAATTAACTAATTAGTCAACGATGCGGCCGACCCAAAATCGGTCTTGAGGGGCCGTTCACATATTACGTAACGCTCGAGGGGGGAAGGCGGGTCTGACAATTTGTTACGAAGTATTACAGGAAGCGGAGGAGGGTCATCAACTGCGTTATACTATCAAATACAGATGACATCAAATATTCACTAGTTTATAAAATGAATTTTCTCCCTCTGAATTCAAAAATCATGACTAAAATTTTTTATGGATCATTTTGTGAGATATTGTATTTCTTTAATTTTTTCAATTTTTTTATAATTCAAAAATTATATCTCAGGCTAGAAATGTCCGGTTGTTCTTGAAACTAAATGAAATAGGAACTGAGATAGATCAAATTAAAAAATAGCAAATTTCATACATAAAAATTGCCACGTTACTAGTGGGGGTAGGGCGAGCCATTTTGTTACAACGTGTTATAATCAGGATTTTTAGTTTTTTCTTTTAAGCACAAAAATATCTATGAATGAACATGATAATGTGAAAGGGATTCATCCCAGTGTGCGCTATTTAGTTCCATTCATGTACACATTTAATTTACAAATAACGTTTGGATGCGATAAGCTTGAACTAGGACCTCTATAGGCTGTTGTGTCCTAAAAGAAGAAGACGAAGTCACTCGAATTCTTTTTTAATTTAATTTTGTCTAAAACTAAATACTGTTTAAATCTAATTTTCTTATTTTTTAGAAACCCAAAAACAACTATAATGACCATTGGGTGTTATGATCATTTTAAAGACTATCGCATTATTTCGGACGTTAAGACCGTTTTTATTATTGGCAATATGTTAGTCTAAATTTCGTGATATTCAAGACCCGTTTGCATCCTGAAGATATTATCTGATTTCAAAAATTTGCTTCCTCTTTTGTTCATCTAAATGAGTAGAAACTTAACTATGCTTTAAATTTTTGATTCGACTTCATTCTTAGCTATTTCTTGTATTCCAAAAATATCCATTTGTGTGAATTTTGCTCCAATGTGATCATTGCTGGAATAATTTTCCACAACCCCATCCAAAATCGTTTTGTTGGTAATCATAATGAAGCAAGAGATTAATTTTATTGAGTCGGCTCAAGTGAAAAATCAATTACTTCAAAGCTATACGAACAATGCATAAGGAATTTATTGGAAGGTGAAAGTAATGTTACGATAATATTCCAAATTTATTTGTTCCAATTAATTTTTTCAATTGAAAATATTTAACAGTGAAATGGAAATTCTCAGGTATTTTTTGTTTGGAATTTTGATTCAATTAGATAAGAAACCGTAGCGTTTTCGTAAACATTAGGAGTAACTGCCTGTTACTATACGAAATGATAAATAACGTTCATTAGGCCTGTTAATTTTAGTTTAATTTTAGTTGTAAATATTTTAATTTTCAATTAACCACTAAAGAAACATATGATTCTTGCAACTATACCAACGAGTTTTGTAATAACTAAGTATTAAGTGCAGCTTAGGCAATCGCTTGTATCTCTTGATCAACGTGCTAAAAATGGTGATCAAAATTACCATTCTGTCATAACTATTTAAGTAAGCTACCGATTAATACTTTAAAACTCACCAAGAAATTAATCGCTTTTTATTATCTCGTTTACTAATTAACATATAGCTCGTAAAATTTTGTGTAACCTTTAAATTTAATTAATTCAAATTAAAAAAATTTGAATGAATGAATTTCATGAATAATGTTTCGCGTTCGCCTAAAAAACTTTTAATGTTTTAATTGGAATTGTAGGTTTTTTAAAGAAAGAAATGAGGGAACACTTAATATTTTAAAAAAGTTGTATGCATTGTTTGCGATATGGAGAGAGGTTAAGTTAAAGTTATCCATCTATGTCTATTAGTATAAGTACAGGGTCATTACTTGGTAATCTGACACTATTGGAAAATATCAAATTTCATAAAATTAAAAAATATGAATTTCCCCAAAATTACTCACGCTGTCAATTCCCTCAAACATAAAACTTTCAAACTAGTTTTGAATAAAACTAAGATTATTTTTAATTATTTCAATAATTATTCAATACGAGGCTGTAAAATTTACTTCGACATTAAGTTAGAACCAAAATTTCAGAAACTCTAGAAAATGATATGTGAGATATAAAAACAAGGTAAAAAACTTTAAAAATAACTGGATTATTTACAAATCACATGCACCATAATCTAATCAAATCAATTGAAAAAAAAAATAAAACAAAAAAAGTAGATATTAAAATAAAAAAACAATTTTATTAACAAACAATAACAATTTAACAGGAACATATTTTTAAAGCGCGAATTTTTCGTCAGTCTTTTCTATAATATAATTTCTCAAGAAAAGAACAACCAATCAATTTAAAACAATTTCGCTACTGGCAAGTAGGATGGACTTGGTGAACCAACACCAGCTGCTGGTGGAACATAAGAATTGCCAGGGGCAGGAGCACCTTGATGACCACCGCCGGAGCTACCTTGATGACCACCGCCGGAGCTACCATGATGACTAGCAGGAGCGGCTGGTGCCTGAGATGCAAAATTCAAGACTGGTGCAACGCCACCATCATGCGAGTGTGATGGTCCGCCACCCAAGCTGTCGAATTGCTGTTGGATAGCTTGTTGAGCATTGGCGGCATCCTCAGGGGTACGGTACTTAACAAAGTGCACCTCGGGCTTGTTAGCATTATCATTGTGGATATTTTGCAATTGCTTGGATAATTGTGAAAGATCGGATTGCTTGGAAAGTACATAAATAGCGGTTTTACTATCGGAAGCAGATTTGGCCAAATTGAGCGCAGCTTCCGTAAGACCATTGTTTTCGGGTCCGCGAATGAATACTACACGCAAGTTCTTTTTGACCGAACTGCTCAAATCGCTCAATGATTTACCATCTTCAAAATCAGCTTCAGGAGCAGAGAAGGTGAAGAATTCTTTGTTAAGTTCAGCAGGAGCATCTTCATGAACAGCAGGTCCAGCTTCACCTCCAAAGTGTGCACCACCTTGGTCTCCACCGCCCAAGTTTCCACCACCCAAATTGCCACCGCCCAAGTTTCCACCACCAATTTGGCCTCCGAGATTTCCACCACCTTGGTTGCCACCACCAATCTGCCCTCCAAGATTTCCACCTCCTTGATTACCACCACCTAATTGCCCGCCGAGATTTGCTCCTCCAATATTACCGCCGCCGCCACCACCACCACCACTAGTATAACCGCCATTCGAGCCAGTACCATAAGTATAACCACCAACATCAGCATGAGCCAACGCTACCAAAGCTAAAACCTTTAAATACAAAATGTCATTCTCATAATATCTGAAACTAAACCGCCATCATATTTGCAAAATATACTTACAATAAAAGCACGCATTTCGATATCTTCCAATGTTGTTCAATACTCTACAAAATGTGAAATGTTTCTGATACCAATGTCGTTGCACATCTTCATATTTATACTGAATTATTGACAAATTTTGCAATACTCTTAAAAAATTTTGCGAGTTCATACTGCGTGCAGTTTTCAAGATCATTGAAACATATCAAAAATCAAAAAATCTTAAACAAAATATGCATATATGTGCAAATTAATATACAGAGTTAAAGATTCATTCGAAATCTTATAATAAACATTTTTTTTTTTCAGTATTGAATTAGATTCAGTATTCAATTTGATTTACTAAATTTTTAATCACACGCCACACTAGACATTACTGGCAGATTAAGTTCAAAATATTACGTATTGTTAATAATACGATTTATCTAGTGCTAACAAGTATAGTTTGCAGTTGATAAACGTGGCTCGGTAAACAATTTATCATTTGAACTGCGATTTAGCTTTCTTAATATGTGTAAAGCAATTTTTTCGAAACGTCGTTAATTTTAATTGATCCTGTACTTGAAAATTGTACTCCTGCTTTTTACAAAAAACGTTATTTTTTCTTCTAAGTAAAATCTAACGTAGAAGACTGAACGGATTGAACGAGTCTATTCAGAAAATAGTTCAGACCCTATGGGCAAGACACTCTTAAACTATATGATGTTACAGAAATAATAAGTAAGTTCCTTGGGATTAAATTCTTGGCCTACCAAAAATATTTTTTTTTTTCATATTTTGGTTATCCCTGGCCACATGAACAGCAAATACAGTAGTTTCCCATTGGCAAGTAGTAGAACATCAACATCTCTTCTAGCAATTGTTGGTAGCAAAGTTTACAAGATGTGTACCTCGGAATGAAGCCCACTGGTTTTTGCTTCTCGTTTTTGACTTAAGTCCAGAACTTTTTGTTGCATTCCATGAGGAACGTGTCCACTTTCTTATAGAGCCCGATATAATATTTTCTTTCTATTAGCTTTCTGAAAATTTAGTTTCAGTTCGATTGGAAAAATTTGGAAATGATTAGAAACATATCGCCAACTGAAATAGTGATCTAGTTATATATAATTTATTTATGAAAATGTCCGCAGCCCAAAAGTAAAAAAGTTATATGTAATGGAACACCTTTCTGAATCATATTTCATAATAGAGATCATAGCCAAATTGTATTATTTTCAAACTCGATAATTTTTTAAGGTATTTTCATAGAGCTTAAAACCCTTTTATCGAATCAGGTTGAAATTCTGAGCTGTTCACGAAAGTGTTTATTGACTTTTCGTATTACAAAATTTTCTTGTAACTTTTCATTAGGAAGGCAACACATCTATTGTCTACGTAAATAGCAACATTGTTAAACAGAAAAAATCCAACTTATTTATTATAAAATCACTTATTTACTTAAATAAAATACATAAAAAGAATTCATTTTATTCACTACTATAATTTTTAAACATTTTTTTTATATTAAATACAGTTAAGGCAAATCTTTTTTCAAGTAACGAGGTGAATGGTCACCCTAGTTGCCTTCCTAAGTTTATTTTAATATTTCGTATATTTAAAAATTATTTTAAATATTACGTATGAATATGATTGATAAGTATACCATATTTTTGAAAAACAGGTTAAGGTTTGATCACCAGCAGAGGTTTGCTCTACTTATGTAACAGAAAAATAAAACGAAATCTTCAACAACAATCTCTCAACACTTATCGAGGTTTCACTGTACCCGCATTTCCTCCATTCATAAATTTTTACGATATTTATATTTAAAAATTTATTTGACTTTTCTGTTTGTTGCTGCGAACACTTTTTAATATTTTTTTTTTTTTCGTTTGTAATTTTTTCGTTTTGGGCTATACATATGAGTATGGTTTCTAGTCAGTATATATTATTGTCAATTTTTATTATCGCTGCTGTTGTTGTCGTTGTTGTTGTTATTATGCAAATTAAATGTTAATACACTGAATATTGTGATACAACGTTAAGTAGTAACATTAACGTATTATCTTGTTTGTATAGCATTTACTACAAACCAATTTTATGCTAATTTTGTGTTAACAAATAAATATCAAAAAAAAAAAAAATGTCCTTTAATCGTCACTCAATATGTATTTTATGTATGCTTATAAGATAAATTCTGTTCTATATTAATTAAACACATTAATATGTGCAGTTAAATCAAATTAAAAATTTAATCACAATTTATTGGTATCACTATAAATTTTAAATAACCGGTTTCTTGCATTATGAAATGTTTATAACTGACACATTCACAATAGGAAGATAAAACTTAAGGCAAAACTGAATTCAGTATGAATTTTGATCAATTTTGATTGCAATTTATGCTTTGTCTTGAAAGCTGAATGCCAAAATTAATTTTAATGTCATAGTTAAATGCATTATGTGGAAGAAGTTTTGCCAATTATTAAAACTAAAATATTTCAAATGGTTTCTTTCAAAATGTAGAGAATAATTATTGTTAGAAATGCTTTGCACTTTTGTAGTTCTATTGATTTTTAGCGACAGGTGTCATGTTTCATTTCTACTTTATATGATTAAGATCAAATAACAGCTAATCGGAACTCTCCAAAAATATTTAGATTTCAGAGCATTAATTCATTCAAATATGCATTCATTCGTCAGGTATATAAACATCAGTAAAAGAGGGGCAGAAAAAACATGCCCCTTTTTTGAATTTGCTTTCAAAAAATATTTAATTTGAGGAGCTCGAAATCAAAACGAAACAAAATGCAATGAATTAAAAATTTTTATTGCATTTTTATTTGGATCCCTCATATGGTAAACACATTTTTCATCGCTACTAAGTGAATTCAATATTTTTTCAAATGATAAAAATATCGGGAATGATTACCAGAATTTTATGTAGATTCATAGATAATTTCAGAAGCATACTTTCTGAAAATTACTATGAAGTTTCACGTAAGCAACAAAAGATCCACAAATCTGAAAATTGGAAGTTTTTTAAATACTTATTTGGAAAATTTGCACAGATTTGTTGAAATAGAAAAGCTATACTTTGAGAATCAAAAAAAATATCCGAGAAAAGTCCCAGATTCCCTAATACAGATTAAGTGAATCTAAGACCATTGATTTTGAACTAAATTATTTATATCAAATTATTTTAAAGGAACCAAGTGAACAAGATAATTAACAGGAAATTTGTATTTTTTTGCATATTCGTGTTTAGCGACATGACTTTTCCAAGCTAGTGTATTTTCAAAAACAGTTTTTGTCCATGTTGTGTGTGCTATATTTATACGCGAATGGAAAATCCGAACAACAAAGTGGCAAGGTGTTAGCCAATTTTTACCCATGGATGGTTTGCCAGTGCCAGCCCCAGAAGTGAGGGCTTGCAGAAATATTTCTATAGTTAGTTTAATTTGCATATATAATGACGTCCTCGATAGTCTAGTGGGTAGTATACTAGATCTTTATCCGAGAGGTTGGGACTCGATTCCCATCTTGTTCTGAGAATTATAAGAAGCTGTATAAGTATACACTTTGGGAGGCAACGGCGATACCACCAAGTGAAGACAAATTGCCACACTGCTGTTCGGAACCGGCGTTAAACTGTAGGTGACGACCTCGATAATCTAGTGAGTAGTGCACTAAACTTTCGTCTGGAAGCTTCGGGTTTGATTCCCGTCTTCGTCTGGTGGTTGATTTTCATAACTTTCTTATATTCACTATTATTATTATTGGGGTAGTGCACTGTGACCTTTAAGATCTATTGTGCCCCTTCATGGACTCATAGTATTTCCATAAGTCCAGCCTCCAGTAGAAATTTTAGTATGGATCCTACTTCTATGGAGTTGAGATTATCATCTGGTATTTGGTGGTTACCCAGATTTCATTTACGAATATGCATAAGTGCGGGGCACTGTCCTAAGATGTGCTTTGCAGATTCCTTATATTCTCTGCAGAACCTACATGATTCATTAGCTGTAATTCCCAGTTTTGTTAGGTGATAGTTGAACCTAAAATGACCTGTTAAAATTCCTGTAATGATTCTAAGACTATTCTTTGACAAATTCATACATTCATTGAAGCGTTTTAGGTTATAGGTTCCTAATAGTGCATTCGAATGCTCTAATCCTGGTCTATGTTCCCAGTATAATTTCCTTTGATTTTCTTCTTCTTTCTTAATTAGTATAGAGAGTGTTCCTTTACCTATTCCACAGAATGGCTCTGTACCTACGAAAGGAGTTGATGCTCCTTTCTTTGCTAGTGTATCCGCAGATTCATTCCCTTTAATCCCAATATGACCCGGAACCCAAAGGATCCAAACCCGATTATATGACCCAAGCGTATTTAGTTTATCAAGGCACTCCATCACCAGTTTTGAGGTAACCTGGTGAGACTTAAGTGCATTGATAGCCGCTTGGCTATCGGTTAGGATCGCAATGTTTTGGTTTCGGTAGTTGCGCTTGAGATTAAAGTATGCACACCTATCAATTGCGTATATTTCCGTTTGAAAGATACTGGTGTACCTACCCATGAGCTCAGAGTATTTTATCCTCGGCCCAGATACTACAACACCGGTTCCTTCTTCAGTGAGAGAACCGTCTGTGTACCATGTTATCATATGCTGGTCTATCTTATACGTTTTAGATATACCTTCCCATTTCTTTTTGTTACTAAGTTCTGTTTTGAATCGTTTTTCAAAACTAAACTTTGGCTGCATGTTATCCCTCGGTATAGCAATTTCAGGGTGCTGTCTCTCTAGAATGTCAAACTTCTTTCCATTAAGCCATCCATTTGCCCCGATATCTTCACCAGACATCCTTAGGATAGCCTTCTTCATCTGGGATTGAATGTGAATATGAAGAGGTGTAAATTCTAATAAGACCTCCACGGATTCCGTTGGACAAGTTCGCATGGCGTCAGTTACGCACACCCCAATAATAATAGTAATATATTCACTATCAATATGAAGTGTATGAGAATTATAAAATAGTGTACAAGTACACGCATTGGTTGGTAATGATAAAAAAATTGCCACACAGCCATTCGGAATCGGCGTTAAACTGTAGGTCCAACTCTGTGGTATCACAATAAGGCGTGTGTCCCTAGACAGCCATTCCAACCTAACCTAATTTAATTTGACATGCAGTATGTAACAAAATTGAGCAAATAATAGGGCATTCTTAAAAAAATCTTGATTTATGGTCAAAATATCGGAACTTTTAAGACCCTTTGGGAACCAGAAGGTATTATCTGATTTCCAAAATTTGTTTCCACTTTTGTTCATCTAGATGTGTAGAAACTTAATTATGCTGATACTTTTTAATTTGACGCCATTTTTGGCGATTTTTCGTGTTCCAAAAATGTCCTTTTATTTGTTCAACTTTTACATACTGTATGTACTCCAAATGTCATAAATGGGTTAATCGCTGTGACGTGAATGGCTCAATTATTATCTCAGCAATTGTTTGGATAAAGAAAAGCCGATAGACAATAAATTTAACAATAATAATGCAAAATAAAAAAGTGGCAATGTTGGTTTGAAGTTTCTTCAAGAACAGAGTATACTTTTAGGGATTTTATTTTTTTCAAAATTTTGATATTTGAGAGGGGGATTTAATTAAACCATAAATTTTCAACGGGGAAATTATCGAAATTTAAAATTTACAAATTTTTTCGTGCGCCTGTTAATTTAGCCTTCACTGTGATAATTTTGACCCTTTGGAAATATTAAGTTTTACTATGTCAAGAACTTTTTCGGTAAAAATATTTATATTATATATATATTATATTTATATTGTTTTATACATATTTATTGTGTTATGGTCGTCTGTTCCAAAAATGGCGGAAAAGTATTTAAGAGGTGTCAATATATCATCATCGACCAAGGGAAAAAATTATAGAAACAAGCAAAAATTTTTATATATTTTAAAAATTTTTATTATTTGAAAAGTATAAAGTTGCAGATGCTTTTTCCTTCTCTAAAGTTTCTACAGGCAAAATCCACCAACTTCCAATTTTAACCAATGGGCCATCATTAACCTTGGTTACATGACCTTGGTCGATCATCAATCGAAATTAAAATAGCTTTTCCACTTATTTGTGACCGGATTTTTGAAAGAACATGGCTGTCTTGAACATAATTTTCAGAGCATTTCAACAGCATCTTTTTGGCAGGAACACCGTAAAATTATTTTTTTTTGCCACAACATGAGAAGCTATCATTTGCTCCTTTTCTTAAATTCAGTGCCTTAATATGTTTCCATCGGGTTACGTCCTTTTTTTCGTGACAAACGGAGCATAAAAAATGTTTCGATTTGTGCTAAAACTTTGATTCACAAAATAGTAAAATATTAAAAACCCCAGAAAAGGGGGTTATTACTTAAAACAAGACACAAAAGTTTCGAAATAGGCACTAAAACAGTGAAAAAGGCAAAATTTGTTAAAAATAGAAAGAAAAAACAGGAAAAATAAAATTTATATATATGAAATCAGGGGGCTTGAAACCCGAATATATTTCATTACTCATTATGTAAAATTTTGCAGATAAAAAAGGAGAATTCCTCATAATCCGCTCCATGGTTATTACTTTTTTTGTTTTTTGATATTAAATACAAGTTTGTTTTTCGGTAAAAAACTGAAGTTTTATTTCATTTTTCACACGTACAGTAATTTAACCAAAAAAACAGTAATTTTTTTTTTTTAAAAAGTAATTTGAAATTATAAATGTAACAACACTGAATGGGAGTCACATTTAAAATTTCAAATAACTCTTGTTTTTTTTTGGTAAAATTACTGTATTTGAATAATAAAACACCAATCAGGGAATATTACTACTAAAACCTATGAATCCGCTTACGTCATAAAAATTATATTGGCGCAGAAAGCGCTGTCGAGCGTACGTACATACGACAATCTTTTATCCAGGTATAGAAGATATATTTATTTACCCTTTAAATGTGATCGGTAATTTAATTAGATACTCAAAAACTTTGTTGGACCCATGTTCAGTCTGTGGACTGTCTGACAGTTTCATCAAGGGAAAATAGTAAAATAGCTCTGGGTAGCTACGAGAATTTGTTCAAAAAAATAACACAATTTTATAAGCAAAATTCCAAAATATTTGCAAAATTTTAAGCAATTACTGTAAGTGTAACATTGGCTAAAAATTGTTTCCTTCCATCGTCTTAAGTCAAATAGCTAAATTTTTATAAAATTAGTGGATTTGATGAGAAATAAAATGAATTATTATAAATAAGAAACTAGTAAATTCGAAAAGAATTTAAATTCTAGATCGTAGATCGAATTCAGAAAAGTCAAATTGAATTCAGAAAGCGGCAGTTTTATTCAAAAATATTTTAACTTAATGTAGGGATAGTTGTTTTCAATTCAGAATAGATTTGTTATTCAGTACACCAAGTCCGAAGATTTCGAGTAGTTCTAACCGTAATTTTTTTCGTAAATCAATTTTCTTAGACAAGTTTTAACAGTGCCAGGTAAACGACAAACAAATAATTTGTCTTAACTTTTCGAAATTATATTTAAAGGTATGTAAACAAAAATGTCCTTTAAAAATAAAAATAGAGAAATTAAAATGGTTTTCAATTTGAAATTAAAAAAAAAAATAATAAATAAATAATGAAAACTATATATCGATGGTCATACGTTGACCCCTCGTAAGTACTTTTTCACCACTTTCGGAAGACAAGACAATAACGCAATACATGTCTATGAACAATATATAAAAATAAAATCAAAATAAAAAAAAATAATTTCAAAAATATTTTTTTCTAATTTAAAATGATTTAAATCCCAATTTTACATATTATTTATGTACATTTTATGCTTTTTTGTCGTCTCTTCCAAAAGTGGTGAAAAACTACATACGAGGGGTCAACGTATGACCAACGATATGTACCTACCTACCCAACGGGGAAAAAAGTACTCCAAAAGGCCTTTCGGAGTGTTGACAAGTCAGCTGTAGGAACTTCCTCTCCGTATGACACACCATTACGTTTTTAACATTGCATGCCATTGGAAAAAAACACTCCGTCTCACGCTCTTTGTGCAGCAGTTCGTTCGCTTTTTTCCACTGCCCTGCTCTACAATATTCTTCTTCTTCTTCTTTTCGAAATGCTTCAAAAGACCTCTCACGAAATCTTTGCGTTAGCAGTTTTGTTATTTTAAATTACAATGATCTTGTAGTTGTTTGATTTGGAAACGATTGAGTCTCGTAAGCGTTCGTTAACAAAACAAAAACAACAAGTGCTGAGCTTATACTCCTCAGGCGAGCTGCTGACAATCGGGCCTATTGGGTACTTATGGGCAAGCGAATGTTATATATCTACATATGTGTGTGTTTCATATGTTATAATAAATGATGATTTTTAATTAATTTTCAATATACGCTACACATGTATACAAAGTGTACTTAATGATTGTAATGTAAAATCAATAAAATCAATTAGCTTAAGGACACGATGTAAATGAATGGGAATGGGAATGCCAAAGTAAAACCTCAATTTAATGGCAGCGATAAATGCGCAATTTAACATTTATTTGCACAAAGAGAGTAGAGTATTTGCAATTACAAAAGTGTGTAATTTCATTTAGTTTTCAAGCGTAGAAATACAACTTCATTTCATTTGCAATGCATACCTACCATAAACAAACATACACTCACAAACATTCTACAAACTTATGCACAAATACAGATAAATAAAAACAGAAGCTAAATGAAGAGGTTTTGCTTTAAAATCGCAATAAATAAAATTCCCATTTACGCTAAATTGAACCTAATACGAGGAAAATCAGCACAACACACAACAGCAGCGAAATGCTGCTATCTAACGCAAATCGAGGGTAACTGGCTTAAATGCAGCTAAAGATAATACTACAAAAAAAAAAAATTAAAAAAAGGACGCAATTGCTGTCAATTTTACGCATAGTACACAGAAGACACAGCCAAAAAATAAAGCAAATTAATTCCAATTAAAATCAAGTTCTTTTACATTTTGTGTAAATTAATTTTATATAATTATTGCAAACATTTTACAACGGCTATGTATTATTTGGGGATCTAAATTGCAATAGAAGGGTACGGCACTATATCTGTGGTATGGTATGTCTATTTGTGTATGTGTGCTTGGGCTTGTGCCTCTTCTGTATCTGTCTGCATGAGAGTGTGTTTGTGTATGTACACTATCAAAATAAACTTAATCCTTGTTAGTAAATCCTTTCGAAAACCTCCGCAAGCTTTAAACTTTAATTAACTTAAGTGCGAGCATTTTGTCGGTTTCATTCCTTTTGCCTTCCGTCCTTTTTCGCTCCTTGAATTTAGTTGATTTGGTATTGCTGTTGTTTTTGTTGTTATTGCTGTTGTCTTTATTTTTGCTGCTCTATAGCTACTGATATTTTACGTTGTAGTTGTTGTTATCTTTTTTTTCAAATTTACTTCATTTATCGATTGTATAAGGAAAATTGTAGTAGGTATACGCACACACACTCACACATATGCACATACAAACATATATACTTACGTATGAAGTTGTAAATAAACAAATGTATTTGTGCGAGGGTTTATCAAAAATGCATGTACCCAATAGGAAATATTAGTATTGAACCACAATAAAGGGCAAGTTAGGATCACTGAACCTTTTGCGTGGCGGAAAAACAAATTAAAATGAGTATCGTTTTGGGTTTAAATCTTCGTAGCGGCTTTTTCGTAACTATTCATTGTCTCAGTAAATTTGATTTGACTTGCACAAGCTTTTTTCTTTCTTAAATATGGAAATTATTTTATCCTTAAAATTTATAATATTTTAGATTTTTTTCATTATTGCCAAATTGCCTTACTTCCTACAAGGTATTCTGTGTATGTGTTTGCGTAATTACGAATGCATGTGTGCGTGTTATATTTATCTGGCACTGAGCTTTGTAAATATGTTTCAATTCTAGAATTATTTATTTTATCTGCACACATATGTATGATATGTACTATTTGTTTTTGGGTTTTATAAAATTTGTTTTTGTTTTTTTAAACGATTGTGGAATATTAATTTTGTGCTGTTCATTTTGATATTTTGATTGCTTTCCAAAGAGAAGTATGAGTATTTAACTTGGGTGGTTTTTTATTCAAATGAACCCTTTTTATATATTAAGAGACATGCTTGTACATAGAAGTCGCTCCACTAGCCGATTCAGCACATATTTTAAAATTGAAATCATAATAGATTTTTCCCTTATAAACATCTACTATTTTCACTAATATAAACTAACAGTTTCGGAGAGGTAATCAAACTTTGGTTTCATGTGGCTTATGTTATAGGATTCCTGGCAGAAAAAAAGTATGTAAATCTTAAGTACAGAAATAAATTTTCTAAATTATAGACTTTTACCATTTTTTGAACCTCTATACGTTTATCTCCGAATTCTTTCAATGACACTGTGCAACAAAAATCAACTATTCTCTCACAAATGAAAATTCCAGAAGTGCTTTAGGCTTATTTTTGGACAATGATCCGAATGTCAATCGATTTTGTTGCAGCTCGTCGAGTTATCAAAATCCTAAAATAATACTAATTTTAGATATTACATAAGGTAAACAATGAAACTAGTGCACAAATAAACTCAAATTACTTTTGAACTAGTTAACATATAAAAAAAAAAAAAAACGTTATATTAACAGAAATTTCATTTGTATTTTTTTCATCAACAAAATATTTTTTGTTATTAACTTTTAATAAAAATTTGTCCTGAAATGTTTCAGCAACATATTTTATGCCCTTCATGGTCCTTTTTATCAGAGCCCAATATCTTTCTATTGGTCTGAGCTGTGGGCAGTTAGGTGGATTCGCATATCTGGATACAAGTGTTACATTATTCTTTTCGTACCATTCAACTGCTGCTTTACTGTAATAGCACGCAGCTAAATTAGACCAAAAAGAAAGTAGAAACTGTGTGCTGCTTTATGAATGGCAAAAGTCTTTTTTGCAGACACTCCCGGATATATATCGGTGTTGATTGTCCCAGTCAGGGCCGTAGCTAGAAATTTTTTTCGGGGGGGGTTTTCATTCGAAGAAAATATTCATAAATAATTTTTATCAAACTGATTTTTAAATAAAATAAATTAAATCGATGATACATTTGATGGACCCTAAAATTAAAATTTTAGAAAAATTTTCCAATTTTTTTTAATCTTAACCTCAAAAAAATGGCCAAAAGTGACAAAAAATTCACAGAATAATCAAATTAAATTTTTTGAAATAAATATTATTCAATGTGCAATCAAATGCATTTTTTTTATCGTGAAGGACATAATTTCATTAGCTCATTGACTTCCCACTACTGATGAAGTACCCAACCTCAAAAAAATAAAAATTGCCAAAAATAGTAGAGGCTCATTTTTTTCAAATGATCATCATTGGGAATTTGAGCCATTATGAATGATAAGGAATGAGGTTGAGATCTTTCGTGGTGCTCTGACCAATAATGCGTTAAAAAATAATTATATTTTTAGATTGTCTCCTGAACTGCATGGGGTTTGCTAATAAGATGGAGTTTTTGTGAAAGAACTTTTCACGTTGAACACGAATCTGAGGTCAAAAACTTCCCATAACGTCACGTTTTAGGAAAAAAAATGGGGTTCAAGCAAGTCTAATTTTACAAGGATCCGATAATTTTTTCTATTTTTTATTAATTTTTAAAATTTTCAAACTGATTAAGGACGAAACTTTAAATCAAAAACTGTTACTGACCTAGAAAAACTATGAACACAGGAGTGCTCAGTATCACCTTCTCTTTTTGATTCCGTAGTCAAACCTCATGTCGAAGAAAACAAATCGGATTTGATCGCATAGTGTAAGTAAGATTTCAAATTATTTTTTTTTTATATTTCACTTTTTAGAAAAAAAACTGATGGAAATAAAAAATATCGTTAAATAGATGACTTTTTTTCCATCCATTGGCAATTAATCTCTAAAATTAGAATAAAGTTTCCACATTTCGGGGGGGGGGGAGGTCAGAACCCCCAAAACCTCCCCCCTAAATACGGCCTTGGTCCCAGTTGTTACAAATGAAATGCTTAGTCTACATACAGATTGCCTGCCACACCAAAAACTTTTTGCGGAATTAAGACTTCCTCTTGGTCTTATACTGCTCCTGGATATTTCCTCTACGATTTGCAATATAAAAATCTACACCTGGAAGGATTGAAAAGTCACCCAGTACATAAGGCTCATCGTCCATAATGCAGCAATCAAAATTCCTTATGAAATCACGGTGCGATATTTTGGATCGTTCTTTTACCTCGCTGGTCTTCTTCGAATTTCTATCTGGAACTTTTTAGACCTTGTATGAATTCGCTCCTTCCTCCCTCTTAACTTTTCCAATAAAAGCATCCTAGTTTTTCAGCCACTTTCTTGCCAAATGTTTTGGGATTTTCTAGCTATCACCTTCTTGGCCATAGCAAGGTTATTAACCCCCCTACTTTTTGCCACTTCCTTGCTTCATATTAATGGTCAGGCGTTCATTGTATACTTTAGTAACACACGAAACGGTATTTAGCGAAACCTGTGCTTTTCGAGCAACTGCTTTAAAAGTCAAATTTGAATTTTCATTGCGCAGTCTAATAATTTTTTCACTCACGTCTATCTCGCTACTCATTTTGAAGCCAAAAACTATCGATTGATCTCAAAATTTGACATGAAAGCTTATACATGTTTAACAAAGCTACTTTAATGTGAAAAACATTTTAAATTTAAACTAGGAAAACACAATGAGTAGAAACGAATGGACTAGTTTCATAGTGCGCAAAACTTACACTGTTAATGTCGGACAGGAAGGTACTCGTAAAGAAATTCTGATAATTGTTTACTTCAATTCAAGGTTTTTTACGGAGCATTTGCTTAGTATTCTCCCATGGAACAAACGAACGAGAAAATTAACAAAGGTTCTTCAGGAAAACTACTTATAAATAAATTGTATGGAAAGCTCAACTTCAAGCAACTTCAAAAGTTACATTTGTGATCAGCGAAACCAAATTAATCCTAAACACTTCTTTAATTTCCATCTGAGTGAAAAAACTTACTTTTTGTTGTACAGTGTTATAACTGCGCAGGTTGCTGTAGTCATTACAGAATGCAGGAAATAGCATATTTCCCTATAAAAAAGATTTTTAACGTATATGGAAGTAGGTAGGTACATAAGATTTAACACTTACTCACGTACATATAAAATCGAACTAACTCACCTTAATAAACTTTTACATGCAAATGAAACTACGTTATCTGCATGTGTTTATTAACTTACATGCTACCTACCGCTTGTCAACATTAAATTTTACGAGTAAATTAAATAATTCAAAAACAGATTGCAAAAAACATTTTATCTAATCATACACAAATTTGAGTATTTTAAATAAAATTTTAATTTTCACTCAAACCAAAATGTGTTTACCCCTCAGTCCTGCCTGGTTGCTACAAAATAATAAAATAAAAAACTTTCACGACCTTTAGACATGCCCAGCATATGCTGCTCATATACAAGTAGATACATATGTACATACACTCAGTACATTCATAGCAATATATGTGTGTATATTTATTCTTCTTGTAACCAAAAACCATTTGGAATGAATGTTTTCTCTGGCACTTTTAACTACATAAATTATTCAACAAAAAACCGCATTTCAAATGCAAAAAAAACTCCTACCGCTGCTCTAATGTCAATTTTCATTTCACTACTCAATTCTAACTCAGTAACCATCCACGCATTTACGACCATTGTTGTTGAGATTGTTGCTGTTGTTGTTGCCATATTATTACTTGTTGTATGTAAGTATTATAGTTATTGTTGTTGTTGTTGTTGCTACTCTGTTTGTAATGTTATAACCTATACATTACATTTATATAAGCGCGAAGTCAATTTACGTGTTTGCAACCGAGGTAGGTAGGGTCAATAGTCAGTAGGTAAATTTTCATAAAAATCTACTAGATTAACACTGAAATCCCGGAAAAAACACGAAGAAGAACCGAATCGAAATGGTGACGCTATTTGTATGGCAATGGCAATGACAATGGCAACAGAATAAACTGCTAAAAACTGCTAGCCAAAAGCAAATTCCATCACTACAATGACTATGAGAAAGTAACGAGGAGGATGAAGGGAGCGAGTGTGTATAAGAAGTTAAAGAAATAAACGCGATGATGGAGGCATTTTACGTTCGTTCATGAATTGTTTATCTAAATTAGGTTCCTTTGCAATTACAACAAATTTGCATATATTTATTCGTGATTTTACTTGCTACCACACAGCAAGCAGAGCAGACCAGCCATAGTCGTCGTCGTGCTCGTTCTCGTCCTCGTAGGAGAAAAAATTACGTTTTTTATTCATTTCATTAAACTACAACTACGCCTTTTTGTTTTTGTTGTTGTTTTGTGTTTTTGTTTTGTTCTTCCGGTTTCCGAGGTTTTGTCGGTTTTGTACGTTAATTTATATTGAATCCAATACGTATTTTTTTTTTTATTCGCTTTTCTTTTTTGGTCTTCGTTGTTGGCATTTTTTATGTTTTATTTGTGTACCCTACATTCAGTGGATATACTGTGTCAGTTGTTTAGGCATATTTTTTTATGACATTCTTCTTCATCGTTCATCAACCCTGGGTTCATTGAATTGATTTGTTTTTATTTACTAAATTTATAGAGCGAAAAAAAATGAAAGAAAATTTCATTCTGTTGATTGAGTACCACCCAAAATTTCTTTTGAAGATTTTTTTTCGAAAAATGATTATTACTTTTCTCAATCGATTGGTGTGGAGAGGCATAGGAGATTTCTGTTAGAAAAAACCCAGAATTGAGAAAAAAGAAGGGATAGAGTTTTGGACTACAGAGATTTCCGTAAGGGAGGTCTATAATTTTTTCCTCCATTTAAAAAGGTTTTTTTGATTCACGAAGTCTGATAAATATCACCTAAATAAACTAGATACATATGAACCAGATCATTACTATGAAAAATAGCATTTAGATTTCATTTTCATGGTCTTTTAAAATAAAAAAATTTGTATAGTCAAAACCTGATTTTTGTCCATTTTTTTACTGACTGCTAACCTTGATCCAGTGCTGTTGGACAATGTCGAAGCGATTATCGCAGCCTATGACTAAAAAGCCAACCTCTTCATAAATTGACCCAGAGAAACTAAGTTTCTTTTTATCCTCGAACCCTTCCTCCCCCCTCCTCCCCCTCCTCCCCCCTCCTCTGCCACCCTTTGAAATCGTTAATATTCTAAAGAAAAACAGCCGAAGAATCTGCAGTAACGATATTTTTCCAAGTTCTGCATAAAAGCGTTGACAAAGTCAGAATTTCTCTAAAGCGACTAATTAGATCTCAGTCATGTTTTTATTGTTTTAAATATATACGTAAATATGTATATTTCATTTATGGGGAGGAGGGGCATGCGATCTGACCCAACACTACCATTCTTGATGAAAACGAATATGATTAAAAAAAAATATACCTCAGCAGGAACAAAAACAAACCCTTCCCATGTAGGGTATTCTATATTCTTGCAATACCTCACTAATCACTTTGGGTTTCTTGTTTTTAAGGATTTCGTTTTTGTATATGTGGGAAGTAAAATTTGATGATGGAATTTTTTTTTTTTTTTTAAGAGAACCGCATTTTATATAAGTGTTGTGGTTTTTAGGGTAAGGCTGCGTTAGGTTGAGCCCCAAAATTTAAGTAAGTATATATGTGCAAACATATAGCAAACAAATAAATAGAGAAGGATGTTGCTGACTGTATAAAGCTAAAAACGGCTGTTGTTACTGTTGCTGTTGTTTATGCCATAAATTGGTTTAACATTGTTATTTGGGAATTCAAAGGACGCATGCAAAAAAAAAAAAAAAAAACAAAATAAATGAAAAAAAAATAACTGCCAACAAATACACGAGCACAAATACAAACACACACATGTCTGCACGCACGAACGCATATATACAAACATCTATACGCACATACACTTGCAAGCTGTTGAGCGTACGCATATTTTTATACGCCCAGAAGCATACTTCTTTTTTTTCATGCGCTTTGTATTCATTAGTGCTATCGTTCGTTTCTTCGTTTTAACTGTTTTGTATTCATACAAAGACGCCGTTTATGTTGAACAACGCTAAAACATTGCGGCTGGCAGTCGGTCGTCAACACACACACACGCGAACACACAGGCATGTGTCGTTTTTGCTTCTGTTGATGATGTTTTAGCGCGCGCCGACTTGCCCGCAAATAATTCGCTGACATACACAAACTCGGAAAAACACACACACACACACACACCTCCTCACATACACACACATATTTCGACACACAATTATAATTGAAAACAAGTCTGAACCGCAAATAAGCTTATGGTTTGCGGCAAAGATAATGTCAGCCTAATGACTAAAGGCGCGCGAACGCGGGTTTGAGTTAATTTAGGCTAATCAGTTGCTGGTATAATATAGAAGGAGGAGTAAAATCATATATATGGAGGAATAATGGTATGGGATGTGTGAAACGAGTAGCAGTTCGTAAATTTGATGAATATGTTAGTAGTTAGTATCTAGTGAAAATTTTAAATTTTATTGGAAAATGTATCATTACACTTTTTTTTTTATATAATCACGCGATGCACTTGTATATCATATTTAGAGACTTAAATCAATTTTAGCGTTAAACAAATTACCACAAAATCATGCATAGAAACAAATTTGGGGAAGCACTTTAGCCTCTTTGTTTGTACTTTTTACTCCCAGAGCATAAAGAAAGAACACTGCTGAAAAGCTTCCTGATTTGTTTCAACATTATTGCAATAGAGTTCATGTTCAGGTTCATGCTAAGAACTTCACAGTATCTGATTCAAATATATAGTAAATGCAATACGTTAGTAATAGGATAAAATGTTGAATGATTCTTCAGAAGAATAGCAGTCTCGATTTGAATTGATTATCCAGAATAAATCACATTTAGCTATTGAAGAATAAGCCTTTTCTCAACTTATTTCACTTAATACAAAGAGAGTCACTTTAATAAACAATAAAATACAAAAACTTGATAAAGTAAAGGAGGAAGAATTATAAGTTTCTTAGTAGAAAATCAAACATTATGGTGGGTAAAAATTTTATTGATTCTAAAAATAATAAATAAACTTGATTTTTGTTGAAAAATACCACAACTCACTACCTTAGTTAATATTTTGTCTTAATGTTACAACATAAATTCAATGCAACCAATTCTGTCTGTCACTAACGAAGCAATTAAGATAATTTTTCAATATTTTGCACAAACTGACGGTGGCAATAACTAGTGGCAACAGTAGTAACCAAAGTATACGAAAAGGTAAACAATTAATTATACTAAGCAAATATTAGAGGGATACACTTCACCTGTTGTTATTGTTGTTGTGGTTGTCCACCCACAAAACTATGACCTTTTTTATTTGATACCAAAGCTGTCAATAACACGCTGTGCTACTTGTGTTTCGTTTTTTTTTTTTTTTTGTATTCTGCCTCTACTGCTGCTACAAGTCCTTAAGCATGTATATGCATGTATGTATGAATATATTTATGTGCAAATGTATGTGTTTTGTTCGTTCACCTTATTGTAATATAAAAAAGACACACCTACAATATCGTGACATATTTATAAACAAACAAAAATTGAAAACTAAAACACCACAACGACGCCATCAAACAAATAAAGGAACAGACAACAACAAAAACAACATCAACACGAAAACAAACAAAGGCTAAAACAACAGCAACAAAATTGTTAGCGAATGGATTGAATTCATAATGACATAGTAGAGAAATTACGGAATGAGTGTTGAATACACCAGCTGAAGACAATTTAACATTATCACCGACAGCGACAGCAACATTTTATTACGACGACAATATTTAGCGTGAACGATAAGACTCTGTAGTCCACCTAATCCATGCAAGCTTGTGGTGGAGTCATAGAATGGCGACGGTAGTAGAAATAAAACCCTAAAAAGAAGAAAAAGACATGGGTGAAGTTTGAACTGCTGAAAATCGATGTTGAAATCAGTTTTGTAAAACAATTGGAAGCAAAACTCAACAGTTGCACACATACATACATATGTATATATTTATTCGCAATCGTATTCGCATACCCATTCATGCACGCATACATATACACTCAGCGTGATGTGTCATTTGTAGTTTATGGTAAGAGGCATGTATGTAGGTGAATTGTCTGTTGCGTTGCACCCTTATTAAAGACAATGGCTACGGATGGCTTTGAAATATGTATAAGTATATATATGTAGAGTACATACATATTTATATAAAGTGACCAATGCTGCTGGCATGACAATGCGTAATTTAAGCGATTTCATTCTTTATAGCATTAAATTAAATAAATATCTACTCTTGTAAAACGTGGTTCCAACTTTAAGCTGTAAACGTTAGAGGACTCCTTACGATAAGTTTTAAACAATTACGAGTAAATTCTTTTAGTCTGTGTGACTAATCAATGCATCACGTGATTTTCATGTGCTTGTTAAGTTAGACTTATTTGAATTTATTTGATTAAATGTGTAGGGGAAAAGGCAAAATAGCTTAACTCGAGTTGGAAAAAATTTACTCATATATTTTTGATCATAAATACTAAACTATTGCAAATTTGAAGAATGATTTATGGATATAATTAAAAAATATTAAATTTCAGTTTTCATTCTGTGCATGTAGTCCTGTAAATTACACAGTCCAACAAATTAAGACTTTTTGGTTGCAACAGAATAGCCACCCTATAATCCTGAAAGGGTATATTGTATAGACCATTTTTGTAGAACATACTTATAGTCCAGCCCGTCTCAGATTTTTTTTTACAGTGGGTCAAAGTTTTCTTATTTTGGTCGAAGGGAGCTGAATACTAAGTGCAAAAAGTGTTATAAATTGATGTCTGAGGAAAATCTTATTGGCAAAGCTATATCGTAGAATTTTACAAGGGTCAGTTTTGTAGAACATTTTAACCCTTTAGTTCCCCTTTTTATGGGACAATTTGACCCCTTTTTTGATGAAAACCTGAAAAGTCATTTCAAAAGAAACATTTGAGGATTAAAACATTCCATAAAAATTTCACTAGGGGTCACCAAAGACATAAAAGTCATATGCACTTGTGGTCATATAATTATGTCACTAGAACAATATTTTATGGTGAGTTTGAAAAATTTTTGTATTAGTAGTCCAAGAATTATTTATAATGTCAATTATATTAACATATGAAATATTATGTCAAAATATTAAAAGCAATTACAAAAGAGTGACGTATTTTGCGCGCAGTCGGCAATTGTGTATGAAGGAGTAAGATTAGAAGTGGACATATAATTAAGTCATTTTATATTTTTTCGCAATCAACTTGCACTTAAATTCCGTGAAAACCAATAAAATTGATCATTTACACATTTCTGTATACTTTAATTGAACAATTGTTGATTTTGGTTGTGATGGGCAAAAATAAGAGTTCCACTCCCTCGAAGAGGGAGCTCATTTGGAAAACTTTCCAGAACCTTGGAATTCTTGCAAAGGTCGTGGAAGAGCTAGCCTTTTTACGTGGAAAAGTGGTCAATGAGATAAGATACTACAAAAAATTCAAATCATTTCACAATTTGCAATGCAAAAAACCACTTGAAACGTCTCCAGCTGAAGATAGGTACTTGATTAGGCTCAGCAAATGAACGATTTCTTAACTTTCATCAAACTAAGATCACAAATGGACTTAGATTATAATTCGAAAATATCAGCCAGAACTATACGCAAGCGAATAAACGAAAAAAAAAATATTAGAACGAATTAGCAGACATAAACCCAACGATCCAAAAAAAAATATTGCTCAGCGTATTCAGTTGGCTAAACGATATCTCCACTAGTACCAACATTTTTGGAAAACGATTGTTTGGAACTATGAATCCAAATTATATGTGTTTGGGATCGATGGAAGGCTCTTTGTTAGGCATCCATCAAATACTGAGCTGGACCCAAAATTTACTAAAACAAAAAACTGTAAAACATGGGGCCCTTGTGTAATGGTTTGATGGTGTTACACTTCATCTGGAGTTAGTCCAATTGCTTAAATCGATAGCAAAATTACTGATCAAAAGTACAAAGGCATCCTTAAAAATCATCTTCTCCGATACGGTGAAAATTTACCTTTGGGTTGGATCTTTCAGCATGATAACGACCCGATCTCGGGTCGTTAAGTCTAGGTTAAATGAGAACAAAATAAAAATTCAAGAGTGGTCAGCCCAAAGTCCATATTTAAGCCATATAGAAAATTTATAGAGTATTTTAAAAAGGGTCATGGCAGAGCAAAAACCTTCAAATAAGGCTTCCTTATGGGCTATCATTCAGGAGAAATAGAATCAAATCACTGCTGCTCAATGGTCTGGTACTAGACGAAGAGATGTACAGAAATTATCAGGCAAAAATGGTTTCCACAAAGTACTAACAATACCAAAGGTAAAATTTCAGTTCAAAATTAAAAATCATCAAACTAATTATTTTTAATCACCTTTCGGAATCGGCGTTAAACTGTAGTAGGTCCAACTATGTGGTATCACAATGGACCGTTCAGGCCTAATTGTGTCTCTCGACAGCTACTCTAACCTAACCTATTATTTTTAAATATTTTTTTTTAACATATGACTTAATTATATGACCGCAAACTATACCATAGACATACGATAATTTGGAAAAATTTTACATATTTCACATTATAACTGTTTATTTCTTTTATAATTTTAAATATTGATCTGTTATTTATTTTACCCTTGGTTTTGTTTCTCTTTATTTTTTCTTAAAATTCTTCTGTTCATAAGTGTATGACTTAATTGTATGTCCACAAGTGTATATAACGGTTAACGGTTAATAAAAGGAAATAGCAGCCTACCCACATAAATAAAATGTACTTTAATGTACATCAGCATTGATGACCTGGAACCAAATTTTCTCAATCTATGTATAAATGGTTCAGGGTCTTTCAGATTTTACTAGGGGCTATATGGCGCTTAGTTCGCCATTTATATATATATATATATTATTTTTTTTTATAACTATCCGACTTTTAAGCGTTGAAGTCCAGCTCTATTCATAGAAAGAAATAGATGGCCACAAACTTTCTTATTTGATCTGCTCATCACTTCATTATTTTCATGCCATTAAATATATGACGTGTCCGATTGAGTGGAATTAATGAAATTACTAGTCGGTAAGGCCCCAGTAACTGGCGCTATTTTTTTGCGAAAGAAATCTCTTTATGAAAAAACAAAAATCAAAAGAGAACCAAACTACTCGTTGGTGTTTGTTTTGTTATTTGTGTATGCACATAATTCGTTAGATAATTCTGAGAGATGCCGTTACTCATGTCTTCTCTCTTTCTCTTATTTATTATTTACTCCCGCTTAAGCAATGATTTTTTTCCACGATGAATGCAATGTTTTGTTCAATGAGAGAATTTTAAAAAAACTTCCGACGCTAATATTTTGGAATTGGCTTAATCAATTTTTGGCTAACCTACTCGTCAAGCTCTTTTAATTGATATATAATATGATATTGTAGCACTTCTGGATCTTCTGGAATAAAATTATAGTTACACTAATAAATGTATAGATAGTGGTTAATACCAGCACCTTATCAGAAAACGAGAACTTGTGTTGAATATTCAATTGCGTAAGGTGTTTTTGCACTCCATTTTTGTTCAAACATTATCCATTTTTCGAAGGGGAATTAGGAAAATTTTAACCACTTGCTCTTCTGCTTTTCGTATAATTCTTGTGGAACTTTGTTGATTTTTTTCAAATTATTTAATATTGTTGAAATTACTATAATATTTTCCTTCCTTTCACTAGAGTTCCGTAAATAAAAAGTTTTTTCTAACTCACTCGTATTTAAGTATGAAATGTATCAACTTCAATTATGGTTTTCAGCTCATCACTATTCACCTTCGTTTCTGGTAATCCGCAGGGCTCGTTTTCGAGCAACTTTAGGTATGTAGGGTTAAAGAAAACTTTATATTTCTTACTCTCGAAAATCAAATAAACAATAAACATTGATTTTTTCCATATATGTAAATATGGGTACTACTAAATAAATTAATTTTTTTTCTTGACAAATATTAATTTTTGGAAAACACACCCAGAACATTGTTACACTTACAGCTTTATTTTACTAACTATTTTATAGTTCACAGCATTTTGCGTTTTCTCTTCTTACCTGTAAACTAGAAGCTATTAAATTTTTTGGATAATATTTAATCTCAGCCAATCATGTCAAAACTTTTTGAGATTAAAAAATTATTCATGTGTGGTTTGAGATTTAAAGTAGCACTATACATACATATTTTGTATATGTACGTATATCTACCTTCAACACTGAAAGTAGCTTATTAAAAATGCAGGTAACCTCAATCACAATTCAACCCGAAGTGTTTCAAATAAAGTTTTGTTGCACTCATACAACCACACATTAATGTGTAATGCATATCCATGTGCACATATCCAACACTCACTCTAACATTTACACTGAACATCAGTCTGTCGCCTTTTTATACCCTCAAGCAAAATATTTGTACATGTATGTATATGTGTGCTGCTTCCTGTCTGTTGCTGTGTTGTTAGTTTTTTTTTTTTTTATTTTGCATTTTTCTCAAGGAAGTTGCAACATTTCCGCTTGATTTGCATTTCTTGGGGAAACTTTGTTATTTTTCATCTTAAGCTTCCTTCGACTATTTTTTGCACTTCCTTTATTTCACAGCCTGCAGGATATTATGTTGTTGCAGTTGTTGTTAGTGGCAGTAGCTACTGTTTATATATTTATATATATATACGATTTTTTTTCTGTTGATGTTGTTGTTGCTGCTGCGTTTGCATATGTTGTTAAAGAATCAACTTATCTACATAAAAATTATATTATATCCATGCATATAGTAATACCTAGTATATATAAGAAAAGACAACATGAACGCAAGTCTAAGGATTTTATTAGATACATACATATGTATGAATGTATGTATGTATTATGTTGATTTTGCTACTATAGTTTGCTGATATTGCAATAGTTGCTATTGTTAGTTGTTAGTTTTCTTGTTGCCTGTTATGTTTTACTGTTGCATCCTTTTTGGCTTTCTAATGACTATAACGTGAAAGATAATAATGTAGTTTTGTTATGTTGATATTTACAAGACTATGTAAATGCACACATGTATATACACACGTAATGTACATATAGTACACACACTTGCTTATTCATATGTATGTATTTTTTGTTTTTCTTTAAACACACAGACACTTGCTTGCATTTCTCGCTTATGTACCTACATTTTCTACGAAATTTATACATTTTCAGGAATTTCTTTGAAGAAAGTCAAAAAGAAAATTTGCATAAAGTCTTTTTAAATGTTGTTACTTGTTTTTTCTTGTTTTTGTTCCTGTTGCTTGAAAAACAAGACTATGCAAATTGTTTTAAATTTCTTTTGCCTTCTGTTCTTAGAAATTAGTAGAAAGCCAAACAACCAGAATATAAAATTAAATACTAATTGCATATTTTATAAAACAATTTAAATTTGTTTATAAATAAATATGAGCAGCATAAAAATATTGTATAAACAAATATTGCTGCGTTTATGTGCAATGATATTTAAAATGTTGTTATTATTTAGTTTCCTCTCGAACAACTAGGAATATGGAAATTGCAATTATGATTTTTATTAAATTTGCAGTTCTATGTATTTTCAAGGTGTCTTCTGAAATTTTCCACACTTGTTTATCTTTATTGAAAATACAATACTATATTTCTACAATATATTAAACTTTTATTGTTTTTTCTTTTCACAGTTCTTTTCAACTCGGTTTAAATTCGAGGCTCAGGGTTATAATAATTTTGAAATTCTCTTCAAATATTATTTAAAATTTTGTCTACTCATGCCATTGATGATAAATTGTAATACACTACTTAAGTAATATATTAACCCTTTAATGCTTTATCAATTCTTTTGACTGTTTCCAGTTTTCTTTTCACATACATTTTCAAGTCTGATTAGATTTAGAGATGAAATATTAACTTCGCTCATAATAGTCCAGTCGGTAGAGTAAAAAATCCACCAAAAGTTCATATTCTTATCTGAGATATTTCTCCAGTAATTGTTTGTGAGGGTATGGTAGATGGAAAAACCACAAAAATCCGTTCTGGGGAAGCAGAGCGACCGCCCGAAAAAACTCCCCTTTTGAAAAAAGCCTTTCTTTTACTAATAACTGGTTAACCGTTGGAGATATCAAAAAATTATTTGCCACAAAAACAGGCTTGAATGATTTCCTTAATTTTTTTGGTAATTTTTTCGTATATGTCTTAGTTTTCGAGATATTCAATATTTAAAACATTGCAAACTTTGTACTTTGCTTTGCTACCTTGGATGCACGAGCATCTTTGCTTTTTTGAATTTTTGCGCGCGGAGCCCATAGGAAAAATTGAATTACTCAAAAACCAAACAAGCTAGTAAGAAAAGAATCAAAAAAGGTTTTGAAGGGGATATAACTAAACAACATTCTTTGCCATTTTCATTGTCTACGTATAATTTTTATTATATAAAAATAATAATATAGTGTAGTTGCCTTTTGATTTTTGCAACTTTAACTATTTGCAGCCCTAATAAAAATAACTGGTTTTACTATATGTTATAAATTTACTATCTTTTAATTCAAGACATTACTTTTGAAAATGCTGAAAAGTTAGAAATAAAAACATTAACATTTATCAATTTTATCAGCATATTAAAATTAGCCAAATTTTGGCTAATTTTTAATGGTTTAAAAAAAATATTTTCTAATAAAACAGTCCAACCGCATTTTTGCAATAAAATAGCCACTCTATAATCCTGAAAGGTTATGTTGTATAGATAATTTTTGTAAAACAAACTTATAGTCCAGCACGTCTCAGTTTTTTTTTTACAGTGGGTCAAAGTTTTCTTATTATGGTCGAAGGGAGCTGAATACTAAGTGCAAAAAGTGTTATAAATTGATGTCTGAGAAAAATCTTATTGGCAAAGTTGTATCGTAGAATTTTACCAGGGTCATTTCTGTAGAATATTTTAACCCTTTAGTTCCTCTCTTAATGGGACAATTTGACCCTTTTTTGATGAAAACCTGAAAAGTCCTTTCAAAAGAGACATTTAAGGACTAAAATATTCCACAAAAATATTTGCCAGAAAATTTCACTAGGGGTCACCAAAGACATAAAAGTCATATATTCAACGGTTAACGGCTAATACAAGGAAATAGTTTTTTACTTCTATCAAAATTGTAATTTACGCAGAACTAGCATGCGCTTGATATGTGATCTGCCGGTTTAATCCAAGACATGGAATAAACCGGCATTCCCATTAAGAGAGGAACTAAATGGTTAAAATGTTCTACAGAAATGACCATCGTAAAATTCTACTATACAACTTTGGCAATAAGATTTTCCTCAGACATCAATTTATAACACTTTTTGCACTTAGTATTCAGCTCCCTTCGACCAAAATAAGATAACTTTTACCCACTGTAAAAAAAAACTGAGACGTGCTGGACTAAAAATTTGTTTTACAAAAATGGTCTATACAACATTCCCTTTCAAGATTATAGCGTGGCTATTCTGTTGCAGCCAAAAAGTTTTAATTTATTTGACTGTGTAATTTAAAAGCTAAAAAATTACATTAAAAAATTTTGAAATTTTTTCTTTTTGGAAAGGTTGCTGGGACTGATTGTATATTTCGTGTCATAAAAAGATTCCCAATTTTCCTGGGGCTACAAGGGATCTAAACAAAATAATTCAAGCATATACCTAATCTTAGGATCTATGAAAGCGCCAATGTGTAATGGTTTTTTAAAGCGGAAGAACTGTGGTTTTTTGACTAAGTTTACTTGGGTATATTTTTTTATATGAAGTTGAAAAACTTGAATAAAAACACTTAAGTTTTTTGATATATTTGTCTAACCTAATGTATGCCTAAGTTAGTCAAAATTCTCAAAAAAAAAAAACTTGAGCAATTTTTCTAAATAAAACGAATAATTTTCTGATTTTTTGTTTTCGTGTTGACTTGTATGCCATTCATTACATATTATAATATTATAAAATATATGAATATATTAATTCAGTAAAGAACCACGGAATACTAACCTGAGTAAAATTTACTCACTTTTCGCAAAAAAACGAATATTTCCACGAACTAAAGATAGTCTAGAAATATACATATATAGGAGCATAATAAATGATATTATACTAGGCAAACGATTGCGTTAACTATCATAGCTTCTCCGTGAAAAATATTTCCCATTAAAAACTATTTGGAGTCAAGGAAGGTTAAAAACGACCTGGGTTATGTTAAGTGTCAGAATGGCCTATAATAAGACCACATGGTACGACCCAAGGCCGTATTTAGGGGGAGGTTTTTGGGGTTCTGACCCCCCTCCTCCCCCCCGAAATGTGGATACATCCTTCTAATTTTTTATATTAATTTCCAGTGAATGGGGAAAAAGTAGAAAATAAAATCTATTGGACGGTTTTTGAATATTTTTTACTTCCATCGATTTTTTTCTAAAAAGTCAAGTAAATTTGAAATCTTAGTTACACTATGCGACCAAATCTGATTTATTTTCTTTGACATGAGGATTGATTTCGGATTCAAAAAGAGAAGGTGATGCTGAGCAATCCTGCATTCATAGTTTTTTCTATGTCAGTAACTGTTTTTGATTTAAAGCTTTATCGTGAAACATTTTGAAAAGTTAAAAAATTAATAAAAAATAGAAAAAACTGTCGGATCCTTGTAAAATTAGACTTATTTGAAAAATAATACAAAGCAATATTTTATTATGCTAAACTTGTCCGCCATATTTGATCCGGAATTTTGAATTTTTAAAATCTGACTGCAGATTTGTAACCAGCGCCCCTTAAAACACTGCGGACCACTGCGCTTTTCATTATGTCTGGTTGTGGGTGTGAGTAAGATAAAATCCGTTCTTTGTAAATTTTTTTCTGCACCCGTAGACATAAACACAAGGAAAGGGCCTTTAATTCCTAATTTTCAAAGTTACTAGCACGCCAAGGTTTAGCTCTACAATTTCTAAAAAATGGCCAAAAACGGTATTTTTAGGGATCTCAGTCCCAATTTTAATAAAACGTGACGTAATGCGAAGTTTCGGACCTCAGGTTTATTTTCAGCATGAAAAATTAATGCTAGGAACCATATTATTCGCTAAACCCATGCAGGGCAGTGTTATTGGATCAGCTTTAAAGTTTTTGGAGACAATCTTAAAATGTAATTAATTCTTTAACCCATTATTGCTCAGAACACCTCGACTCGGAAGATCCCTTTTAATGCTGTGACTGCACGAATTTAGGGAATATATGCTAACTTCATCCGGGTTCCTCATAATTGATAATGGCCCGAATTTCCACTGACAATCATCTGAAAAATTAGCCTCTGAATATTTTTAGCATTATTGGTCATTATTTTAACTTTGGGTAATGGAAAGTCAAGGAGTTATCGAAGTTATGTCCTTGACGTTAAAAAAATGCATTGGAGTTCTCATTGAATAATATTTATTTGAAAAAATTGAAATTGATTATTCTGTGAATTTTTTGTAATTTTCGGCCATTTTTTTTAGGTTAAGATTAAAAAAAAACTCGGAAAGAACAATTCCTAAAGCTTCAAGGCATTTATCCACTCTAGTCCCTTGACTGATAGGGTCCATCAAATGCAACATCGTATCTAATTTATTTATTTAAACACCAGTTTCATAAAAATTATTTATGAATATTTTCTTCGAATGAAAACCGCCCCGCCCCCCCTCCCCCCCCCCCCCCGAAAAAAATCCTGGCTACGGCCCTGGTACGACCTACAGTTTAACGCCAATTCCGAATGGCGGAGTGGTAATTTGTTATCACTTGGTGGTTTTGTCGTTGCTTACCAAGAGTTGTACTTGTACATTTTCTTGTAATTCTCATACACTTCATATCGATAGTGCACTGTTATCGATGTCGTAAAAAATAGACGTAAGCTCCACTTTTTTTTATTAAAATATCCTTTTCACTGAGAAAAAACAACAAACAATCTACGAAGAAAAAATTTCCTCAGTAAAGTTTTTCTTATAGAGTTAGATATTTTATAATACTATCTTTATAAAGAAAAACTGTGAAAAATAATTACAAGCAAATTTGGAAGGAAATATTTTCAACAAAAAAAACTTTTGGTTACTGAAGATCAAAACCAGCTAAGTACTATAATATCTGTAATAAAAGTTATAAGCGCTTAAATTTTTATTCTTGTCAGGCAAGTTTGATAGCAAATTTTAAAGAAAATATCTAACTATTTCAAAATACCATTCTTGAGATTATTTATAATTGGTATTTATATATAAACAAAAATATATTATGAAATATACATAGGTCGAACTTTGCTGTTTTTCCATTTTTTATGTTGAAATCTGAGTCGCAAATAAATATTATAGTCCATACACCGATTATACTTGTCCTTCCAAAAAAAACGCAAACTACTATTGAACTGTGGGTATTAAGAAATTAAACTGATTATATCGATCCACTTATCCTATTCCCTATATTGATGCTTTACCCTTGATAACCACAACTCTTTGAATACAGAATATAACATGAGTATATGTATATAATATTTACATATTTGTATATACAAAGTAATTACTTTATTTATCTGATGTTTTGCTGTTTTCATATTAAAAAACTTTTGATTATTTTATGCTAATTCAAATTCTGTGCTAATGTAAATTGTATTTCTACACATATTTTATGATTAATATACAGAGTAAAACCGCGCACCTGAATACATAATATTTTATTTATTTTGTTCATATCAAATTATCATGTGTGCATACTTACATATGCCATACACACACACAACCACACACATACAAGAGCATACACACACACAACTTTCAAACGAGTATTTCCTGAATTCCTTTATAATAATGATGGCTCACATGCCATCGAATGCGAATTAGAATTGTGTGGATATGATGTTATTCACACTTATCACATACAACAATAATAACAACAAAACAACAACAGTAACAATAACAACAAGTGAATAAATAATATCGCAAATATTTGTATTTTATGATTGATGTTTATTTTTTTTTGTTTGTATGAGTCTATCGAGGATATCGTCACTTTTACACATTCCAAACACACACACACACACACACTCAATGTGCACATGTATTTATGCATGCATTCAGCCATAAGCAAAAAAAAAAAAGAAGAAAACGAAATCGTATTTTTGCAACGAATTAAAATTTTATTACCAATGCGGTTGATGTTCTCTTTATTGCATATGGGAAGGAGTTTTGAAAAATAAATGGGCAGGAAGTTAGATATGTATATTGACAGCACGTGTAGCATTTATTTTTGTATGCTTGGGTGTAGTAGAACAACAATCACATCAGCAACCCAGACCAACTATGTACATCAACAAAGAGTACAAATTTTTAGTGTATTATTTTCAGTGTAGTAAACAAACATTCCAAAGTGTAAAGCGTCACTTGCGAAGTAATTATTTTGAGATTTTTTGTTGCTGTTGTTTGTTATTTTTCTTTATTTTATGAGACACTACCTCGCGCCTGAGCAGCATATGAAATTTTGTAATTTTATGTATGTGTTGCACTGTTTTTAAATATGTGAATGTGTGACTCATCTTCATGGTTGGAGGAATATGCAGTCTGCTCATAGCCAATGTAAAAGAAGCACAAGAAGAATAATGTGCAACACGAACCACAAAGCACAATTACATGCAAATACTAATGTAAATACTTGTATGTATGTGTGACTGCATGCTGGTATTGGTATTGGTGTTACATACTTGATGGTAGCATTTGTTGCATCGATAATGTCGCGCGCGCTTATTCTACGCTACTGCTTCACGGTAATTACACCGGAAGCACGCGAAACTCATCGCATCGTAAAAGGGCGACGTGTTGCGTCATTACGAATTCAAAATGGCATCAAAATTACACCACCATCGCCTTTGAATTACACACAAACGCACTCACACACATACACATATACAAAGAATAATGCAATAAAATTTTATGCATTTTATACTATATTGAAACTGATTATGCAAGTACGTAACTCCATTGCGAGATTTTGTTTTGCAAAGAACGCGGGCGTGTTCGAAAGCGCTTTAACAAGACTCTTAAATGATTGCTAAGTTACAGCAAGCAACAAGAAAAGATAAAAATGATATTAAAAGTTTTATGAAGTGTAAAGTAGATAAAAAAAAATAAATAATCGCTTTGTAAACACATTCCAATGCATATAAATAGATTGTTTTAAGAGAGGGAAACACAAGCCATAAAATTAAATACGACTTTTTCACAGTATACAAAATTTCAATATCAAAAATGATTGAAAATTGCAAGCTATCACCCCATAACTACAGCTCACAACAATCACAATCTCCCCTTTCAATTTAAAAAGCTATGCAGCTCCTTCATGTATGACACAATTCTGCTTATGTTTTGTAGTTGCCTACAAAACATAAACAACAAAAAGCAATAGCATTTGGTTGCATGGCAAAGATTTTCCATCAAAAATTCCATAGATTTATCAATTTAAAATGCTTTGTTTGAATTTAAGCCGTTGCAAGTTGCATGTTGCAACAGAAACAGCGACTACAACCATTATTGAAATTTCCAATTCATTTGTTTTTAATATTTGATTTCTTTTTGTTCTCTCCCCTCTTTCTCTCTCTCTCTCTCTGTCTTTGCAGAAATTCATCGAATCGCAAATACCGGCGGCATATCAATGAAAACGCTCTTGGCATTATACGCAGCACATTGAATAATGGTGGCTTCGGCCCAGAACCACCAAATATCAATAGTGAGCTCGGTATACCACCCAATGCTGGACCGATGAGCCAATTGGCTGCTGGTTATGGGCGCCCATTATCGCATCCGGGTGGTGGTAGTGGAGTGGCGGCAGCAGCTGCAGCTGTTACGGCGGCACAACAAGAGAAGGGCATGTTCTCCATAAGCCAATTGAATATTGAGCTAACAGAGCAGCATGTTGACAATAATGGTCGCATGGAAATTACATGTTTATCAACAATACCATCGGCTGTGGGTCAAGGGGAACAGTTTGCTGACTATAAGACATACTCGGTTAAAGGTGAGTGCATAAATGTGTGGAGTTTCCATAATGATGTTTGTTAGGAAATATCAACAATTTTGATGATGTTGTAAATGGCAAAGTTAATTTGTGTAAATGTAAACTAGTTATGATTTTAATGTTGAAAATCAGCATAAATTCATTGGTTTCAATAAGTTTTCTATTCGAAAATAGAGAACACACATAATGAATTCGAAATGAGTGGAAATTATTATTACGCTGACTTGGGATCTCCAATAACATCTGGTACTCAAAATTCAATTCGAAGTTATAAATATTTTAAAAATCACAATCGAATAATGTGTGCAAAAGTTAATATGCTCACATTTAAAATATGATATCTCTGTGAGCGAAAAGCTCGGCCTAGGCTCTCCATGGGTTTTTGTCTCATAATAGTAGTATCTTTGTGAGCTTTGACTGCTGAGCTATTCAGACTTAAAGTAAATCAATTTGTTGCATTTTTTTAAACTTAAGTTTTCATATTAAATTATAAGGTTTCTGTATAACAAATCAAAAAAAGAATATTGTGTTTAAGCCAGAGCAAATAAACATAAACATCTTGAGGTCAAACAATTTGAGGCTACCACCACAGGTTCTATTCGTACAGAAGGCTGTAAGATCCCTTTCGTCGGCATTGACCAGTTGTATGTCCCTTCTCATTGGTTCTAATCAGTCACAAGCTCCTACCTATCGACTTCAGTTAGCCGAATGTCACTTTATGTTTGCTCTGGTCAGTCGAATTCTCTTGTTAATCAATTTAAGATAGTCGTAATCAACTTACCTGTCGGAATAATTAGTCTTACGCGCCTATACTATGGCTCGGGTCAGTTATAGACTCTATTTTTTCGAGACCAATCAATCATTTGTCTTGTCTAGCCATGTATATACCACAGCTTTCCTGGTCTTGTTAGAAATATATTATACTTGTCTAATAAATCGTATGGATCCACTCGTCAGTTTTTACCAGTTATATGCCCCTACAAATTGGCTATAATCAGTAACTATGTTTGGCATAGTTACTTGTATCAAAATTGAATGCAAACGGGGTCGGTAAAATTTTCACTCCCTTTCAATGATCTTTCCATTCATGTTTTACTATATACCGTTGCATCTGAAACCCATTCTATAAGCGCTGGAGAGCAGCTGGAGTTGGTTCTCGACCCAAGTCATTGACAAAAAATACTACTTATTCATTTACGGAAGACAGCACCATTTTTTATTCATACCCCGATTACCTTAGCTCTTTTAGGATAAATATAATCGGATGTGCAATGACTAACCCACGCAATAATGACCTCCTGTCTATCTCAGAACAGAATCTAGTGGTTATGTGCTGCATTCTTAAGTAGGGTGCATGATTTTTCAAATCAGCACCACTAACGGATTCAGAGATTGCCGATGACGGGGGTCTAATTCTTTTATATCTTCAAAATTAATTTTCAATCATGAACAACAATAAATATCTCTCTCCTGACTGGCAATATCCAATTTTCAAGAGGAAGAATTGTTTAAAAAAAGCGTTCACCTTGTCGTTTGGATATGGCATTAATTGTAGGCAGGGTTGCCACTGCCTAAAAAATTTTGTAATCGAATTCTTCTAAAAAGGTTAACAATTAAGAAAAAAAAGTAAAAAAATTTACTCTTGGTTCAATCCCAAGCGAAGCCCACAAAATTTTTTTTTTTTCTAAACCAGTTCAATATTTTTTTAAACTTCTTGGAAGCCTAATGTAATTACAAATGTAGTGTTAATGGTTTGGTTCTAATGCAAAAGTTCTGTATTTGCATTATTCTGGAAAATATGTACCTAGCAGGTCATTCTTATGTTCTAAGACCCCTCATAATTTTTAACAAGACACATTTTCTCCAAAAAAAAAGTATAATAGTTTTCTCAACGGTGTTTTTTTATCTGTCATTTATGAAAAAATGGGGTTTAGAATCCCATTTTTAAGAGGAAGTGTAAGAGTTGAAGGAAAAGTGTGTATTGTTTATTGTTTATCTCTTGGTGATTAACAACTTTGCAACAGACATGAAATTCGTATCTGCTGAAATAAACAAATTTCTTAATAGCCGATCCCATTTTTCCGACTTCAGGTCATTGTGGGAGAACTAGATGTGAAGGAGAAAAACTGTGTACGCAGTCGTGATCAAATTACTATAAAACAGTTGGAAAATCTCTCGAAATTTTTTTTGAAAATTTGTGGCCCTATGTAATTTTGGTACTACTTACATTTTTAATTCGATAACTTGCAAGGATGACACCAAGTATGCATGAACAAAATTAGTGCTGCCCATTCTTATCGAATGACAAAAAAATAAACAAAATGAGAAAAAAGTACACGTGTGCGCAACCGAGAAAAAAGTAAGCAAATTTGCTTACAAATAAGCAAAACGGCAACCCTGATTGTAGGTCCCTTCTATTCGTGTCAAATTATATGAATGAATGCGAAAAGCTTGGCCTCCATGAACTATTTTGTCATAAGAAGAAAAAAATTCCTTATTATTCTTAATGTTTTGGGCATGTCCATTCAATGTGATGTAATAAAATACTCATATTTTTGGCGTGCTGGCAAAAGCAGCCAAGTGCCACGGCTTCATAAAGTCGTAGTAAAGATTTGATACGCCCCAAAATCACATATAATTCGCATTTATGATGGAGTTTCTAAAAACCGTATTCAACACCGAACCATAAGATTGATTGGGGAGATTAGGGTTTCCCAGTTTTATTGGCTCCTTAGAACATCACTAAAACTTAACTCGCGTAACTCTATTCTATCGTTATTTTCATTATAGATGTCCTGGGGAGATATGCCGTTTGACGAGAAAATTAGGGTAGTTTGAAAAGTCCGAGCGAGCACGGATTTAAGTGATATCTTGACCAATTTTATTCTCTTGTATTATTCAGCTTGTACCTTCAGTACTTAATGTTAAATCGCTTGGTAGAATCTCCGTAAGTTTCTTTAGTATTCCGAACAGTTTGTCTCCTAAAAACAAAGAAAAAGTTGATGGAAAGCACTAACCTTTAAGAACATTGCTACTTTCTTTCAAGAAAATGTTGCTACGTATATCTAAATTTTTCGTTTATGTCATTGGAATAATAAGCATTAGAATAAAAACTTTGTTAAATTTCAAGCCAGACGATTAAATCCACTCTGACTTTCTGAAAAATTTATATATTGGGAGTATGAATGTATAAACTCGTATTTTTTTTCGTAATTTGAACATTTATTGTGAAAAAGTGATTATAAATTTATTCTTTAAAGTATTGTCCATCGTTAGCCACAATCTTTTCCCATCTTTCTGGTAGCGTACGGATTCCGCGTCGAAAGAACTCCTCATCTTTTGAGGCTATTCACGAATCGATCCATTTTTTGAGTTCTTCGAAAGAACGGCAGTGCTGTTCAGCCAGGCCATGTGTCATCGATCGGAACAAGTGGTAATCAGAAGGAGCAATGTCTGGAGAATACGGCGGGTGGGGTAGCACTTCCCATTTCAGCGTTTCCAAGTATGTTTTTACTTGCCTTGTAACATGCGGCCGAGCATTGTCGTGCTGAAGAATAACTTCGTCGTGTCTATTCTCATATTCTGGCCTCTTATCCTTTAATGCTCGTCTCAAACGCATCAATTGTAGTCGGTAGCGGTCGCCAGTGATCGTTTCATTCGGTTTCAATAGCTCATAATACACGACAACTTTAATATCCCACCAAATACACAGCATGAGCTTGGATCCATGGATGTTCGGCTTTGCCGTTGATGTTGATGCATGTCCGGGCGGTCCCCATAATTTTTTACGCTTTGGGTTATCGTAACGTATTCACTTTTCATCGCCAGTCACAATACGATGCAGAAAACCCTTTCTTTTCTGTCATTCAATCAACAGTTCACATGTGAAAAATCGTCGTTCGACGCCTCTCGGCTTCAATTCGTACGGCACCCAATTTCCTTGTTTTTGAATCATTCCCAATGCTTCTAATCGTTTAGAAATGGTTGATTGATCAACTCCTAAAGATTCTGCAAGTTCTTGTTGCGTTTGACATGAATCTTCTTCGAGTAATGCCTTCAATTCTTCATCTTCGAACTTTTTCGGGCCGCCTGAACGTTCCCTGTCTTCAACATGAAAATCACCACTTTTGAAACAGGCATACCACTCCTGGCACATTCTAACGTCTATAGCACAGTCAGGATAAGCTTCAGTGAGTAAACGATGTGCTTCAGTTGCGTTTTTCTTTAAATGGAAGAAGCAAATTAAAACTTCCCGCAAATGTTTTTTTGTTGGAACGAAATTCGACATTTTCAGCTATAGTAAAACACTTTTGTAAAATTATGAAAATTATTTGACAGATCAATTCTTATAGTATTTTTGGCGCTCTTCGAGATAGAATAGCTGTCAATATAAAAAAAAATGGCGCATATGATAGATATTAAGTTAGTCACAATTACGAGTTTATACATTCATACTCCCAATATGTATATACCAGGCCAATTATATATGTGAGATAAAATAAACTAAACTTGCTATACTTTTCTTCGATTTGTTGTACTGCATTTTGCACATAAAATATTTTGCAAGACTTCTTAAAAAGCAATTTGGAAATTGCTTATACACAGACGTCCTCATAGATATAAAGACTTGAAAATTTCTAGAATTGCATTAGAATCTATTATCACCAAAACTCATGACAAATAACTCGCTTAAACGACTAAATATAGTATAATTTACAAACAATTTAGTTGAAAGAAAAAGTAGAAAAGAAAAGCGTGAATAAGGCTGAAGAATGGAGAATTTTATTCTTTGTATTTTCAATGTCTATATCTATGTGCATGTATTTACGTCTCTATGTGTGTATGTGCGTAATGTCCTCATCAGTGAATTTACATTTGAAATAAAATTTTATTCAAATTTTGTGGTCATTTTGCTAGCATTTTTCACTTGCTTGACTTTTATTTTATTTTAAAACATTTTTATGTTTTTTTTTCTGTAAAATAATACCGGAAGACATAAAGTATCAACATTGCAAAGTGTGTGTGTGTGTGTGTGTGTAAATGTGTCTTTTCTGTCTATGTAGTAGTAGTAGGTAGTATACACAAATGCGTAACAATTTATTTTTAAGGACATTTACTGAAATTACTTATCTCTATGTATGTGTTTTATTTTAGTATATACTTGGTATATAGGGTGTGTGCTTTGTGCAATGGGTGTTAATATTTATAAATATATGTACTTTTTATATTTATGTATATATTATTCATTCAAGTTGCTAGTCTAATTTATTTTGTGTATATAAATAGGTTGAATAGGTTGCAAAGTAGTATCCTTGTGTATATACATACATACATATTATGTGTAGAAAGTCATTAGGCACAGTTTAAATATGTATGTGTTTATGTGTGTACGTAGTTGAGAAAACCTGTAAATTATCTTAAATTGTTAGAACTAATTTTCACTGTCGTTGTTTTTGTTGTTTTAAATCGGCTGTTAACGACCCTCAGCACACTTTCCTTCTTATATATGTAAACGAGGAATACCGCATTTGCCCACATCAGATCTTAACAAGAAGGTACTAAGAACGCCCTTCTTCAAATGTCATTTACGATGAGGTGGGTGTGTATGGTACTAATATTTATGGTTATAGTAGCAAGCCAAAAATATAAAAAAAGAGTGCAAAAGAATTTTGCTGCATACAAATACGCACATAAACACACATACAAACATAAATATATTTTTTTAGGAGATTTTTTGAAAGCAATTGTGTAGAAAATTAATTTTCGTTAACTTCAAATGTTATAAATGTGCTAAAAGGAATTTTATACATAAATACATACACCAACACACACACACAAATATACATATGCATACATACATATATATGTATATACTTATATTTACGCATACCTAGTAGTAGAAAAGTAGCAAAAGCTTTACGCACACATAGCTCGCTGTTTGTTTGCTCAATGACTTTTTCGTTTCTTCAAACTCATAAATAATTGATTATGGGACCTGTCAATGCCTTTTTGCAGCACGACCTCATACCACACTCGATTGTATTGCTTCCTTAACACAACCCACACTTCGAAGTCTTCCACTCGTCACTCAGTCTGCGGTGTATTTAAACCTTACGACCCACGCAGCATAACATATATACATAGCTCTAACTTTCTTTCCTGCAATGAATGAATACATAGTAAAAGAAACTTAAATAAAACTTTTACTTTACCTTAATCCACAAAAACACAAATGGAAAACAAATCAAACACAACTAAATCCTAAGTATAGAGGAGAATCATTTGGCGCCGTTGTCGTTATCGCTGGCTCTTGCTCGCGTTGTTGATGTAGTTAGTTCGAACGTCATTTCGTGGGATTCGATTTGCCTGACCTTTTGCCAGTCAGGCCAGCGTCAAGCGCTCTTCCCCCTAGTTAGTTTTAGCCATATGTATTTTTCAGGGTATTATTGAATGTTACAAGTAACTGCTAGCTTAATCCTTGTTTATTTTGTTGACATTTTGTTTTTTTTTTTTGGATCTAATTGTGGAAAAATACGGAAAAAATACAGAAAAGAGTATAAGTTTTATGCGGAAATGGCGTTGTTTGTCGTATATTCTTATATATCCAAAAAAGTAAAACAACTTACAACAATAACCAATAGTTGAATAAGTTGTGTCCAACAACGGATTTTTGTTATATTGTTTCCTTTTACTTTTGATGATTTAATTCCCAAAATAAGTTCTTAACTAGTAGCATTTGCGAAAAGAAAAATGAATTCTGAAAACAGCAGAAAAAAAAATGAAGGAGGAGGGATATAGTTTCAAAAGTCTTTAAGATACATTTAAATGTTCGTACAGAGATTTATTACGTGTGAGATTTTCTACAGCTTTATAAATCTTTAATTAAGATTTGTTAAATAACAAAGTTTTGAAATCCGCATAATTTGTCATTTTTGATATAAGGAGATTGGTAGAAAAAATTCTTCAAATTTTTTTGTTATTAAAATACATATATTGGCAAAATCTGTTAAAGAAATAAGCTTTTGTAACCTTAAAGTGTCAAAACCATATTTAATTTGTCTTTCCACTTGGAACAAATACATAGAAAATAAATTAAAATTAAGCATGATAATTACCATAAATATGAAGATATTTTGGTTTTGTCAATAAACCAATTAAAACTAGGCAAAAACTTATACAAAAGTAAGTGTGTGTGTGTGTGAACACAAGCACATTCCATCAAAAATTTCAAGTGAAATTAATATTGAAACAGTGTAATTCATATTACTGCGATTTCAATTTCACTCGAAAGTGTAATTTAAAACATGACTTGAATTTACATACTTCTAATATCTAGGGGAAAGGCATGCAGATTGAGACGGCGTGCAGGTTGAGACAGTCCAATATTTTTGTTTTTTTTTCAACTAACGATACGAATGTTTCTGCTGTCACGTTGATATAACATCAGTAGTAAGTTTTTCTTTACAGAGAGACCTTCTTGTTGCCATTCCTTATGTTTCAAACAGAATATCCAAAAAGTGAATTTGAGAATTTTCTAAACGTAAAAAAAGTACAGTTATTGAAGCCGTACAAAAAGTTTTATATAACATTCATACTACAGTTTTTGCTTTATTTTAATGTTCCGAAGGAATTTTGAACATATCTTGCATAGTGAAAAAAGTATTACATCATTTCAAAACATCGGCGATGATTGAAAGTTGAGACACATGAAGGCATATAGGTTGAGACGCTATGTGCCGTTATATGTTTTGGAGGGAAAACGTCAGAGACCTCATTTTAATGCTTGTTTAGGTTCGGAATTGATATTGAACTTTTATAATGAGCGGACACGGGCAGTCAAAAAAATGATTATGTTGATTTCTGATTATACATATGAAGAATTTACCAGCCAAACTAACTATCACAAATTCCGTGGAATGCAACAAGTGTCAACAACCATTCCATTTAAAGTGTACCAACATAACGCGAAGTTATTTCACGTGCCGAAATTGCAACTCTGATGCCGACCTTTCTGACGAAAATTAATGAAATTTCATACAATTTTTTCACTTCTTCATGGCTGAAGCCTTTACGATAAATAAATTTACAATAATACTTTGAAATTCATCATCATATTGGAGTATGAATGTATAAACTCGTATTTTTTTCGTAATTTGGACATTTATTGTGAAAAAGTGATTATAAATTTATTCTTTAAATTATTGTCCATCGTTAGCCACAACCTTTTCCCATCTTTCTGGTAGCATACGGATTCCGCGTCGAAAGAACTCCTCATCTTTTGAGGTCATCCACGAATCGACCCATTTTTTGAATTCTTCGAAAGAACGGAAGTGCTGCTCAGCCAGGCCATGTGTCATCGATCGGAACAAGAGGTAATCAGAAGGAGCAATGTCTGGAGAATGTTCTAACTTGCATTCAGCATTGTCGTGCTGAAGAATAACTTCGTCGTGTCTATTCTCATATTCTGGCCTTTTATTCTTTAATGCTCGGCTCAAACGCATCAATTGTAGTCGGTAGCGGTCGCCAGTGATCGTTTTATTCGGTTTCAACAGCTCATAATACACGACACCTTTCATATCCCACCAAATACACAGCATGAGCTTGGATCCATGGATGTTCAGCTTTGCCGTTGATGTTGATGCATGTCCGGGCGGTTCCCATGATTTTTTACGCTTTGGGTTATCGTAACGTATCCACTTTTCATCGCCAGTCACAATACGATGCAGAAAACCCTTTCTTTTCTGTCGTTCAATCAGCAGTTCACATGTGAAAAATCGTCGTTCGACGTCTCTCGGCTTCAATTCGTACGGCACCCAATTTCCTTGTTTTTGAATCATTCCCAATGCTTCTAATCGTTTAGAAATGGTTGATTGATCAACTCCTTAAGATTCTGCAAGTTCTTGTTGCGTTTAACATGAATCTTCTTCGAGTAATGCCTTCAATTCTTCATCTTCGAAATTTTTCGGCCCGCCTGAACGTTCCCTGTCTTCAACATCAAAATCACCACTTTTGAAACGGCCATACCACACCTGAAACATTCTAACGTCTATAGCACAGTCAGGATAAGCTTCAGTGAGTAAACGATGTGCTTCAGTTGCGTTTTTCTTTAAATGGAAGAAGCAAATTAAAACTTCCCGCAAATGTTTTTTTGTTGGCACGAAATTCGACTTTTTCAGCTATAGTAAAACACTTTTGTAAAATTATGAAAATTATTTGACAGATCAATTCTTATAGTATTTTTGGCGCTCTTCGAGATAGAATAGCTGTCAATGTCAAAAAAATAGCGCGTATGATAGATATGAAGTTAGTCACAATTACGAGTTTATACATTCATACTCCCAATAATTTTTTTTGTTCCAACATTTTCTCAATTTCTATGACTGTCTCAACCTGCATGTCAATAATTTTTTTTGCCAAAAAACATAACTTTTTAATTTTTCAAGCAATGCTACTATTTTCTGTAGCAAAGATGTAGCCCAAGATATTACGTTTGCTACGGTATATAGCTTTCTGTGTTATTTTTTTTTAGTAAAAAATTTTGGACATAAAAAAGCCCGTCTCAACCTGCAAGCCTTTCCCCTAATATTAATTGCTGCGATTTTAGCGATCTAAAAACAAAATTTTTTGTTGCTGAAGGTTTGAAATATTTTACTTACAAGCAGTAAAACTAACTTAAGAGAAAGAGGGCGCCTTACAAAGTCTGCAAAGCCAAGGTCGCTTTAAAGTTTGACAAACTCTGTTTTTTTTCGTATTAGACACTTTTCTTTACCGCAAAGTCAATTTTAATTGATTACTAAAAGAAACAAACGAAATATCGATGAAACTTATTTAACTATTTGGCCAATTCTCCAAAAAATATGTATTTTTTGGTGTGAAAGAATTTTTGCTTGCGGTATGGGCTTACATGTGATGTAAAATGAGTTGGTGTGTTTGCCCCTCTCGCTCAAAGAGCTTCGCCATGAGGAAGTGTGAATACAAACCATAGAGCAAATGAGATGGCAGTAAGACAGCCGACGTCGACTTCTCTGATTGTATTATACGTTGCAGATCCCAATACGCTCATATGCCAAAAGCCTCTCAATTCACCGCATTATTTATTGTGAGTTAAATCTAGATATTGCTAGCTATAGGCGACAGAGAATTTACGGGTTCTGGGACTAAGGAATAATTTTTGAATCCTTTTTGGATTGGGACATTAAAGAGGTTGTTTTGTTTTAAGAATAGGATATAGACTAAAGGGCTGTTTGACTGTTACTACAAACTCAGACACCTCTTTTCTCCATTTACTTTCAATAACATAGTCCATTGTCCTGATTATTGCTAAAACATCTATCTGAAGTCAAGTAATTCGGGTAAAAAAATTTCTACCGGAGGCATTTACCTGCTGAATAGACGTATTTTTCCTGCAATAGATTTGAACATTGCAGGAACATATCTTTATCTCATGGTTCTCCTAACTTAGTGGTTTATTTTTAAGTTTCAATGGAATTATTTTTTATGTGGTGAGTTTGAAGAACGCCGCACATAAAAGGTCAAGAGAACCCGCCTTTAATATTAGCGGTGGAATCTGTTTCATACATAGGCTATTTCTGGACAAAAATTAATCTAATCTAATCCTAAAATCCACTGTCTCAAACAGCGGGATGACAAACTTTATGAGATACTCTGTGGTGCTTTATAAAGCTATCTATATTTCTGCTATTCGCTAGAAATTGTTACATACCTATCTAAATTTATATGAAAACATTGACCTTTCCTTAAAGCTTATCCATTTCGAATGCTACTTTTTTAATTTAATATAAGAATTTTATAAAATCCTTTTTAAATGCCTAAAGAAACATTGACACTAATGGATTTTAATGAAGAAAAAATATCAATGGTTTAGATTTATTTTAGTCATTAAGGCAATTGCTGCTTCTGTTGTCATTTCTTGCCATTTTTGTTTGTTTTTAATGTAGTAGCATTGAGATTCTACACTTTCTACACAATTAATTTCATCAGTTTACCTTCACTCCTAATGTCAATCTAATATGTACAGGATGGAATAAAAATGGATACCTTAACTATGTGCTTTTCAACCATTTCACGACCATTTTTTGTTTTAATTTTTTCACTTTTTCAACTCCCTTCTTTTCTTCTTTCCTTTCTTTTCAGTTGAAGTTGAGCGAAATGAAATTCTCGAAACATCTACATCAATGCCCAGCATAGGCATGGCTGCCTTGGGTAATGGGGGATCACATTCAGCGGCAAGCGGCCGGAGTAGTAGCTTTAAAGAGGAATACTTATGGACGCTATGCTTGGCGTTAGTGTTGAAGATGTCACCGCTGGCGCAGATGCTGAGGCTGAGATATTAGAACGTGTTGGTAGCGATGGTTGGCAGTGAGTTGGGCTGCGCGGCACAATACCGAAATGGCCCACCGAGCAAAAAATAGAAAGGTAAAAATTTTTATTTCGCAGCAACAGCAGCAGCTACAATTAAAAACAAACAAAAAACTGATGTGTACCTTTAGAGAATATGTATGTAATAAAGACGAAGAAACCAAGAGAAAAAATTGTAAAAATGTGTTAAAGAAAATAAGGAGCAAAACAAAAAAAAATAAAAAATTAAAATAACAAAATGTAATGACTGCATGTAAAAATTTACTACCCCACAAACGAAATACGAGAAAAACAAAAAAAAAATGGTGAAATTTAGAACGAAGAAATAACAAAAAAAAAAAAAAACCGAGAAAACTTTAATTGCACAAAGGATGCGATTTGCGTTGTTGTAATGCAAGCGCTAGTCTGAAACGGAAATGGAGAGGCACAGAAAAAACTTGAAGAAGCTTAGCTTTTTTGTAAATGTATGTGTGTGTCTGTCTGTTTGTCTCTTTAACATTGAAGCGAACATAAAACAATAATTTTTCGTTTTTTATAAACTACAAATTAGCTACAAAAAAATTTTAAATAAGTAGTTTAATTGTAAATAAAAAAGTAAAAGAAAGATGGTAAAATGCAAATATCTAATCAAACTGCGCGAAGCAGTAATAGAAAGAAGAGAGAAAGAAGAAGCTGCATAAAGTGGAAAATATATATATTTTGTAATTAAAAATGGGGAAAAAATAAATTTTGTATTGTAGAAAAGAGAAAAAAATAAAATAAAAGTTAGCAAACTACTAGAAAATATTTGTAGCGAAATTAGGGAAGAAAATTTTCATGGAGGTAAATTGTAATTGTAAAAATGTGTTTATATATGTATGTTGAAAACAAAGAAAATTTAAAAAAATTAAATATTTTTCGGACACAAACCAGAGCATTTAAAAATGTGTGAACTGGCTGGGCCAGTTTGATTTTGTTTTTTTTTTCCTTTCAAAATTTAAAAATCTAGTAAAATATTACTATATATGGTAAATCCATTGTTGGTTTTGAGCTTACTCCATATCCATATTCTTCATTTCCAGTTTGTGTCGAGACAATCCTTAGTTCCTTTTCTTTTGAATAGTTGACGCTCTAGAAGTAAAACAATTTTCAAGAAATAACGACAAAACCGGGTCCGTAACTATCATATTGACTTGATTTTCGTGAATGGGAAATGCAAAAATGCTGGCCAAAACATAAAGCTTATATTGGATTATTGCTAATAACGAATTTAAATGTGAATTTTTGAAAAATTAAATAGTGGCTTGAATATGGCAGAAAATTTTTCTAAAAAGTAATTTGGTTTTTAAAGTTTTTTGAACAAACAAGGGGCTCTTCTTACGTGAAGGAACATTTATAGAAAGCAAGCAAAAATACAAATACTTTTATTACGTTTATAAAAAATTTGTTTTTTGGATGATGTATTAGTTTTTCCTACTTTGAGTTGCCTTCGTAAGAATATATGTTTATCAGCATTTCCTCCGATAATTCTAGAATATTTCCCAAAAAAGAAAAAAAAAACAAAGAAGAAATAAACTAAATAAATTAAATTACCTAATACAATACACACATAAACATAGAAATAAAAAGATAATTAGAAAATATTTTTTCATATTTTTCGATGTGTGTGTTAATACTAAAAATAAACTATTTATGACCGAAAAAAAATATTGAGGAATTAAAAAATAGATCAAATAAAAAAAAAAAAAAAAAAATAACAAAATATTCCGGAAATTGCTAAGCTAATATAAAAATAAAATTCAAAATATTAAAAAGAAATAAAATAATAAACTAAAATTACTGAAAGTAAAAAACCAAGAAGCTTAAAAATACAATCAATGTTGGAAACTAAATTAAACAAGAAAAAAAGGAAAAAAAAAACACACTTTTGTTTGTTGATCTAAACTTTGGAACATTTTTTGTAATGAACAAAAAAACAAACCGAAAATAGTGAAAAATTTCCAAATAAAAGTTAATATTATAAATAAATATAAATAGATGTAAAGGTGTTAAGAATATTGTATTGTGGAATATGTGGAAAATTTCTCTATTTGAAAAATATTAATTTAAAAAATATTGTTCAAAAATTTTATTTGTGATTTAGTTATGGTCTTGTACTTTTCTTCAACTCTGCCCATCTTAAGAGAAGTGATTCTTTTCATCAACTACAGAAATGTAGTATCAGTGATTCTAAAATGTTCACTATTCCCGAAACATATTGCAACTCTAACAACATTTTCAGTGTTTCATGGATTCTGAAAAAGAAGTAATACAAAAACCACTTTTTTCACTGAATAACAATTAACAGTTAGTTTCTTTTCCTATTACCGTAGACTATAAATTTAATACTTTAATTTTTCTCTTCTGTTTATTAAAGGAACATTTCTTATTCAATATTATTTATTGTGAATAGTATAAAAATTTGTAAATTGGAATGTTAGCAGTAGTTAGGTAAATTAATAGAAACGTAAACTCTATAACGCAACAATTTTCCCCCAAATTAAAACCTTATTATATTTTATAGGGAAAAGGTAAAAAACAAACAAAATGTTTATTAAACCAATAAACAAAATAAATATATTTAGTGAATATATTTTCAAATGCTTTAAATGTCTACAAACAAAAGGTAAATATTGCAAATTGCTTCAATTACATTTAATAAAATAAATGTAAAATTAAAGAAAATAAATAAATCTATCTGAATATGACATTAAGAACCTCTCTTTCTGAACAAACAAAAAAAATGTAACGTTAGGTACTTCGTAGATGATAAGCTTCTTTTTTGAAATACTTTTAAAAATACATATATACATAATTGTATAAGCCTGCAAAACATTTTTCCTAAAATCCAAAAAAAAAAACACAGAACTAAAAGAAATAAATGAATGCAAAATGTTTTAAGAAATAAAAAAAACATTTTTGTCAAAAGTTTAAAATTACAAACAAATAAAAATAAAAAATTAAGTAAACATTAAAACGGTTGTTAAACAAAAACTAGTGAACAAAATAAACAAACAAACAAAAAATTAAAAAAACAAATTATGATATGAACAAACTTCGCAGCAACTTTGAAGAAAAATATCGAAAAACAAACAAAAATTATTAAAAATAAAAGCAGAAGTAAAACTAAGAACAAAAACAAAATTACTTGGATAGTTGCAAAAATTTGTGTATTACAAACAACATTTTGTTCATATAACAAAAACCAAACTAAAATTATTATAAAACAAACAAACTAAAAACACAAGAATTAAAACGTATGAAGAAAAACATTTTTTATAATAAAAACAAACAAAAAAAAAATAAATAAAAATGGCTAAAATGTCTTATGCAGGTATTGACGTCTTCCTATGCTACGCTGTCTATTATTAACTAAACAACAAAACAAAATAACAACAAAAAAAAAACAGAAACAACAAAAAAAAACATTTAAATTAATTATACACTTACAATTTAGATATATTAAAAGGATGAACAAAAACAAAGAAAATTAAAACACAACTACAACAACTTACATATACATATATACTTATATATATTACAAATGTAACTTTAGGTATATAAAAATAAATTTAGTAAAATCATTTTTAATATTTTTTAATACGCAGAAGAGAAGAAGAAATATAAAAACACAATTACTTATTTTCATAATTTTTTATTTTTTATTTTTTTTCTTCTTTTAATGTAATTAATGACTACGTTAGAAACGCTGAACTTTAATGAATTAATTATTTAAATATACCTAATATTATATAAGTTATAGATAAGAAGAAAGTGTAAGTTTTTATAATTATTCTACATAGTTATGTCTATTTCTGTTACTTTGTTACTGTTGTGTATTTCCTTTTATTTTACAAGCACATAAAACATACAATATATAGAATTATTTATACATAACTACAAACATATCCTTTCATGCATATACATGTATATATATATATAGGTAATTATTTCATTATTGCATAAAATTAATGAGATTATTTAATATTTTGGCATATTGTGCTTTTGTTCCAAAAACAAGAACATAAAAATATTTTCAAAACTTTTCACAAAATGAGCAAGGCTAGACTATTCTATCAATAAATCTTAGCTCTTTTACAGTTGGATATCAACTAAAAAAATTTCCAAGCAGAACATTTTTTAAATACATACTGACGCTATGCTCACTTGTAGGGGATAAGGTTGTGGGACGGATTTGGTTTTTCGCTCCTAACTTCTTTTTTTTAAATATTTCTTGCAACATTTATGCCGTTAGAAAGCTTATATCAAATGCTAATTTCCTACATAGCCAAAATATTTATTAGAGGAAAGCAAATAAAACTTTTGCACATTTTCACCCCAAAATGTCTGATGGAGAATATCAAAAAATTATAGAAAAACATTAAATTTGCAACAATTGGGTTTGTTTTGTTCACTTTTAACATAGAAATGAATTCAAATTAATCATCCTATTCCTCAATTTATTCATCATAGGTGGTTTTCACGTGAAAACCACCACTGCATACCAAAATTTTATCTGAAAATTGCCGAAAGTTTAAAATCGTCCTGATGGCTACTTACGAAAAATAAAAATGAAGTATTAATGAGTGAACTGTGTAAACCAAGCGTCTCATAATAGGGGAATTTTATTGTTTCATAACAACTTCGCAAAAAAAAAAAAATATAAAAAAATTCATCACAATATTCGTACCCACTTTTAAATACTGATGCAAATATTAAAACTTGAAAATCTATAAAAATATTAAAACAATTTTTTGGAGCTTTGTTTAAATGGTATTCCATATATAAAATAGTCATAGTGTTTGTTCACTTCGGGTTGCCAATAAAAATAATCTAAAAAAAATCACTATCACACAACCGTAGTCAGTCCTTTACATATATTCAATACTAAATGACTTTTGAATCAAGGCAATTCTTAAGCTCTGATAGGAATACCATATTTCCAAACGATTATCTTCTTTACCCGGCGTCAATGAACATAATTTTTGTTACATCGTCAACGAACTGGGTGTGTGACACTCAAGAAACAATAAATCCTTAAAATAAAACTAGATTTTTTTTTGAGGTTTTCCTTTTTAACCCTAGGATGGGCATCTGGGCCTAGTTAGGCCCATTTTGAGTTTAACCACTTATATAATTTTTGTTTCTTAACGAATCGATCTGAAACTCCATGACTTCTGGCGCCAATGTTTTCTGAGCATTGAAATTTGTTTCAATCGAAATAAGTTGATAGAAAAAAAATTTTTTTTTTTATTGGCCCAACCTCTAAAATTACCCCCTGGGCCTAAAAAGGCCCAGGTGTTTATTTTGTGTATTCGTAAAATTTATAGCAAATTATTTTGAATTTGAGGTTTATTTAGACGTATAAGGTAATTTTGGGGTTTAAGGAAAATATATATAAAAAAGAATACATACACACACATATATACAAATTATTGCAACATCTATGTGTTTTGCTTATGTATTCATAAACCGTTTGTCTGATCTTAGTCAAATTTGGTGTAGAGATGCACTTGTATGTATGTCAAGTTGTGGGCTATAAAATGTGGCAGTATCTTAAAGTGGGCATGGCATTTCTGGTTCTAAAAAATAATTTTCATATTAAATTAAATTAAAATTACTTGTTAATTTCAAAATTGGTATAACACTAAGAAACGCTATTAATTTCAATTAATATTTCAATAAAAAAAAATATTTTTGGATTTTAAAATGCAAAATTTTAAACTAAAATTAATTTGCTTGTAATTTTCAAGAAGAAAAACGCATGCTGGTAATCCGGATCGATTTTAAAAGTTAATTTTTTTCTTAGTATGCTTTCTAAAAAGGTGCTTATTTTTACCAAACTATAGCAGAATATTTAGTGAACAAAATCCTGTACAAATTTTGCGCAATAACATGCTGTAATAGGCCATAACTATCGTTTTATTCACGTGGGCCTAATTAGACCCAGGAGGTTATGTTAGCGCCTCCTAAAGAGGTGCTCATCGAAGGGTTAATTTCATAAAACATATTTTAAGTGCACACAAAAAAATAATACAAAAAAATATTCTCTTCTCCTTAAATGCGTTTTTTTTTTTTGCAGCAATAAGATAAGATCAACAAAATTAACTTAAAATTTAGTGTACAGCTCCGGTGTAATACAACCAGGTTCATTGACGCCGGGTTAATACCGACTAAAAATTTCTTTGCAAATACTGTGCTGAAGAACGTGAAGCTACTTTTCATGCTCTAGTTGGCTTCTTTACACTAAGACAAGCCGATTTTATAATATTTTGGGAAAATAAATAGTAGGTTTTGAGTTGCACAATTCTATTCAAGATTTACACCAACGATTCAAGTTTTCGAAAAAATTCACCAAGTATGATGGATACTTTCAGTTTATTCTTCACATCTAAAGCACTCATAGTGGGTAAAATATTTGTTTTTTTTTTAAAGTATATAAATTCATATAAATGTTTGCCCTCTAACCTTAATGAGCTCAAGATAAAAATTTCGAATCATAAATACATCACATTTCGTGTGTAACTAGTATTCATTTTTTTATTGCTTTAAAAAAGCAACTACTGCAATGCCTGAGATATTTACTTAAAAAAATACTCCCAAATCTCCCTTTCTTCCTTTATATCCGCTAGTTCATGAAGTACATAGACGGCTTAATCTTTTTTTTTTTGGTTTGTTGTTTTGTTACTCAGTTCAAAACAAAATGCTTTCCGAGTTCGTTCTGGGTTTCGCCGATTTCAGGAGTGTTCCGGATTTTCAGTAAGTTCTTAGGAAATCGATTCATTGAGTTCAATATCACTTTTCCGAAAAAAAAAAACTGCCCTAATCATTTACGCTGAAAACATGCATAGACTGCTATATCATAATATATTTTTACGAGCAGTTAAAGATCACGGTATTAATGCTAATCGGTGGTTAACTTTCGTATTTGGGCACCTATACAAGGCTGTTTGCTAGGAGAAATTAAATTTTTTTTATATTTGCAACAATCTTGTGTCTATGGATCCAATGCTCTTGATTGAGTAAAGCAAAACCACAAGAGTTTAATTCTTTTCAAAAATATTTTCACTTTGCCAACATTTATAAATGCAAGAAGTTCAGGCAAGAACCCTTCAATAGGCTTTTGCGCCATAATTTTATTATTATAAGTATCAAATATTTTTTCTATAATAATTATAATTTTAATGCCAGGTAAAAAAAAAAAAAAACATATCAATTATTTTCTAATATAATTCGTTGAATGTATATTTACTTTTACATTCATTTGGAGCTTTATTTCGAACATTTACATACCACATACATACATATCAACATCATATTCTATATACATATTTTCAAGCATACTACATACAATTATGTAAAACAACCAATAAAAACAAGATTCAATTAATTGTTTACCTTTTTCTTTGCCATAAAAAAAAAATACAAAAATTAAACACCAAGTGCAAAAATAAAAGAACAAGAGCATAAAACATATTTGCTTAAAATCATCAAACTTATTATTATTATACATTAAAATTTATACGTCTAACGCATACATACATACATATATATGTGCATTAATAATAACAAATAAAACAAAAAAAGAAGATAAAGAACATTAAGTGTCATAGCAATATGCAAAACATATCATAAATGTTGTAAATTTACTGTGTTAAATGCGAATTAAATAAAAAACGAGTAATTAAATTCCAAAGCAAATACAAATTCAAATAAAAAAATATGCATGAAGCAAAGGTACTACAACAACAAAACACTAAGTTGCTAAATTTACGCAAACAATTAAAAAATTTGTTTGAAAAAAAAAACTGTGTATTTGAAAAAATTCGAAAAGCGATAAATATCATACATATCTACATACACACAAAAAACAAAAATCAAAAACAAATATATATTATTTACACACAAAAAACAAAAAAAAAAAAACAAAAGACAGGCAGCAAAAATCATGCAACATTTTTATGAGAACGAAACAAATAAAAACACAAAAAAAAACAAAATTAAAAACAAATGCAAGCAAAAAAAAAGTAAATGTATTTATGTGTGGTGGTGTTATATTTTAATGTTGTGTTTTTATAACAAACCAAAAAGCATATATTAAAACAAAAAAATTTAAAAATATATATATATATTTATTTACAAGAAAATATGTATGTAAAACATTAAAAAATAAGCATAAATCGTGCATGTATTTAAAAAAAAATCATTTTAATATATATCAAAATACTTTTCTCAAACCTGGTACCTTTGATTCATTTCATTTCAAAAACATTTTCCATCCACATCCACTTCAAGGCACTTGAAAACATAAGACAAATTCTTCATAAACATTTGAACATTATCAAAATTTCAAAAAAAAAAAATAATAAAAAAATTAGTATAAAAAGTAACTCCATAATTATTCATATATTTTCTTTATTATTTTAATGAATTGTTTCTAGGTAAAATTAATTTACGTAAATACACACAAAAATATTTATTATTTTCGATAGAGCAATTAATTTTTATATATACAAAATAAAATGTATAATTAAATAAATAAAAATTTAAGTAAATATTTGTACAAGAAATCAAATAATTATAAAAATTTACATTAAAAACTACATACAAACGTACACAAATACATACAAATATAGATATGCATACTAAACATACAAACAAATATATATTTATATATATCAAATACATAATAAATACCTATGTAATAAAAAAAATTAAAAATAGATCTAAAAATAAATTTCTAGAGATGCAGACATACCAAAATTGATGTAAAAATAAAAAAAAAAACAAAAATATACAGTTACAAATACCAATTACCAAGAAGAAAAACAGTAATTTACTTCCTATCAAAATAAATGCAAAATAAAAACAAACAAAGCAAATACATATGTACACAATTTTGTATAAAAAATAAATTAAAAACTAAATAAATATATATTAAATTATAAATCTATTATGTATACATATAAACTTATAAAGAAAAAAAAAGACACAAAAAAACATATGTTAAATATAACAAAATCATACAAAAAAAATATATATTAAAAAATCTGCAAACAGCAAATTATTTAATAAATACCAAAACCAAAAACATATTTAAATAAATTAAAATAATACGATGGCATTGAGGCATACAAAAACAACTTAAACTAAATAAATACAAAACAAAATTTAAAAAATACGGATATTTATGGTGAATACTAATTTAAATAAATGTTAAAAAAAAATAAAACAGAAAAAAAAAAAAATAAATGTTAAGAGTTTTTATCATTACCGCCGATTTACCAAATTCAATTCATTATATCTCTTCCATGCAATTCTCTCATCACGATTTTGAATATTTTGTTTGTCTTAGCTTAGTCTCTCTAGTGTTAGTCTAATTTTAGCTATCAAATTAAAATATCGACTTACCCAGTTGAAGTTAGGATGATCGTAGGAGTAATCATCGAGCGCTCCAAAACGAGCAATTGATTACTCCCTATTGCTCCAGTGCTCTTGCATTTTGTACTCATTTTTAACATTGTATGTCCTAGAACATAAAGTGCTCGTTTTAACTTCCAAAAGGAGTAATAAAGGGCATGATTACGATCATGAGCTCACTTGCATCTCATAAAAAAACAAAACTACAAAATAGTTGCTGCCAAAATTCATGACGCCAGTAAGCACGCACCCACTTGTGGGCCAAGGTTCAAATCCCACAAAATTCTTTTTTTATTTGTGGCCTGAGTTCACATCCTATAAAATAATTTTTTTTTTCTATAAGATTATGCTCTCTTGTACATTAATTTTCTTATTTGCTTTTATCTTTTATTTTTTCATGATCTTGAGTTGCCCTTTTCCAGGCTCGAATATAAAATAAAATATATCCTACCATGCATAAAAAACTAAGCAAAAGTTGGGACAATTTTTATCCTACCTTACCCTAAAGAGTTAACTAGGCAAAAGAGACTAAGATATATTAATTTAAACTACTCAACCAGGCTATCTTTTTTATCTTTATTTCTAAAAATATGAAATTGTGTTAGTAAAATCCAAAAATTTTGTTATTGAATTGGAGTTTCTCGTTTATTGCTCCTTTTGGTTTAATGAAATCATTGCTGTTTTGAAGAGTACTCACTATTTGTACAACTGGGTTGTTCAATTATTAATATATAGTATATGTATACTCAATGAAACACAGAAAAAGTTCTGTATGCATTTCTCTTAATAAAGAGCAAAATAAAGGAATAGAATTTCCAGATTTTTAAAAGGGAGAACGTTTGGAGGTTTGGTGTTGAACCCCCTCCTTTACGCAAAAAATGCTATTTTGGCAGAGTTCCACTTTAAATTTTCCTCTTTTCTTCCGAAAAATAAGATCACAGTAACTACTTATACCACACAGCAGTGCGGAGAGGAATTTTTCCTTTTGAGAGGAGGATTTTGCTTTAAAGGGGAGGAATTTTTCAAAATGTCTTACAAGTTTTCAAATAAGTATTACTTAGAATCTAGAGTCTTAGATAATTGCAAACAGTTGCACTAATGTATAGAAATTTTATTAGAAAAATAAATTTTTTAATTCACAGCTGTTACAACTTCAGTCATACTTAAAGCTAAAAAATTTATGAAAATAAAACAAATTCATATACTTAAGAACCAAATATTCCTTCTTTGGAATATCAGTAAATAATAATTAAAAAAATGCAATAATGATTAAAAAACTACAACAAACTTGTCTTCTTTCTTCTCAAAACCGGGTAAAAAAAGTAGAATGTTATTTGTGGTACTTTGAACTAGCTTAATCGAAGGTACCTAGAAGGAGGCATAATTTTTTTTTTTTTTTTGTAGCTTTTCTTATCAACCATAACTGCATTAACAGTTGCAGTCAGCAAGCAATTTCATTTTTTGTCTTTAATTAGATTCAACTGAGAAAAAATTATATTTGCCGCTGTACTGCTATGTGGAAAACTTAAAATTGCGCTAATAAATTTTTCTAGTTTTGAAAGCATTTTTTCTTTTAAAGCATTCTTTATATGAAAAATTTCACAACGAAATTCTTCCAGTTCCAAATCTAATATATATATATATATATATATAATTTCATTACAAATTTATTGATATTTATTAAATATGCAAACTTACTTTTACGCGATTTTCTACGATTGATTTCAATTGTCAAAAATTACAAGCATTAACACAAAGACAAGCAAAAACTTCTGGAAATGGAACACGAACTTTTGAATTTTGTCAGTAATCCAGCAATAAATAAAGTAGAGCAAGTCATAGTAACAAATATTTTACAGACAGAAACTAAAATAATCCAACAGCACATATTTAGTTTATGATTTACGTTTACAACCAAAAATTCAAGAATACAACCCAAAAATTCAAGAATATGAAATAGGAGGATTTTTTCCGAGGGCAGGAGGATAGAGATTTGAGCGGAGTACGAATACTCCGATCGGAGTACTCTCGGCAGCACTGCCACTCAGTTGTTTTGGTTTCAAAATACAGTGCAGTAATAGAATACAGCGATTTTGTAGGATTCTAATAAATTTCCCTATTTTAATTATTTCAGTACTGCCGCGACATATGTTTTACAAAGTAATGTGTGAAAAGCTTTCAATTGCTGAATATATAATTCCAATTTCTCAAGAAAAATTTAGTCAAAAGTGTAAGTAAAAATGTATTTAACCGGTATTGACTACTTATGACTTATTTGAAGACATGATCTAAGTATTTAAAAAGAAAATTTGAAAGAGCTTTAAAAACTTTTTTTATTATCAGAAAATTAAATCAATATATAAGCTAACACAACTGTTACAAAAGTCTATTGAAGCCCTAGATAGAATTTTTTTATTCGAACTTCAAAGTGAAAAGATTTTCTTTGGCGTAGTAGTCCCACCCACCCCAAGGAATTCCCGATGAAAATCTCATACATCTCGATCGTCGCTCATGAAAAAAAAAAAAATAATAATCATTTTGAAAGTATACTTAAATTAAAAATCCCTTTCACAATCTATGGCTCCTGTCAGTTTTTGTAGCGGCCTTCTCTCAAAAGACAAATTGCTAATTCACTTAACCCATTTCAGGTTGCTATTGTATTTTCGGAACAGTAACATTTTTTCAAAGTAATTACTGTTCTCATTAGGTTTTAAGCTGCTTTTACATAATTGATATTTTTTTTTACTTGAATAAAACACAAGGAAACCAGACATATATTTTAAATACACACACCTTCCTCCTACTTGCAACTGCTCTATCGCTTGTGGAATAATTTATTCTCATATAATTCTTTTAAAAGCACTTAAATCTTTAAAACTCTCAATCATGTTTCCAGTACATTCTTACTTTAAAATATAAATTAAAATTACTTAACTTAAAGTTTTCAACTCCTTCCAACAAAAGAAAAAAAAAACTAATACTACTTCGACCAATTGAAATTTGAACACATCCAAAGCAAAACCAGCCGAAACAAGTAGGTTTTTGCTTACATACCTTTTACATAATACTTCCAATCTAATTTTGTTTAGTATTTCGTAATAATCTTTTCAATAATTAATTTATGTTCCCACAACTACAAAAACGTAAACATGGATACATTCTACTCTTGTAAATTAAATATATACAGGAAAAGCTGAAATTTCACATTCTCTCTTCCTTCCAGTCTCTCTTTTATTCATTGTGCCGCTGCTGTGAACGCTTGAAAATTTGAACGAACACTAATTAATTCAACATCCTCTGCCATAAACTTGAATTAGAGTCCATTCTTGTTATTGTATAATTTTTGGTGGGCGATGACAAGTAATACCCACTACAAGCATACCACTACCAACATACACACCCACACGAATACACACCATTACACACACACACACAAACCCCGCACAAAAACAACAACAACAATTCAGTTTTGCTTTTGAAAATTTCGCCCACGTACGTAATTGTGCCAAAAACCAAAGTAAAACACTAAAAAATTAGGTACTGATTTAAATTTAATGCGTTTTTCAACAACGAGAAAGGATACTTTGCTCTACACCTACAACTTCACTTTCCTCAAGAGCGCGAAGAGCAAGCGAAAAAGATTTTATGATAGTATGATATCCGCCTCGTATTCGTTTGGCATACCGCAACCACACAGACACATGCACACGTAAACAACTTTGATGTTATCGAACGGTGTGAAATTTTAAAATCTTTTTCTTATGAACGGTAATGACGACCAACGACATGGCGACATCATGATAGCGTTGGCTACCCAGCTGGGAATCAGATGTCAATTTACTATTGAAACTATATTTATTTTTAGTTCTAAAACGATTTTTTGGAAATTATTGAGTGGCACTGGATTAGTTAGTTCTGTGGGAAAAAGGAAAATCCTCCTAACTCGACTTAAGATGAAATATATTTTATCATATATTTTAAATTATATACATATATTAATATTTTTTGAAATTATTTACTTATCATTTCAAACCATTAAATCCGTTTTTTACACGAAATTTAATACAATACAATTTAATAAAATTGTGAAAAACCGCCAACACACACAGAGATAGATGTACTCTTGGCTACGTAACTTTTGCAAATGTCAAGCTATGACGCTAAGATTTAGAGGGAATATCAAAAACAGATGTATCATCTTAACAAAAAAAAAAACAAAACTCAAATCGGAACGATGGGAGCGCCACACGGTGGTTATTCCGGAAACTTTTTGATCAAGGTGGTATATAATCATAGAGTTTTGTGTGAATGACATCATGTATTTCCAGAATATATTTTCTTAGGCGGCAGGATGAATCATAGCTATTCATAATGGCTTTTAGGAAAGTAGGCGTGGCATCTCCCATACAATCCTAATAGTTTTTTGGGTATATCTCAAGAACCATTTACAGCACAGTACAGAAATTTGGTACAATAACTAGAATTGACAATTACATGCTATAACAAAAATATGGGTGGGATTGACAAAGGGGGTGTGACACCTTCCATATAACCTGAATTTCCATTATGAGATATCTTAGGAGGCATTTATGGTACGGTACTAAAATTTAAATTCTTTCAGCTTGTTGGATTAATGGGTGTGGCACCATGCTTCACTTTTATTTTCTACTATTATTTCTACTACTAATTGTACTACTATTTATACTACTATTTTCTACTACTTTTAAACGTCTTTTTTTCTGCAAATTTTTCTTATTTTCTACTACTTTTTCAACCAATATTTTCTACTACTATCTTAGTACTTTTTTTCTACTACTTTTTTAATACATTTTTCCTTATTTTCTACTACTACTTTCTACCATTTTTCACTACTATTTTTTACTACTTTTTTACAGTTTTTCTACTACTATTTTTTCTGTTATTTCTACCACTCTTTCTGCTCCAGTTTTACTATTTTTGTGCTACTATGTTTAACTATTTTTCTACTACTTTTCTGCTACCTTTTTACTACTTCTTTACAATAATTTGTAATACTATTTTCTATTTCTATTATTTTCTTCTACTTTTTTGCTGCTATTTTCTACTATTATTTCTACTACTTTATGAAATATCTTAAAACCCTACCTAGCTATCTTAAAATCCGATAGGTGCACTGTAACAAATTCTATATTTATAATAAATATGAAATTGGTTCAAATTTTTAAATAATTTCAAGAATGGTCTTTGATATGAATATAGAGCGTCCTGAAATAGAAAGTTTGTTGGATTAGTGGGTGTTGTACCATGCTCTACTTCTATTCTATTCTACTACTATTTTAATTTATTTTTTTCAACATTTGCTTCTTATATTCGACTACTTTTTTACTACTTTATCTACTCATACTTTTTACCACTTTTTTATTACATTTTCTAATTTATGAATTATCTCAAGAACCTGCCTATCTATGTCAAAATCCGTTAGGTAGCGCTGTAATAAATTCTATTTTTGTAATAAATAGCAAATGGGTCTATATTTTTAAATAGTTTTTGGAATTAGAAATAATATAGATAGATATTAGATTGATATTCTGCAAATTAAATAGTTTTAAAAATGCCAATTTTGATGCCTCATTTTTAAATCTAGAATTTTTACCAAATTCAATGTACTTCCTTTAAGCTTGAATTATCATTACCAATGTTCAATTTTAAACACCAAGAAATTTCATCTTCTTCACTGAAATAAACTTTAATTTTCCCGCTTCTTCGTAGAAAGGATAGAACAACGTCTACCGGGTCAGCTAGTACATATATAGAAAATCAGCATATAATGGACTAAGTATCTACTCTGCTGTAACTTGTTAATACATAACTATCAAAGAGTTAGCAATTTTTCCCTTACTGGGTGCGTTAGCCACACACATTTTGTGTGTGGGAGGTGCGTTCCTTGTGCATGAAAACGACGATGCTACTCTCCACAACAATACCACAAGGCCGAAAATGATAACATTTTATATATAGTTAGTGAATTTCTATCACAATGCGGTTTGTATTAAGGCGCGGCCGAGCGCTAGCGTTTGGCGCTAAAATATGCTTACCACTGAATATTTTTTTTATTTTCTGATCTGTTGCTACTAAATATTTATGCTGCCTGATGTTGCCGCATTGATGTGCTTGCTAAATTGTGAAAGCCAGTCAGTAAGGGAGTGAATAAGTGTGTGGCTGGCTGGTGAGTGAGAGGCGTTAATGGTTAATTTACATGCAAAGTTGTCATTATAAAATGTGATGTGCCGCATTTTCAATCAATAGCTGCTTCATCTGTCGCTTTGTTTTCATTTTGTATAAATTTTATTTGTATTTAATTTTCAACAGCAAAAAAAAAAAACTAACCGATTTGTAGGCATCACAATCCTTCAAACCGAAATATTACAATTTGGTTGTGGGTAAAACAAATTTTACCCTGAACGACAGTGTTTCGTCCTTTCGTCATTGTCATGATTTTTTATATTTGATGTTTGCTTTTCTTTTCTACATACTTACATTTATACATACGAATACAATTTTCATGCCCATGTCACCGGATGTGTTTTACTATGCAAGTAAGTATTTGCTTTCAAGCAGTATTGAGCCCTTTTCTGTTGTTGTTTTTTAATTTATCCTGTCGTTTTATTCCTTCCCATACTCACTCATTGATTTTCTTTTGTTTAAGATTTTGAAATAGGGCTTTTGACCTTACTCATCTTTTACACACTCTCACGCACACTTTTCCTCTACACACACAAGCACACATTTATTTTTGTACTTCTGCTGCTGCTGATTTTCTTGCTTGATGATTGTATGTGTATCTTCTATTTCTGTTTGTTGTTTTCCAATTTCCGTGTACATTTAAAAGGATTAAAAGGATATTTGCAAATTTTATACACAATAAAGCATTTTTATTTGCGTCTTTGGTTACATATGTGTGTGTGTGTGTGCTTGTGAGTGCATCTTAGCCGTTTATATTTTGTTTTTATTTAATTTCGTTTTATTGTTTTATCGTTTGTTTTGCTTTTCTCTCCGTTAAGTTCGAAATTCTATTTCTATATATTTCTATGTCTTCCTCTTCCATTTCCAATAAAAATCTGCGAGAATATTGTCCTCGAATGCGCAGAAAAATTTATTTTTTCCCTGAACAGAATTGCCTAAGAATTCGTTATGCACAATGTGTAGGTAACGTAGATATTTTTGTGTACTTTTGATGAAGGTAGCTTCAGTTAACAGAACTAATTTAACGCATGAATGATACGGGCACAAAATAGAAAAGTATAAATCATGAAATGACGCTTTAATCGAACATCACCCATTAAAGTAGCACCCAAAAATCTATCTACCTATGGAAAATAGTAGCATTCACCCATTGAAATGTAGTTTGTGTTGCTTTTTAATTTTTGAGTAAGTCTTGTAGATGTAAGTCTTCTTATTTTAAAGAGTACACCATTGTTAATATCCCCAGAGGTCAGTTTCAAAAATACTAACCCCGATTGCAGAGAATTTTTGAGCCAATAAGAATTGCTCCACAGTGACTTAATCTACGCCCCCACAGTATAAATACAAAAGAAAAATTAACAACAAGCTAATTAGTTACTAAGCAAAGTAAAAGTTGCCTAGAATATTTATTATAATGACAAGCAATCTAAACAACATTTCGAGACAGCTGGAAGCACGAGTCTTAATAGGCTACATCTACTCAAAACTTCCTATTTGCAACTTTATATTTTGCTATCAAAGCAACAGACATTTCCCTTACAGTTTAAGAGAGAATTGATCAGGATCCTTTTCACTACAAACCTGAATGCATTTATACCTCAAATTATTTTCTGTGGCATAGTCCTACGCCTAGAGTGTGACAAATACTTCAATCTGAACCGAGCCGAAGTCTACTTTTTACGAAGCATAACTTCACTTCCGTCTATTGTAAGTCCATAAAGATGCCTAGATAGGGGTGGATCTACGGGTTGGGATTTTGTGGTGATGATTTCTCTAAATTAAATACCTAATAAATATAAATATTTTTTTATAAGAAGATTCTAAAGATTCTTCAAACGCTTTAGAACTACATCAACTGGCTTAATGGGTAAAATAGCACCAAGCAGTGTTTAAAAATTTTCTGGGTCAAATTCAACCAAAACTCGAATCAATATTATATCGCGCCAAAATCGCCAAATTATCATAAGCACCATTTCTTTGCAAATCATTTTTTTATTTAACAAATTTATCATAACATTTCAGGGAAAATCAGTTAGAAACTTTTAATTTCGCATATAGCATACATACATATATATATTTTGTAGAGCATACAAAATGAAATTAACACACCGAAAAATCTTCTTCAAAATTTAATTTCATATTCATTGTTTTCCTTCATTGACTGACAGCACATGGAGTAAGTCCAACCTTTCCTAAAAGTTTTAGCATTGTTCCTACTTCTATAGATAACAGTTTGTCGTCTGGTATTTGATAGTCTCTAATGTGTCTTCTTCGAGTATGCATAAGAGAGAGAAACTGTCCTAAGATGTGCCTCGCAGATCCCTATTCTTTTCTACCAATTTTATAATACATGAGTCATTAGAAAGAAGCCCCAGTTTTGTAAGCTGATAATTCAGCCTACACTGTCTTAGAATTAATAATTCTTAGATTGTTCTTCTCTATGTTCATGCATTTCTTAAAGCGTTTTAGGTTGCATATCGTCTCCTGTGAATTGATTTGGCGTATAGGCATACGAATACTTATACACATACGCCAAATCAATTCTGAGGCGACGATCTTCTTAAGAGTGCTTTCGAGTGTTCAAACCCTGAAAGATTTTCACAGTACAACTTACTTTTGCTGTTCGTGAGATTTGATAGCCGCTTGACTATCGGTTAGGATCGCAATATTTTTGTTAACCGCGCTTGAGATTTTATGCACATATATCAATTGCACTTGAAAATGCTAGTGTATCTATCCATGGGCTCATAGTATTTAAACCTAGTTCCAAATACTCCTGTTCCGATTTTTTCGTCCTTTAGAGAACCGTCAGTGTATAATGTTATCATATTCTGGTTTGTCTTATATGTATGCTTCAAATATATCTTCCCATTTTTTCTTGTTACTAAGTTCGGATTTGAATTGTTTCACAAAACTAAACTTTAGTTGCATATTATAGCAATTTACGGATGTTGTCTCTCTAGAACAGGGGTGCCCACGTCTCATGCACTCAGTGCACTTTTGTTTTTGTAAAAGCACTTAAGCATATACAGCTTATTGAGGACGGCGATTTGCCTGTTGTTTGTTCTTTCCGCCCAGACTACTGAGCTATAAGTAATCATAGGAACTACAACCATTGAATACATCCATCGCAGTATTTTTTGGAGTGCAACCTCAACGTTTTCCTGCTATCGTTTCACAGGTCATAAATTCCCTAATACCTTTATTTTTTTATTTGTGATCGGATGGAATTCTATCTCCATCCCATTTATACTTACTAATAGTCCTGATATGCTCAAGTCTATATTTCCTTGTAAATGATGCGATGATGGTTTTCGCTGGGTTAGAATCCAGTTCCATTCCATTGCACCAATTTTTTGGTTTTATTTAGGCTCACTTGAATCCCATCGTAATGGGAAAAATTAGAAATTTTCTCCTACAGGGAACCCACTAAGTATAAGAAAAAGTAGTAAAATAGGGTACTGTATATATGGTCGAACCAAAACAGAGTTTTAATTGCCAAATCTAAATGAGTTCTGTTCGCGTTTTCCAGATCAGATTTTAAATTAAAATATCCTGATGTGAAATTGGTATTTTTTTATTTTTAAATCACACTTTCCAAATTAAATTACAAACAGTGAGTCAGCTAAAATAACGGAAAAAGCATTCTATACTTACATATTTTCCAGATTTAACACACTGCATTCGGCTATCAAATACAACAACAACTATTAACAATTAAAGCAAACTAATTCGCAATAGGCCAATGTGTTCTATGTAAGGAGATTGACGGCCACCTAACACCTGTTAATAAAACAGATTCTTCGTTTCATTTCCATGTTTGCTGTTAACGTTAAGTTAAAGTATGCAGTTAACATAAAATACTATATTACCTATTTACCAAGTTCCCGATATTTTACGTTATTGTAACACAAATTAAATTAACTTTGACAACGAATCTAAATGGCACTTGCCCCGTGAGCAATGTGGACTGGGTGAATAATAAAATAACACAAATTTGTATGAAATGAAAATCCATATTGAATTTAGTGTTTTGTCGTACGACAAATAACAAACTTGCAATTTAAAATTTCATCAAAAGTGTTCACACCCAAAAGTTTTGGGCAACAAATTGACAGCAAAAACAAGAAATAAAAAAAAAAAACTCACTCACTAAGAAGTTAGTTTAACAAAACTGCTTGGCAAAATTAACAAAGTATAGCAATCGCAGCACAGCGACAACAACAACTTTACTACAGACACTTTTGCAACACTTTAGCGTAAACATTTCAATTTCAAACGTTCACATTCGCTCCGTTCATATTCCACAGTGTGTTAGAAAAGTGTGTATGTGAACGAAACTTACAATAAAAAAACGACAACAAAACGAAAACTCATTTTCAATTTGTTACAAAAAGTTTGAAATTTAACATTTCGGAACGTTCTAATTTTAGGTAGTTGCACTCCTGCTGTGTACAGAGTAAAGCCGGTAGAAAACGAGAGAGAAAGGAAGGCGGCGAAAAATGCAAGTGACATACGAAAAGATTTATTTTGATTTACGGGTGGTACACCATTGCTGTCCAATTGTGCCAAATGTCAGCAGCATTTGTAATTGCCACATGGTTTCGTTAATTTGGTTGTTCGAATGGAAAAAGAGGGAAAAATGTGCTTGCAGTCTCGGTGACCACAAAAATAATTGCCCTAACTCACTAAAGGCAACAGTGAGTCAGGTCAGGAAATAGCCAAACGAATAAAATACAATATTTTGAACCAGTGAAATGTTGCACATGAAGTAATTATTGTATCGTATAGTAATTTAGAGCCCCATACAGTACCACAGTAATTTACGAAAATATATACTACGCTCGGAAAAGAAACATGTCATTTTTGTTGACAATGTTGACACCTCGTACGTACTTTTTCACCACTTATGGAAGAGACGAGAAAAACTCAAAAAATAAACAATAGGTAAAAAGTATAAAATAAAAAAAAAATATTTTTTCTTATATAAAACTATTTTAAAACCAACTATTTTACACACAGTCAGGCAAGAGCGGCTAAAATTAGTATTTATTTTATTTTTCAAACATACAGTAAATGATACAAAAAAAGACAGTATAATTTACTGTCTTTTTTTTTAAACCAAAAATTGGAATTTTAAATGTAACCACCAACCCTAATTTGAACACAGAGTGTTGTATATATTTGAAATATTAATAGCATAAAAATTAAAGCATACTTTTAGGCAAATAGTTTTTATTTAAATGCTGAAATGAATGGCAATGAAACACATTGAAAAGTACTGAAATAATTCAAAAACACACAATCTCATATATTTATTTTGCGTAACATTAAAAGACACACACATAAAATCTGCTTTCTTCACCTTCACATCACAGGAAAGAGAGAAGACTTAAATGCTGTTTTAATAATTTATTTTCTCAGTAGGTTGCTCATTAACACATACACATAAATACACACACACATTCACGCATATATATTATATATGTTTGAATTTTCATATGCATGTGAAAGAGAAATAAAAAAAACATCCACACAGAAAACAAGAAGAAAAAAATGACGGAAAGCGAGAAACTTAAGAAATATGTATGTAAGTATGCACACAACCCATTACAAACTCGTAGCATATGCCGCATATAATCACCTTAATTACTGTCAAAGTAACAAATGCATACAGACATACAAACTCTCATACACACATTAATATTTGTATGTGCTACATTTGTTTATTTGTATGGAGAAGCAGCAACAGCAGCTGGTTCTGCAGCATCCAGACTAAAAAATAAAAACACAAAAATAATTCGAATCATTTACGACAACACTTGAGTAAAATGAATAGTTTTCTCCTTTCATAATACAATCTCTACATACCTGAATATACACTCATACTAGTGCACTAACAAGTTGGTATGTTTGTATATGTATGCAAGCATACCCATATTTATATGGGTATATGTTTATGGGTATGTTTTTATTGTAGGGTGGGATGAAATTTTAAGAACATCCATACTTTTATACATATAATTCTTAGCACGGAATGAAGTGTCAGTCGTTTACTGAAGTATGAAAGCAGTCAGTCTTGCTCAAATGATTGAGTACGAAGCCCGTTTAGGCAGGCTAGTGCTCGTATTTACAATATGGAAATAACAAAAATTTAGGCAATGTATAACAGATTTAAGGAACGTATATATGTAGTCATCACAACAACAGTGTATACAGAGACGGGCAAATTAGATGTTCCTTAAGCCTGTTATACATTACCTAAACTAACTAAAAACTTGGAACAATAGTCAAGACTTGTAAAAATTAACGCTTAGATTTAATTTTCATAGTCTACTAAAAATATAATAAAAACAAAAATTATTTTAAATGTTAAATAAATATGTAGGTATTAACCACAACATAACTTATAAATCAAATGAACTGCGTGAAAAAAAACTTTGAGTTTACAGTAGTTGGGTCTCACTCAGGCCGAGAAAACCAGCAAAGTATCAAGCAATAACTGCATCTACGAGAAGACCGAACTCGCCAGTGATCCATTATTAAATTAGATAGAACAAGGTCGTTTGTCGTTGGTCCTCAATAAGGCTCAGCAAAAAAGAATGAGTACTCGGTTATGCTTTAACGCCGCTGATTTCTTAAGGGTCAAGGGAAGGTTAAGAGAAAAGTTAATACTAAAAGAAACGGTGTATCTTTAAAGATATATATAACAAAATATATTGAAAAAGCTCTTAAAAAATGTCCATGAAAGCTCAGACCGTTAGAAACTAAAATTTCATATTAGATAAAAATTGGAACATTAAATGAGGATGAGAGAAAACGAATCTGGAAACGGCTGTGCCTTCTTGTTTCCTTACGGTCCCGATGGAGGTAAATAAATGACTTTATGTCTAACGACCTGGAATGGACTCCTATTATTTCGTATTCCCTATAGACCGTAGTAGACTACTGAGACTTTTGGTGAGTTTTAAAAGTTCATGATGGAAACATTCTTCTATTTCTACTAGATTTTGTAATTTTTCGCTACTCCTTAATTTGTATTTTTATATATACGCACATACTTATATATGTATGCTTCCTACAAGTTGTGTACATTTATGTTATGTTATATGAAGGCATAAGTGAAATATAAGGACTCCACTCAACACCGTCGTAAAAACCTTTTGGTTTTATTTTTTCTTCAACATTTCACATAGTTTTTATATTTGTAATGCGTATGGAACGTAATATGTCTACATACATATAAGCAAATATATGTAAGGATTCCATGTATGTAAGGATGATGGTGTATGTGAATGCAAGTGTAAACCGGAGAGAATGCAGGAAACCGTAAAGGCTCTCGAAATACAATACATGTATACGACAGCACAGACAACAAACACCCAGCATCATTGTAGTATATATGTATATAACATAAACGTACACAACTCGCAGAAAGCACACATACAAGTAAACAACAAGTGTATGTATTGTGTATGTATGTATGCATTCTGAAGGTAAAAAGGCTGATTTTGAGACCGGAACTCAACACCGCTATATAAATGGTAGTAGTTACCGTAGCAAAAGCAGCTTCTTTTCTTCTCTCTCCCCATTCTTTCATTCATTCATCAGGCTAGGGCACTAGGATAGGAATTACAAGACATTAGATCCAACATGAAATTGTTGTAATTACGCAATGCTTTTGTTTTGTCAACAAATGAATGAATGAATTTAGTATGTGAAAGAAAGTGTCTCATGACATACAAAAAACAAAAACAAAAAAAAACTTTAGCTCTTAAATTAAATACCTTAGTGCACATTGTAAAACTAGCATCAGTTAAAATTATCTATATTCATTTTTTTTAACTTTGAAGCTTAAGCTAAAACTTTTTATTTTTGTATTTTAATCAACAAAATATGTATATAAGTATATACGCGCATATGAGGAAAATACAAATAAACGTTGCCTAAGTGACCTTTGATGCCAGAAAACCCTAAAGCGAAAACATATCAGAAACATGATTTCCGGCCTCCGTTTCCTATTTTTCTTCCTTTGGGTTTTATTGTAGATCTTGTTATTGTTGCTGCAGTTGTTTTTTTTTTTGTGCTTGACTCACATAATTAATTTATTTGCTTCTTTTTAGAATTCCGAAACATCACACATACAAAACACGTAATATTACTGGGAAAATTTAGGGGAAAAACTTACAAAAAAAAACACATATAAATAATTTTACTACTGCGCACTTATATACTTACTGCAATAAAAAAAAGTTTCTGTTGAAATGTAGCATTTTTAATTTGCTATACAAACCGCAGGCAAAAACCTAGCCAAAGGTTTAATTAAACTGAGTTATGTATGTATATGAAGTAAGCTGTTATTTTTTTGGAAAAGCATATTAAAGTCAATAATAGAAATTGTTATGTATGTAGTTTCGTGCATACGTAATAATTGAAAACAACGTTTAATTTTATATTTCAGTTAAAAGAATATTTCAATTGTAATTTAATTAAATTCCAAAAGAGTGCAACTTAAAGAATAAAGTCCGTGAGGCATAGTGGTTAGGTTAGGTTGGAGTGGCTGTCGAGAGACACACTTAGGCCTGAACGGCCCATTGTGATACCACATAGTTGGACCTACAGTTTAACGCCGATTCCGAACGGCGGTGTGGCAATTTTTATCGGCTTGGTGGTTTTGCCATTACCAACCAATGTGTGTCCTTGTACACTATCTTATAATTCTCATACACTTCATATTGATAGTGAATATAAGAAAGTTATGAAAATTAACCACCAGATGAAGACGGGAATCGAACCCGAACCTCCCAGATGAAAGTCTAGTGCACTATCCACTAGGCTATCGAGGTCGTCAGGCATAGTGGTTAGTGTGCTGTGCTGTGCCGTGCCGTGCTCGGTGTGTGTGATAGAATGTTATTCGTTACAAAATTCTAAGCACTATTTACCCCCATATTATTGACTCATTGATCCTACTACCTCCTTTCGCCGTATTTCGTGATTTACCACAAACTCTTTAGTGTCAATAAATAATTCGAGTTATACTTAAAACACTGTTTCCAGTTTAAAACTACCCGCAGCCTGTGCGAAGTTTTTTAATAGAGCCCGATTTATACTGGCCATGTCATTTAGGGAAAGAAAGAACTCACTCCCTAACATCCTTAATCTAGACAAGGCTAGTGTAGGGCAACGACAAAGAATGTGTTCCAAATTCGACTTCGTGACAGAGTCATTACAGTATCTATGTATAAAGACCTATGTTTTCCACCCAACCGAGCTTTTTGGCTTGATACTTCCAAAAGCAATGCCCAGTAACTACGACAATCAGCAAACTGCATTCCTTACGCGAAAGTGAGAACAGAAATTCAGTTTTATTACGAGAGTATTGAGGCCAAAGAAGTTTTGCTATACGGGAGAAGTTTTGGCTCATCCATTTTCAAAGGCTGCGTAATGGAAACCGAGTGATTTCTGAATATAACTGAATGTCCTGGTAACCAGCAGGATTTGAAGAGAGTTGCAGCATTTTTTTTTTATCGATTTAAACTTTATAGTATGACTTTCAAATGCTTACAGAGCAGGCTGGCTGTCTGAATAAATAATTATTCGCAGATCTTTTGGGCTGCTCATGAGGCTTTTATATGCCATGGATATTGCCCCTATTTCAACTTGAAAGACGCTGCAACTATCGGAAAGTTTAAAAGATTTTTTGGTATTACTGCTAGGCTTAAAGATTGCTGCACCTACGCTAAATTCTGTTTTAGAGGTGTCAGTATAGACGGTCGTTATGTCAGCTGGGTCACCAGACCTTTGAAGCCAGGAGTTTCTTGACGGAATTTTAATAGTAAATGTTCCGTCAGGATGTAAGGAGGGCTGTTGATAATCGGTACAAGTATGTTCGACGTTGTCCAAACGAACTAACTTTGAAACTATTACATTCTTTTAATCTAAGGCTGGTTTTAAAAACCACCCCTTTTGAGGTTTAGTATAATATTGAGAGACTCGGTGAAAGTAGATCTCAGGGCCCCTGTGACAACCACACATATGAGACGTTGAAACAAGAAAAACAGTTTCTCTTGTTTGCGTTAAGAAATTTACGTTGGAATCCATTACATAATTTACCTTCTTACATACATCGTCTCAAACTTATTGACCTACCGACATTAGACAGCAGAAGAACTATGCTGAATGTTATGTTTATGACTAAATTACTGAATGGTGACATTCATTCTGAATTTCTACTAAATAAAATTGACTTAAATATCCCAAATCGTTGTTCAAAGTATCCTATCTTGATTAAATTGAGTACTTGCCGATCTAACTATGCCCAATTACGTTGCATTACGTTGCATATGCAATGATTTCAACAACCAACATGGCTTATTTGATATAACTGAATTCTTATTTTCTATAAAACAAGCAATTTTAAATTCCTTTGATGATTAAACAGCTGATGATTCTAATCTGTAGCTGTTTGAAAACCATTGGGATATATTACTTCACCCATTCACGAGTTGCGTTACGCAGGCAGTCCGGACTGTTTCTGTTTCGGACACCGATCCGTTCGCTTTGCGGATGTGCCCCTCGGTCGGGTGGGCGGGTAAGTGGGTCCGCTGGGATTCGTTCGTTTGAAACCTTTCGAATTGCTGAGTGTTGATTTGCACTGAAGGACTATAGAAGTGTATATCGAGTATGTTATCTTTGGGCATAGCCACCGATCACGACTGAACATTCGTTGAAACGAGTAATACGCAATATTTGCATTATTTATACGCTCGCTAATATTAGGTTTGCAATTTAATTTGCTGTCTAATATTGTATTTAGAAATTTAGCCTGTTTCGATAAGTTTAGTGGAACGTCGTTTAACTGGATTTGCCTAAAACTTCTGGAGAATCTCAGTTTTACAAAGATTCGCTTTTAGCCCTCTATTTAAGGTCCAATAATGTTTAAAGAGTACCCTCCTTTCGAGTACAACTAATACTACATCGACTGCATATGCGACTACCTTGACGCCTTTCTGTTGTAAGGAGATTAGCAAAGAGTTTAGTGATAAAATCCATAACAGAGAGGATAGCACTCCCCTTTGAAGTGTGCCTCTAATCACACATTTTGAGGAATGAGCTTGGCCCCACTCTGCCGTAGTAGAGCGATAAAGCAGCACGAATAAACAGCGCATTAAAACGCATCATGCCGAATATAGGAGGCCCGCGCGAGGGCAGGCGCCGGCTGCTTACAACGGTTTCTACGTCAGTAATCTTGTATGCAGCATCTATCTGGGCGGACAGCAAGAAAACACACCAGAAGGATATCCGTGCAATATATAGGCTCAGTGCCCTGAGGGTTGCTAGCGGTTATCGCACTGTATCGGACGATGCTATTTATGTCATAGTAAGTAAGGTGCTCATAGATTTACAAGCACAAGAGATAAGGCGGTTATATGGCCGTGACACAAAATCAACCGAAGCCATAAGAAGAGAAGAAAGACAGCGTACCATCATGGAATGGCAGCGAAGATGGGTGTCATCCGAGAAGGGTCGATGGACCTACAATCTCATTACGGATATAGAAGAGTGGATATCACGCAGACATGGTGAACTGAATTACCACATTACGCAGCTGCTTAGTGGCCATGGGTGGTTCAAGCAGTACTTGCATAAAATCAACACCGGAGAAGAAGACCCGTTTTGCCCAAGATGCCCAGAGGAACAGGAGCTCGCGCAGCATTTACTTTTTATATGCCCACGTTTTAACAAAAAAAAAGAGAGATGAGCTGGAGAAAGCCTTTGGAGAACCCCCTACAGAAAGGAATCTGACGACACAGATGTGTAACACAGCGGAAAAATGGAATGCAGCATGCAATGTAGCTGCAGATATGATGACCATTCTGTATAATGCAGAACGTGCGCGCAAAGTCGAGCGCACGGCAAACAGTACAAATACGGAGCCAGATATAGTCAACCGACGATAAAACCGAACAGAATTGGACAGAAACCAATACTGAGATTGAGCACTAAGCTCATTACGGCCTTTCGACGTAATACCTAACGGTGGTTCCGGGAGGAATATCCGTACGGACGAGAGGTGGTTTTAGCGTGAGAATGTCACGCACTGACTGGGTGGCTTTTTGTGCTTTCGTCCTCGTTAAAAAAAAGAAAGGTTAGGCTAGGTTAGGTTAGATTAGGTTAGGTTAGGTTAGGCTAGGTTAGATTAGGTTCGGTTAGGCTGGGTTGGAGTGGAAGCCTTCTACTTGAAAGCACACTTAAGCACATAATTGGGCTCATTGTGATACCACAGTACAGCGCGACTCTCCCATTTACGGAATGGAGAACCAGGAGGACTCCATATGAATTTGGCTATATCCTTAATACTTATGGATGATGGCTCGGACAGACTAGTGAAGAAAGGTGAGCCCAGGAGTTTTAGTCTCTCCAAGGTCAGGGATGGGCATTCGCACATAAAATGGAGGACTGTTTCTACCTCCTCCTCAGAGCCGCAGCCCCGACAGAAGTCGTTGAATTGCAGTCTAGTCTTGCAGCATTATGCAGTGTCCCGTGAGCACCGAAGTCGTAATGCTGACGGAGTTTCTGCTGAGGTTGAGTAGCTATGTAGTCCGTCTATTGTTCACGTTGACGGTAACGCAGGTTAGAGCGTACGACAAAAATATGTGTTTTTTAACGGTAAAGGTATGAAATATTTCTGAAAATTTCGATAAAAAAAGTTCTGTTCTGATTAGTCGATTTATAAGGCTTTATGATATAAACAGTATCCACTATCTGTAAACATTCACAGGAAAATTATCGCTACAAAGCTCTCCAGATCTCCCTCCGATAAACAAATGGTGGCATGGATAACTTATTTTAACTAATTTAACTTTGGAAATTTACAGCAAACGGGCGCAGTTTACAGCAATAAGTCAATTTAAAAACAAATGTGAGTTAGACCGCATTTGCGCTTACTGCATTAATTTACAATATTTTCTTCACTTGTTCAGTTGAATCCTCATGGGTTAAAAGTTTTTTTTTTTGTGTGCTATTTAGTATTATGTAGCATTTACTAAACTTGAAAGTAATACTGTCATATCTTAAGCAATAAATCAACCTTAAATCTATGACATTAGCCATGTACTCACTCCCCTCAGAACCTTTGTTTATACTGGTAGCTTGGTATGAGTAACTAAGTATAGAAAACATACATTCAAATGTATGTATATAGTTATGTAAAAGAAAAAATAAGTAACAAAAGTCTGAAACATTCATTAACGAGAAAACGTAACCTATACGAATTTTAGGTAGTAAGTATGTATGTATGTATGTATGTGAATATAACAAGCAGCTCAGCTTATCAACCCTCACACTACGTTTCCATTCTAAGTATTCTGTTATTGCTTTATGTTTTGCTCATTTATGTTTGAACAAACTTGAGCTTTCGTGTTTTTGAACAAAAATTTATGAGCTGGCAACACTTTGTATATCCTTTTCTATTATTTCGAGGATTATAATGAAAAGACAACTAAGTTGTGCAAAAGCATGTATACATGTATGTGTGCATGCTCTTGCTAGGATTTTCTTTGAAATACATCATCATCATCATCATCACCATTTGAAGTCCGACCACGAGTTGCTGCAAAAGGTAACCTATTAGAAGAAGAACGTTGAAAAAGTTTTTCTCATTTATGCTCTACTTAGTAGGTAGAATACCACTGGCCTTGACTGTTCAAATCATGCCACTAACTATTTAGGTACTACAGTAGTCGTAGTACATAATGTAGCCAGCAAGTAGCAAAAGTTAAACTTCCTTTGTTTTCGGTTGCACCCACAGATAAGGTAGTAGGAGTGGGAATTACCCACATACCAAGTATTTGTGATTGTGGCATGTGGTCGGGGCGGCGGAAATGCTAATGGATTCTAATTTGTAGCCACATGCATAAATGGCACATTGCCGCTCACACATTTTGCTACTTACGAGTATTAATTGACTTTTGTCTACCAATTATGCTCATGGTGGTAGTTTACACTATTCGAATGCAGAAAGTTAAGACCACAATTCCATGTAGCTACCACCACAAACGTTGCCAGGTAGCAACCAGCAACTAATACCATTGCAAATTAGGCACGTTTGATAGAAAGAATGTCAACATTATGCTAGAAATAAAAGTTTTTGGTGGTATGTACTTGTAAAAAAAAATTTATTTAAAAACTAGTCAACAACATAACCTTAAAAACATAAACGTGTAAGATGTCAGTGAAAAATGTGCGCGCGTGATTACCACCACTCAAACAACCTCGATTTCCTTACAAACGGAAGCGGCGTAGACTGGGTGGCAAATATTGTTGGTTTGGCACAGGGTTCGAGGGCAAGTATGCCTCGCCGGGACCAGCTGGTGCAGGAGCAGCTTGTAGTGGTGCCTTCGAGGCAAAGTTCAAAACTGGAGCAGTACCTTCGTTAGAGTTACGTGAAGAGCCAGGTAAATCATTGTACTGCTGTTGAATAGCATGTTGAGCGTTGGCAGCATCCTCGGGTGTGCGATATTTGACAAAATGTACTTCTGGTTTGCTTTGGCTTTGTGATCTAACATTTTGTAATTGTTGAGCCAAGTTACCGATATCAGCTTGTTTGGTAAGAACATAGATGGCAGTACGATCAGAAGAAGACTGTTTGGCCAAAGAGAGTGCGGCATCTTCGAGCCCCCTACTTTCGGGTGTCTTAATGAAGACAACACGGAGATTTTTCTTCACTGAGTTGGCAATATTTTGATTTGCATCGGCATCATCGAATTCACCATCGGGTGCTGAGTATGAATAGAATTCCTTTTGATATTGTTCAATTGCTGGTGCGGGAGCAGGTTGACTAGGTGAGAGTTGCGCTTCACCATGGTGACCACCTGGAGCAACAGAGAGTCCTTCATCCGAATGGGGAACGGGCTGGTAGTTGTAGCCCAATTTGTCGGCACTGGCGATGGCAACCAAGCAAAGTATCTAAAAGCGAGAAATTAAACGCAATCGTAAGTTTTTTTTTTTAGGATTTGAAATATGATTAAGATAAAGAAAATTTTAACCACTCATATATCTAAATCAGTTAAACGAGGTCATGTTGTGCTGTGTGGGCTAGACTAAGTGAATTTAAATACCTCTTATTCAGATACGCAATTTTTTTTTGTCGTATATAGAGCAATTTCTATTTATAATAGTTGTGAAAAAATTTTCCATATTTTTAGAAGTCCGAAGTATCTGGAATCTTTTGGTGAAAAAATTATAGGATACTAACTGCTTTAGTTTTTGGGGACTCGAGAGCTTCAAGACAAAAATATGAGTAGCAATCCTCCTCTTTGGTTCAATTTTCCAGACATTACAATCGGCCAAGGAATTTGAGTAAAATTTCTGATGCAATGAAATAAAAAGCGCCATTAAGCAGAGTTCTATTAATCGGGGACTATTGTAGACATTATTTTAAATTGAGCTTGAGTTCATGTGACTGAAAAGGCAATCCCAAAACAGAAGTCCGTTGTATTTTAGCTATGGCTAGAGAAACTTGAAGGAAAATTAGAAATACTATTAAAACAATGGAAACTAACTAATGCATTAAAGCTAAAAGTTTATGATTCGGTTGTCAAATAAGCTTTTATGCGCTTTTTAAAAATAATTTTATTTATGAAGAGAATGCAAATAACTGCGGAATTTGAATAAATTTTGCACTGGAAACGTAAAATAATATGTTTTAATGTATGTTACAGAGCGCATAAACTGATCTGAACCCTGCCTCTCCCCAACATCGATCATCTCAAAAGCTTTTGTTCAAAATACGTCACTCCTTTTTTGTAGCTGATAAATTTTGTTTCTCCGATATAAAATATTTTTTAATAAATGAAAGTTGAAAGATGGCTTTAAAAACTTTCAGTAAGTGTTTAAGAAATTTTTCTTTGAACTAGATATCTTAGAAACAATCCAAGTACTCCTGCATTCACTTGTGTCTCACATGCAAATTTGAAGTCTTTTGTTTCACTTTTGTAGAGTTGAGTTAAAAAAGGCATAACTCAATCTCATCAGGCAGCAGAATAGTTGATCGCAGTTTGTACCCTTAACCCTGCTGATAAATCTAGATTTATTTGCCTTCACAGCTAGGAAAGGATCCTCGTGATATTTTAATCTCTAAAGTATCAAAAGTATACACTTTTATTTGCTTATAAATTTATGGTTTTATTTGTATGCGTTTTTTTTTTCGAAATTAAAGTTTCTTTTTTATTTTATTGTTTTTGTTTACACTTACAATGAAAGTACGCATTTTATTTTTGTATTGATTTATTATAATAAACACACTTTAGTATATTATGCACTCAAACTACGCGAAGACAATGAAGTCTTAACTGAGAATGTTTTAATTGACCGTAGCTACCGTGCTTTTTATATAAAAATTGTTTAAACTGACCTTAATGACCCGAACACGCATAATGGCTCCCCTATCTAACTAAATTGATTGTCAAGTTCAGCAGTAAGCAAAAAAAAAAAACAAAGCAACAGAAATTGATAAAATATAAAAACAATAATTTATTATCTCAATATGCAGACAAAGCCAAAAATCTACAAGATCCCTATGCAGATGGGCAATCTAAAATATTCACAGCGAAAACCCCACAATTTTAAACAGGTTAAAATAAGAAAAAAAGAAGCTATTCGTACACGCCAAAGACTGAAGTAAAGGCCTTTACTGAATTTAAGATTTAACTTTGTTAATAAAATATGGGCCCTAAAATGCCCAATGCTTTCCTATACAACAAGCAGTTGGCTATTAAGCTTCATCTCTAGCCCATTGTTTTTGAGTGATTTTTTAAGCGCATTAATTGTGCTGAGCTCCCCATTGATATTTGCATTTTTGGCTTTTGTTGTATTTGCATGTTTAGCTACATGCGCCTCAATGTATTAACACATTTATTTACGTATGTTAAAAGAAAAACAAAAACAAAAGTTCGATATAAATATGCATTAATTGCCTATTTCTTGTTGCTGTTTGTTGCTGCTGCTGCTTATTTTACGATCATTTTGTTAATATTTACATTTGTATCTTGTAAATGATATATAAATGTATATTAAGTATGCACATTTTACATCTGTTATTGATGTAAGGTTTATGTGATCTAAATACATTCGAGAAGTGAAGGTTCCACCAACGCTGGCTGCTAACCTGCTTGTTGAGGGTTATCAATTGATAGCTAACTTACAAAAATAAGTCTTAACAAACATTTAAACTTTAGCGCCATGCACTTATATTTTTTTTCTTTTAATTAATTTTATAGCAATTCATTTCCGTAAAAACACACATTTATATACCAAAAAAAAAAAAAAAACAAACTTAAAGAATGTTAATTAATTAAAATTGTTTTTGTTTCCAGTGAAGCCCAAAAAATTTATTAACCTTCAGCTACTTTTCTTCACTACATACACCCACTCGTTTCCGGTAGGCATTGCATGCCTACTACATACACACAAACATACTTCCTCAACTAAAATTCTACTAAATAATCCACTAATTATAATTTTAATAATTTCTTTATTATGTTAAAATTAAAAAGTTTTTTGTTTAGGGATTTGTGTTTCATTTATGAAAAATATAAAAAAAAACAAAAACAAAAAAAATAAAACAAAATAAAAAGAACACACAAGAAGTAAAAAAGTTATGTAATCCTTTAACTAATTTAAACTTTTCGGCAGCTAAGTAATCACACTCAAGAATAGCTTGCTGGTGCTGTTGCGGCACACTGTAGTATCAACATCAACAACAACTAACACGTGCTTCCGCTGGGCAAGATTGCAAAAACATAAAACAAAAAAACAAAAACCAAAAAAAAGAGGAGAAAAGAAATTTCGCCAACAACAACTCATTCAAACAGTGAAAACTTAACTCCTACACAGCAAAGCAAACGCTGTGAGGTTAAGTCAGCAAAGCAGTGAGACAGTCAGGCATGCAGTCAGCCATTCAGACAAGCAAGCCAACCAGTCATCTTTTGAGAAAGGACAAACAAGAAAGTTTTTTTTTTTTTTTTTTGGGCACTTAATACTTGGTAGTCCTTTAAAAATTGTTTAGAAAATATCAAAATATGTTGTAGGTATAACAAGAACCCACAGCCAACCGTTTGCTGTAGGTGTGTGTATACAAATGTATAACTCCGTTTTGTTAAACTAAACGCTTGAGGGTATTATAGCTCATATGCACCATGGGCCAGGAGCCCTAGTTCGATGAATAAAAATCTTGTAAGGTTTACCACTAGATATGAATAGACAAATAATTGAAGTAACTTTAACGCAAATTGTTTGACTGATTATCAATCAATCAAATCATTTTCGATAGTGACATAGTAGCGAAAAGTTGGTGAATTACAAATACATTGAGAAGAATATCAATGTGATACAACCGGAAGACATTTACCCTACGCATACAAATGAGAAAAGAACACACAATTCTAGTAAAATAATGAGTATTTTGTATAGCCAGTGAAGAATCCAGAAAAGGTGGCAACATGAAATACTGACTCACAATTAATTTATGCACCATTGAATTTCTTCATTCATACATCACAACAGTGTCGGATAGGGAACCAAATCCATGTGACTTAATAATAACTAAGTCCCACTAAAAATAAGTCCACGGTACGAGTATAATAGATTCAGAAAAGGTTTGTTATGCGGATCCACATGGGTCAGGTTTTGAGAGTAAGGAAAATCAAAAACGATCGAAAATTTCTTCTGAGACTCCATGGATAGAATTTGTGGCACGAAATGTAAGGCTATTTCTAGCTATTTTCTGTTCTGGCAGCTGCTGCTGCAATCAGAGACGCATAATCAGCGCATAAAACACAGAATCCATTTGTTAGGCAGTAATATCATAATTCGATTTTCACTTTTGTCTAGTATAAGAAATTATAGCGTACGTATAAAAATATCAACTTAACTCTCTCATTCCCAAGCGTCTTTCTAGACAGCCTTCATCAAAACGGGTGTAATTACCACCTTAGTGGTATTCTGTTGCTATATTTTATCATATCGCTTATGAAATTTCCCAAGCTTTTAAAAAAATCCATCAGTAATGAGTTATGATGCGTCAAAGTCAAAAATTTGTGAAAAACAGGAAAATTAATTATTTTGATTGAATTTGAAATAAAAAAAAAAATAAAATAAAATACTAGCTAGATAAAAAAAACTAGCTGTAACTAGGAATTTGACAGCAACAATTCAACAGCAAATACTTTTAGGCATTCAATCTTTCCGGCTTCTATAAAACCAAGCCCATTAAATTTTTTAGGATTTTGAGATCAGATTCAGGCTTTTTACATAAAAAAAAATTTCTCAATCCCAATTTTTTTCGTAAATTTGTCAGTAGAATTTTATTTTGTGCAATATTACTCAGAAGACTACTGAGCCAATTCCTACATCCATTTTTAATCCTCTTTCATGACTTAGCTTTCCTTAACATTTTGTCAGTTGAAGTTGCCTATATTAAGAGATACCATAATAATTTTGTAGTATAAGATAATTTCTTGCAAAAAAAATTTCTCAATCCCAAATTTTTTTCGTAAATTTGTCAGTAGAATTTTATTTTGTGCAATATTACTCAGAAGACTACTGAGCCAATTCCTACATCCATTTTTAATCCTCTTTCATGACTTAGCTTTCCTTAACATTTTGTCAGTTGAAGTTGCCTATATTAAGAGATACCATAATAATTTTGTAGTATAAGATAATTTCTTGCAAAATTGAGACCTTCAGAAACCTTCAGCCTTATCGTGGGTTGGTTGCTGTGAACCCTAGAAAATTAAAGTAATAAATTTGGATACATTTTAAATTCGGTCTGAAAAGCTTTACTCAATACTCACCTAGTTTTAAAAATGTTAGTCCTTGTACCTTTGAGAGTTGTTTAAACTATTTTGGCTAGGTACTAACTAGATGCCTATTTTGAAAATTTTCAAAAAGCAATTTCCATATGTCTTTAATACGGAATTTTAATATTTTAAGAAATTTGTTTCCGAATTTTAGAGGGTATAGTAGATTTTGGCTTATCTGAGAAAACATGCTGACCAGCTGTAAAAAAACATTAAAAACATTTCTACTCCACATCATGAGCAACAAGTTTTCCTTGGGATTAAATGTTTTATAAGTTATTATAAGTTAAAAGAAGCGAAATATTAAAAATATGCATTTTTGTTGAATTTCGCCTATTTCTCTATACATATTTTTTTTACAAAATTTGGTCAGTTAACCTAGAAGCTTAGTATTCAAACGGAGTTCTTGAAGCAAGTGAAGGCGAGATGGCTGACTGAACACACGTGTAGAACCACCAAGCAGGTATGACCAGAATATAACGCCAAACGCTCTGGGAAGCTGCTATCTCTCTGTAGAAGACAAATATACAAAGCTGTGGCAGTAATAACAATAATAATAAAACACGCCTCGAGATTGGGTGCGCCCTCAAACGATTATGGTAGAAGCTGTAAAGATGAAGAAGAGGAAGAATCCATTTCTCACCACTTGTGCTTCTGCCCAGCCCTGGCTAACTGTGGGAAAAATGCCTTACGTCAATATTTTCTAGATGACTTATCCGACTTAGGGTCAATTGACCTAGGGGACCTACTTAATTTCATATCAAAGTCTAATTAGTTCAACTAATTTTCAAGTTCTAAAGTCGGTGGATGAAACACCCACGTTGTAACACAACGGACCGTATTTGGCCTAAGTGTGTCTTTGCGGACAGCCACTTAACCTAACCTAACATTGGTCCGTTGTAGCCCCTTAAAAATAAGCTATGAAGCTTCTTATTTTATCTAAGTGAATTTCTCACTTCAAATGCAAAATAATTAATTTTACTATTTTTTGCTGATTTTCAAAACCACCTTCCAAAAAAGTATATCTGTTAACCTGGCCTTAAAGTCGTGTGAAGTACAATATTCTTAAATTATCTAAATGCAATTTTAAAATTTATAAATGCATTTTTGACGATTTTTTTAAGTTCATTCCAAAAGGGGTTAATATATTTAGTTCTTTTTTCCGCCGCTTTCCGTCACACTATGATTCACAATTAAAGAATGTATAGTTTATTTTTCGAAAATTTACGTTAAAAAAATTGTATATGAAATTATTGAAATATTTCAAAATTGTGGCCAGTATGAAATATCAGTAAAAAAAAAAACAGTTTTTTTTTTAAATAAAGTTATTTTTCGGCCATACCTTATGGTTCAAATATACAAATATTGAGTGCATTCAGAAGGTACAGCTGTTGCGCAATTGTGGCGTGTGTGTCTTCTGGTTGTTGTGAATTTCTGCTCTGTGGAGCTGTTGGCATTTTTTCCATCATTTTATATTTCTGCTCTTTCGGGCCAACATGTTGTCTCAAAAGACCTGCGCCGTCTATTTTTGTTTATCGGCGGTTTGGCGATTTTTAGAAGGTGGCTGGTAGCCGATATTTTCTTTA